>CM051270.1:21099204-21446704 GCA_027921565.1 Artemia sinica | reverse complement strand
ATAGGGAATAATTTCTGTTCGTTTTAAGTTTAATGTCGCTCCTTACTTTCAGTTTAAAAAACTTGTTTTTTTTATTTAATCTGTGAACGTTTTTTAATTAATGCAGGTTTTGATTTTGGCTCACCGTGCATGAATAATTAAAACGAAATTTGCATATTAATTTTACTTTTATTTGGTTAAATGGCTTTCTCGAAACTTGTTGAATTTTATTTACGAACGTTTTTATTAGTAATAAATATACGTAACTTAAGAATTAACTTACGTAACGAACTTCTATATTCGAACTTCTACGTATATTGGGGGGTTTGCCCCCTAGTCAATACCTTGCTCTTTAAGCTAAAGTTCAAATTTTGTTCCAATTCTTTAAAAATGACCCGTTAATCACAAAGGCCGTTTACTAGAATAGATAGCTCTTTTGAAAGCACTAAAAAAAACTATAGCGTAAAGAGCGAGGTATTGACTTGGGGAGAACCCCCTCATATACTTAATAATTTCTGTTCATTTTAAGTTCTAATGTTGCTTCTTACTTTCAGTTGAAAAAACTTGTTTTTTTAAATTTAATTTCTGATCGTATTTTAAATAATGCTTGGAAATCCGGCGCCTCCTTCATAGAAATGTCCCTTACCCCAAAGAAACATCCTCCATGGAAAGATTCTCCCGAGTAACCCCCTCTTTCAGCCCCCCCCCCTACCAGAAAAAAATTCTTCCTGAAAATGTCTGTATACTTCCCAATAACCAATACAATATGTAAGCAATGGGCAAAGTTCATAACTTGCAGCCCTTCCCCTGGGAACTGTGGGGGATTAAGTCATCGTAAAAGACATATTTATTAGATTTTCGACTATGCTGAACAAAATGGCTATCTCAAAATTTTGATCGGGTGACTTTGGGAAAAAAATGAGCGTTGGAGGGGGCCTAGTTGCCCTCCATTTTTTTTTGGTCACTTAAAAAGGGCACTAGAACTTTTAATTTCCGTTCCAATGAGCCCTCCTACAATATTCTAGGACCACTGGGTCAATACGATCACCCCTGGGAAAAAGAAAAAAAAACCAAAACAAATAAACACGCACCCGTGATCTTTCTTCTGGCAAAAAATGCAAAATTCCACATTTTTGTAGATAGGAGCTTGAAACCTCTACAGTAGGGTTCTCTGATACACTGAATATGATGGTGTGATTTTCATTAAGGTTCTATAACTTTTAGGGGGTCTTTCCCCCTTTTCTCGAAAATCAGCCAAATTTTCTCAGGCGTGTAACTTTTGATGGGTAAGATTAAACTTGATGAAACTTATATATTTGAAATCAGAATTAAATCTGATTCTTTTGATGTATCTATTGGTATCAAAATTCCGTTTTTTAGAGTTTCAGTTACCATTGAGCCGGGTCGCTTCTTACTTACAGTTCGTTACCACGAACTGTTTGATTATTTTTTTTTTCCAGAGGCACTTCATATGGAAGGGGTTGTCGTAGAAACTTCAAAGGGGGATCATTCTATTGGAAATCGAGAGTTCTAGTGCCCTTTTTAATAGTCGAAAATGATTGGAGGGCAACTAGCCCCCCCCCCCCACGCCCACAATTCCCCCAAACACATCCAATCAAAATTTTGAGATAGCCATTTTGTTCAGCATAGTTGATTTCCAGATAGAAAATATATTTTTGAGGAGGACACTCCCCCACAACCCTCAGGGCAAGGGTTTTAAGTTATTCCCTGGGGCATATAAGGTTTTTATAGAAGGCGTTGTCGTAGAAACTTCAAAACAGGCTCAATCGATTGGAAATTAAAGGGCTAGTGCCCTTTTTAATAATCGAAAGTGATTGGAGTGTAACTAGCCCCCTCCCCCCCCCCACGCCCATCATTTCCCCAAACACATCCAATCAAAATTTTGAGATAGCCATTTTGTTCAGCGTAATTGATTTCCAGATGGAAAATATATTTTTGAGGAGGATACTCCCCCACAACCCTCAGGGCAAGGGTTTTAAGTTATACCCTGGGGGCATATAAAGTTTTTATAGAAGGCGTTGTCGTAGAAACTTCAAAAAAGGCTCATTCGATTGGAAATTCAAAAAGCTAGTGCCCTTTTTAATAGTCGAAAGTGATTGGAGGGCAACTAGCCACACCCCCACGCCCATTATTCCCCCAAACACATCCAATCAAAATTTTGAGATAGCCATTTTGTTCAGCGTAGTTGATTTCCAGATAGAAAATATATTTTTGAGGAGGACACTCCCCCACAACCCTCAGGGCAAGGGTTTTAAGTTATGCCCTGGGGGCATATAAGGTTTTTATAGAATGTGTTGTTGTAGAAACTTCAAAACAGGCTCATTCGATTGGAAATTAAAGAGCTAGTGCCCTTTTTAATAGTCGAAATGATTGGAGTGTAACTAGCTCACCTCCCCCCCCCACGCCCATCATTTCCCCAAACACATCCAATCAAAATTTTCAGATAGCCATTTTGTTCAGCGTAGTTGATTTCCAGATAGAAAATATATTTTTGAGGAGGACACTCCCCCACAACCCTCAGGGCAAGGGTTTTAAGTTATGCCCTGGGGGCATATAAGGTTTTTATAGAAGGCGTTGTTGTAGAAAATTCAAAATAGGCTCATTCGATTGGAAATTAAAGGGCTAGTGCCCTTTTTAATAGTCGAAAATTATTGGAGGGCAACTCCCCCCCCCACTCACATCATTCCCCAAACACATCCAATCAAAATTTTGAGATAGCCATTTTGTTCAGCGTAGTTGATTTCCAGATAGAAAATATATTTTGAGGAGGATACTCCCCCACAACCCTCAGGGCAAGGGTTTTAAGTTATGCCCTGGGGGCATATAAGGTTTTTATAGAAGGCGTTGTCGTAGAAACTTCAAAACAGGTTCATTCGATTGGAAATTAAAGAGCTAGTGCCCTTTTTAATAGTCGAAAGTGATTGGAGTGTAACTAGCCCCCCCCCCCACGCCCATCATTTCCCCAAACACATCCAATCAAAATTTTCAGATAGCCATTTTGTTCAGCGTAGTTGATTTCCAGATAGAAAATATATTTTTGAGGAGGACACTCCCCCACAACCCTCACAGCAAGGGTTTTAAGTTATGCCCTGGGGGCATATAAGGTTTTTATAGAAGGCGTTGTCGTAGAAACTTCAAAACAGGCTCATTCGATTGGAAATTAAAGGGATAGTGCCCTTTTTAATAGTCGAAAATGATTGGAGGGCAACTAGCCAACCCCCCTCCCGCCCCCAACGCCCATCATTCCCCAAAAACATTCCAATCAAAATTTTGAGATAGCCATTTTGTTCAGCGTAGTTGATTTCCAGATAAAAAATATATTTTTGAGGAGGACACTCCCCCAAAACACTCAGGGCAAGGGTTTTAAGTTATGCCCTGGGGGCATATAAGGTTTTTATAGAAGTCGTTCTCGTAGAAACTTCAAAACAGGCTCATTCGATTGGAAATTAAAGGGCTAGTGCTCTTTTTAATAGTTGAAAGTGATTGGAGTGTAACTAGCCCACCTCCCCCCCCCACGCCCATCATTTCCCCAAACACATCCAATCAAAATTTTGTTCAGCGTAGTTGATTTCCAGATAGAAAATGTATTTTTGAGGAGGACACTCCCTCCAACCCTCAGGGCAAGGGTTTTAAGTTATGCCCTGGGGGCATATAAGGTTTTTATAGAAGGCGTTGTCGTAGAAACTTCAAAACAGGCTCATTCGATTGGAAATTAAAGGGCTAGTGCCCTTTTTAATAGTCGAAAGTGATTGGAGTGCAACTAGCCCCCTCCCCCCGACGCCCATCATTTCCCCAAACGCATCCAATCAAAATTTTGAGATAGCCATTTTGTTCAGCGTAGTTGATTTCCAGATAGAAAATATGTTTTTGAGGAGGACACTCCCCCACAACCTTCAGGGCAAGGGTTTTAAGATATGACCTGGGGGTATATAAGGTTTTTATAGAAGGCGGTGTCGTAGAAACTTCAAAAAGGCTCATTCGATTGGAAATTCAAAGGATAGTGCCCTTTTTAATAGTCGAAAGTGATTGGAGGGCAACTAGCCCCCCCCCCACGCCCATCATTCCCCCAAACACATCCAATCAAAATTTTGAGATAGCCGTTTCGTTCAGCATAGTTGATTTCCAGATAGAAAATATATTTTTGAGGAGGACAATCCTTCACAACCCTCAGGGCAAGGGTTTTAAGTTATGCCGTGGGGGCATATAAGGTTTTTATAGAAGGCGGTGTCGTAGAAACCGTAAAGCGCCAATGGGGCAGTAGGTTTTAGGATTCTGCAGTGAGGCGATACCCATACTCTTGTTTGTAGTTATTTTTATTCGATTCAAACTTGATTTGCATATTCAATTTCAGTTTCACTCGTTTTAAGATTTATTTATTCATTTACATTAATATATATTGTATGTTTGTTCGCATTGATTGTTTATTTAATTTAAGTAAGAGAATGATTCTTTTACCGTTAGGGGAGCGGGCAGTAGCCATACTCTTGTTTGTAGTGAAAACACTATTCATTAGAAGTACATAGTCCCTACTCCCTGAAGACGACCTAGGTCTAACAACCAATCCTTAATACAATTCTCACTTGTCTATGAATTCTTTTCTGCCAATTATTATAATCAGAGGCAACGCTGTAGCGTTGCCTATAGTAAAGGCCATACGGCTCCAATGTTGTATTATTTATTATTTTTTTCCCAGAGGCACTTCATATGGAAGGGGTTGTCGTAGAAACTTCAAAGGGGATCATTCTATTGGAAATCGAGAGTTCTAGTGCCCTTTTTAATAGTCGAAAATGATTGGAGGGCAACTAGCACCCCCCCACGCCCACAATTCCCCCAAACACATCCAATCAAAATTTTGAGATAGCCATTTTGTTCAGCATAGTTGATTTCCAGATAGAAAATATAGTTTTGAGGAGGACACTCCCCCACAACCCTCAGGGCAAGGGTTTTAAGTTATGCCCTGGGGGCATATAAGGTTTTTGTAGAAGGCGTTGTCGTAGAAACTTCAAAACAGGCTCAATCGATTGGAAATTAAAGGGCTAGTGCCCTTTTTAATATCGAAAGTGATTGGAGTGTAACTAGCCCCCTCCCCCACCCCCACGCCCATCATTTCACCAAACACATCCAATCAAAATTTTCAGATAGCCATTTTGTTCAGCGTAGTTGATTTCCAGATAGAAAATATATTTTTGAGGAGGATACTCCCCCACAACCCTCAGGGCAAGGGTTTTAAGTTATACCCTGGGGGCATATAAAGTTTTTATAGAAGGCGTTGGCGTAGAAACTTCAAAAAAGGCTCATTCGATTGGAAATTCAAAAGCTAGTGCCCTTTTTAATAGTCGAAAGTGATTGGAGGGCAACTAGCCCCCCCCCCCCACGCCCATTATTCCCCCAAACACATCCAATCAAAATTTTGAGATAGCCATTTTGTTCAGCGTAGTTGATTTCCAGATAGAAAATATATTTTCGAGGAGGACACTCCCCCAAAACCCTCAGGGCAAGGGTTTTAAGTTATTCCTTGGGGGCATATAAGGTTTTTATAGAAGGTGTTGTCGTAGAAACTTCAAAACAGGCTCATTCGATTGGAAATTAAAGAGCTAGTGCCCTTTTTAATAGTCAAAAGTGATTGGAGTGTAACTAGCTCCCCTCCCCCCCCCACGCCCATCATTTCCCCAAACACATCCAATCAAAATTTTCAGATAGCCATTTTGTTCAGCGTAGTTGATTTCCAGATAGAAAATATATTTTTGAGGAGGACAGTCCCCCACAACCCTCAGGGCAAGGGTCTTAAGTTATGCCCTGGGGGCATATAATGTTTTTATGGAAGGGATGCTCGTATAAACTTTAGAGAGGGCTCATTTGACTGAAAATTGAAAGTTCTTGTTCACTTTTTAAGAGTCAAAAGAGATTGGAGGGTAACTAGCCCCCCTCCTCCAAGCCATAAATGCATCAGATGAAAATGGTAGACATTTTGTTAAAATAGTTCAAAGTTCTGATAACAAAAAACTCCAGTGTCGACACAGCCCACCAGGGCCCGGGGGTAGGCGTTTTAAGTTATGCCCTGGGGCATAACTTATTAAGGGGGGTTTATAACTTATGGGAAGGGGTTTTGTATGGGAAGAACACATAGGAAATCTTTTATAATTATCCAACTATAAGGTTAAAATACATACTCTGTGATAGATGCAAAATTGCTTTGGCACACAAAATCCTATTAAGGTCAATTCCAAACAGTCGTAATCCCTTTGTGTCAGCAAGTGAAATGGTCTAAACCCCCTTATTGGAGCTATTTTCTCAATCCATTCATTGTTGTCAATCGCTGTCCACAAATTATGCAAGCTGTCTATTGTTCATATATAAGGTTTTTATCAAAGTGGTAATCGTATAGACTTTGAAAAAAGCCTCATTCGATTTAAATTGAAAGTTCTAGATCCGTTTTTTAAAGTCAAGAATAATCGGACAGTAAGTACCCCCCCCCCCTCCATGCCATAAAAACTTGAAACTTTTTGCAATCAAAAACGAACAAAAATTAATTAAAAAAAAAACCTTCCGAAAAATAAGTTTTTCAAAGAAAAGTACAGGCCATTTTAAACTTTAGCTCAGTTGATACGAATACCTGTTAAAATTCAAACTCAAAACGACCAGAAATTACTATTAAAGAATAAATGAAACCTAAAACGAACAGAAATTAAATAAACAATCATAGCAAAAAACATACAAGTAATAATATAAATGAATAAATAGATTTTAAAGCGAGTAATACTTAGATTGAATATGAAAATCAAGCTTAAAATGAAAACAAATGTTTTGCTATTAAAGTATAAATGAAACTTAAAACGAACAGAAATTAACTAAACAATCAATGCGAACAAACATACAATATATATTAATGTAAATGAATAAATAAATCTTAAAACGAGTGAAACTTAAAAAGAATATGCAAATCAAGTTTGAATCGAATAAAAATAACTTCAAAAAAGAGTTTGGGTGTCGCCTCACTGCAGAAGCCTAAAACCTACTGCGTCATTGGCGCTTTACTGAAAACGAATTATATTACAAATGTTTTCTTTTGTACTTAATATTGAAAATAAATATTAAAATTACAGTAAAATTTTGAACTGATGAGTTTTGATCAATTAATATCATTATGCATCAAATATTCAGTTTAATTTGTTAGTTCTTTTCAAGATTGGTCAAGACAAATATAGGTTCACTACAACAAAATTTGGATACTAACCCCTTCTTTAACAGTAAAAACCTAAAGCCTTCTGCATTGGTGCTTCACTGAAAACGAATTACTCGTATATTACAAATTTATTATTTTCCAGTTCTTACAGCATTGAAAATGAAAATAAAAATTACAGTGAAAAAAAATCTTGAACTGATGGATCTTTCAACAATTAATCTCATCATATATCTAGTATTCAATTTGATTTTGTTTATACTTTCCAAGACTGTTCAAGACTCATATAGTTTTGCCATTTTTTTTAAATCTGCCATTTTTTCTAACTAATCGTGCTAGTTTGTTATGAAAACATTCTATGGCTTCTAGGCATTTCTATTTCAGCGGAAAACTGCACCTCAAACTTTGTGGAACATGCATTTTCTTGCATGAAACACCAAAATATAATAAAATGTCAAGTTTCGGAGTGTTCCACCACTCGCAAGCAAGTGCCATTGGTATTTTTGAATCCGCATGGTCAATTTAGGGGGTGGAGGGTAGGCTAATTCTCATAGCAGCCCCATTCCGTCGTGGTATGATTCACATTTTCAACACCTGGCGTCCGGACTATCATATAATCTACCAAGCATACAACTACCCTAAATCAGTATCAATAAATAAATGAAACCCAAAACGAACAAAAATTAAAATAAATATTAGAGTCAAACTCAAAACGAGCATAAATTAATATGAGTAGAGTTCAAAACCCCTATGCTTTCTAAAAGCCAGAATATAATTTGTACTTTACTGAAAAAAAAATTCAAATGAGTTTACTGAAAAAAAATGTGCATTGTCAATTTAATATACATATGCTGATATTTATTCCCTAAAATCTTAATTAATTTTTGATGTCTTAAAGTTACAAAAGTGAAAACATTTCAAAGAATTGTCTTCAGTAAAGCGCCAATGACGCAGTAGGTTTTAGGCTTCTGCAGTGAGACGATACCCAAACTCTTGTTTGTAGTTATTTTTATTCGATTCAAACTTGATTTGCATATTCTTTTTAAGTTTCACTCGTTTTAAGATTTATTTATTCATTTACATTAATATATATTGTATGTTTGTTCGCATTGATTGTCTAATTAATTTCTGTTCGTTTTAAGTTTCATTTATACTTTAATAGCAAAATATTTGTTTTCGTTTTAAGCTTGATTATCATATTCAATCTAAGTATTACTCGCTTTAAAATCTATTTATTCATTTATATTATTACTTGTATGTTTTTTGCTATGATTGTTTATTTAATTTCTGTTCGTTTTGGGTTTTATTTATTCTTTAATAGTAATTTCTGGTCGTTTTGACTTTGAATTTTAACAGGTATTCGTATCAACTGAGCTTAAGTTTAAAATGGCCTTTACTTTTCTTTGAAAAACTTATTTTTCGGAAGGTTTTTTTTTTAATTAATATCTTGTAAGGCTGGTCAGGACTTCTTGATTAGCCGATGAGAATATATTGCATCTTTTGTCTTGTACAAAAGCTTTTTTTATTGGGTTGCATCGTGTTGAAAGTTTCCAGTGGCTGTCAAATTAATTGCTATGGCATACATCGGAAAAAGTCAAATAATGGTTCTGCGCAAGAAAGAGCGTCAAAGTTTTGAGATTTTGAGTCAGTCTTGAGATCAACATTTTTATAATCTGTATTATTAGAGGCAGCAACTATCCCTGTAGTCCCTTAATCCCCCGCTCCTCCCACGCCCAACTCTTGTGACAAAATATAGGGATGTTGCACCTTGTTTGAACCATAATCTCTCAACAATTTTCAATCTAGAAACCCTTTTGGGACAGTGGTCCTTTGAAGATATCCCCAGACTCTCCCCCGGTGCCGGTGCTTTGTAGAAGTAATTTAGATGACAAAGGCTGCATAAGTGTGCCAGTTGTTCTACCTTATATTCGTTTCGAATGCTATTTAGAGATCGGATCGTTTCCGATTCGATCGCTGGAGTGTTTATGTTTCAGTCATTAGATATTTTTATGTTGAGGCAAAGCAACTCAGCCTTATCTTCTACATGTCGCATTTTTGAATTACCAACAGATTTTGAGTTATGTTCTGCGTTTTTGGGCAAAGTAACAGAGCATTAGCTTAGATACATAGTGCATTTTAAGAGTAACAAAATTGATTTGGTGTCGGGAAATAGAGAATAAAGTAAGATTTAAGCAGAAATGGCGTCTGCTGAGACTGCCTTTAACAAATTTCGTTATTTTAGAAGTGCTGATGGGTTGACAATTACAGCGTCTAATCAATAGCAAAGAAACAAAACCAAAGTGATGCTCCTGCAATACCTTTGTCGGTGTAACAGACCAAAGGTTGCTCCAAAACTTCGCGTTGCCTAAGGAACGTGTATCTGTTTTTTGACGCCGCTGAACGGTACAAAGCGATGCTTTGCTGTGTCTTAATCTTTCTCATTAATTTAAAAGGGGATTAAGTTGAGTATTTTTGTCTATGGATCTGTCAGGAATAAGATGAGAGGGGTTTCTTTTATTCTTTCTTAAACAATGTACAAACAATATCCTAACTCGTAAAGATAATCTGTGCGAAAATGAACGGACTGAATCGTCTCACCAAGTCAACTATTGCAACAAAAGTCGAATTCCCCACGGTTGTTCGAACTTAATCGACCAAATTTAGTATCCAATATGGTACTTTGTCAACCTGAGGACAATGATGGAGTGACCAAGGGATTTGGCTTTTTGGTTTTCCGAGCCAACAGCTGTTTGTTCAAGGATTGATGTTTTAGTTCTCTATTATACGGAAAAACAATTTCAATTGTTTTGATAATTTCAAAACTGAAATAACTTTGAAAAAACTATTTATCGAAGCGAGAAAAGGAAGATGGTACATTTTGCAAAAACTAACTTTCTAAATATCTTGAGAGCTAATAAGGTATGATAAAACGATTTAGCTAATTGATCGAGCGTGTCGACTTAAAGTATAACTCTAGTTTAAATATAACTGAGTTCAGAGTTTAAATAAATAACGAACCCCAGGAATCAGGCAGCATAGTCACTCAAATATGACATGATACCCAATACGACATCATCTTGCATGTGAATGTAGTTTCTGTCAAAGATTATATTTTATTTTAATACTATGTCTCGGTTGCCTACAAAAAAGCACGTAAATATAGCAATATGCTTTCGAATGAGCCCTTAAATAGCTCCTTATGATGTTCCAGTGCCCTGCTAACACTGAAAAAAGGACACTTCAGTGCTACTGGTGGAAAAAGTGATTATCGCAAAATTAACTGCAGTCGTAGTTATTATTCTTGGATCAACCTCAAATAAAAAATATTTCTTACTTGACGGTTTTTTTTTTCGAAAAGTGTTTTTAAATTTTTTGTTATTAGGTGGTTTGAACTTCGTTCGTTACTAGGTTTTAGCGATAGCTATGACTAGGTTTAGCGATGGTGGCAAGTCAAAACACGCTGTGAAACATTTGTGTCAAGTAGAATTTATGACCGTTATATAAGAGCCATACATCCTACTTGACAAAAATATTTCACCAAGTCTTTTGACATGCCACCATTGCCAGAGTGCTTCTAGTGTCATCCTTTGCTAAAGTTAGCGACTTGCGCTCAAGAGGGTTGTCTGAGCCCACCTTAAAATTTTTGATTTTGTAGGTGTTAGTGGGAGCCCCGGTCTACATCAACGTCAAAGTTTTAGTTTTGAAGACACATATGGCATAATGGGTGCAAACCTACCTGCCCTGGAGCTGATGGCTTTATATACAGCCGCTGCAATGCATGACTATGATCATCCTGGCAGGACAAATGCCTTTTTGGTTTCCACTTTTGCCCATCAGGTAATTTAGGGCTATTTGTCTGGCACTGTTTGTTGATAGTCGCTGTCTACAACAATTTGATGGTGCTTGGAAACACAAATATTGACTAATCATAAATTCGGATTCAGTGGAAAAAACGGTCTCCCTATCTTTCAAAACAGTTGTTTGGCTTGAGAAAAGTTGATTACTTTTTTTCAAGACAATAAATGTCTAGTTGACGATTTTTCAGTCCTGTTTTTACATTCATGCAATTTTCTTTTTTGAAGAAGTAAAAGAAGACATTCCGAATTAACGATGACAAAATATGGTTAAGGGACTGTTGTAAACCATCCAAGTGTATGAAAAATCAATAACTTGACTTCAGGTGCCAAAGCTCCGTTTAGTGTTGCAGCAACTGTGAGCCATTGGTCACAGACGTGAAGCCACACATGCAACTATATCTTACGAACAATAAATTTTTTATGCTAGCATATCCCATATCATGTTTATGATTATGTGTTATTATTATTCTAAGCTACTATTTGTAAGGTCGACGTGTAATTAGAGGACTTCTGAAATAATTTCTGTGTGTACGAAGCACTCTTCAAACTGTATATCTGCATTGTTTTGTTTTTACTTGTATTAAGACTGTGTACTGTTTACGGCGGCTAATGAACGTCATGAAAAATTTGATGCATCATGACAACTTTGGAAACTATTTTTAAGTATACGAACCAATTTATATAAGAAAATTCCCAAAAATTAATAAGAGATACGGAAATTTTGCATAGGTTGTCCTAGAGAGGGTATGATGTACTATGAGGATTTGAAATTATTTGTCTCTGAAAAGTTTACCTTCGAAGCTAGGGCATTTCTTAGAAAAAATATAGAGAATTCGCAATCTAAACTTGACGACAGAAACTCCAACTTCCGCGCTGAATAAAAGCTCTAAATTTTCTAGAAATAGGTATTTCTAGGATATCAAACAAATTTTATGTGCCATGACTACATCGGAAATTATTTACAAGTACAGGAAACAATTCGATATATAAGCGACATAATATCATCTTGCTCACTTTCCATAATATTTGGCCTACTCGATGAAAATATAAGAGGCATCAAACTAGAAACTTCAGAAAACACCCCCCCCCCCTCCCAAAAAAAAAAATTGGAATTCTTACCTACGAAGCAAGGGTGTTATACTTGTGGCAAATTATAGCAAATTTACAAAATTCAGAATCGAAAAAGTCACGGAAAGAAGTTTGTTTCTTGAAAACCAATGTCATGTCTAGATCTTAAAAGATCAAGATTTGTCTTGTCTGTAAAAAAAAAAAAAAAAAAAAAAAAAAAAAAAAAAAAAAAAAAAAAAAAAAAAAAAAAAAAAAAAATTCTAGGACTCTAGGATATAAAAAACCTCTAGAACTCTAGGATATAAAAAAAATGATGTGTCATGACAACTTCGGAAAATATTTCCAAGTGAACGAAGCAATTTCGTATATACAAAAGTTTACGTCCCCTCAGGCAATTTCCATAGTACTCGATTAAAACACAAGAGGCACCAAATCAAACATTTCAGTATATAACCAAAAAATTGGAATTTGGCATTTGAAATCGACTCTCCCGGAAACCAAGAAGTCTTGAAGAGAACCGGAATTTTGTTCTCCGATTCTCAGAAAGATTATATAATGTCTTGTAGGAGTCGGAAATAAATTTGTTCTTTAGAAATCTACTTTCCCAGTTTCCCAGCTAGGATAGTTTTGTTTTGACGCCAGGTACGACGTGAGGAAGAAAACGTTTTTTCCTGGGAAACTACGGCAAATTTTACCTAGTTCACTGGAACTTTTTTGCCCCGTTTCACGATCTCCATACCCAGAAAAAGTTTTGAGTTTGCATCTCTTATCACTTCGGACCGATGATCACAAGGAAACGGCAGCGAGATCACAACGGCGGTGATCACAAACGAGCAACGAGTGTTGCTCCACAGCACCATGAGGCTACTACAAAACACATCAGCATCAATGTCACATCCGTTTTTGATTTCAAGTATTCCATAATTATAATGTGAATTTCAATTAGTCCCCTTATCTTGGCGACTACTCATATCATAGGCAGCGCGCTAGCGCTGCCTAAGTAAAGAACGATGTGGACACAATGTGTTTTTGGTTTCTCCATACCCGGGCACTTCATATCGAAGGAGTTGTCGTAGAAACTTCGAAAAGGGCTCATTCGATTGGAAATGGGAGTGGCTAGTGCCCTTTTTTAATAGTCGACAGTGATTGAAGGGCAACTAGCCCCCCCCCCCCACGCCCATCATTCTTCCAAACACATCCAATTAAAATTTTGAGATAGCCATTTTGTTCAACGTAGTTTTAAGTTCTGGAAATTAGGTCTTTGAGGATGACAACCACCTCACAGCCCTCAGGACAAGGGTTGTAAGTTATGCCCTGGGGGCATATAAAGCTTTTATAGAACGCGGTGTCGTAGAAACTTCAAAAGGGCTCATTTAATTAGAAATTGAAATGGCTTGTGCCCTTTTTAATAGTCGAAAGTAATTCGAACGTAACTAACACCCCTTCCACACCCACCATTTCCCCAAACACACCAATCAAAATTTTGAGATAGCCATTTTGTTCCACGTAGTTAAATTTCAGGAAATTATACCTTTGAGCAGGACACTCTCCCCACAGTCTTCAGAGCAAGGGTTATAAGTTATGCCCTGGGGGCATATAAGTTTTTATTGAAATCTTTGTCCTAGAAACTTGAAAAGGGGCTCATTCGATTGGAAATTCAAAGGTTTAGTGCCCTTTTTAATAGTCGAAAGTGATTTGAGGGCAACTAGCCCCCCTCTCTCGCCCACCTTTTCCCCAAACACATCCAATCAAAATGTTTAGATAGCCATTTTAATCAGTGTTTTGGATTTCCAGATAGAAATTATGTTTTTGAGGAGGACACAGCCCTCAGGGCAAGGGTTTTAAGTTATGCCCTGGGGGCATAAGGCTTTTACTGAACGCGTCGTCGTAGAAACTTCAAAAATGACTCATTCGATTGGAAATTGAAATGGCTAGTGCCCTTTTTAATAGTCGAAAGGGATTGGAAGGCAACAAACACCCCTTTCACTCCCACCATTTCCCCAAACATATCCGATCAAAATTTCTTGATAGCCATTTTGTTCCACGAAGTTTAAAGTTCAGGAAATTATACCTTTGAGCAGGACACTCTCCCCATAGTCTTCAGGGCAAGGACTATAACTTATGCCCTGAGGGCATATAAGGTTTTTATTGAAATGGGCAACTAACCCCTCTCTCACGCCCACCATTTCCCCAAACACATCCAATCAAAATTTTGAGATATCCATTTTGTTCAACGTAGTCGAAAGTTCTGGAAATTAAGTCTTTTAGGATAAAAACCCCATCAGAGCTTTCATTGCAAGGGTTGTAATTTTTGCCCTGGGGGCATATAAGGTTTATATAGAAAGTTGTTGTAGAAATTTCAAAAGGGGCTCATTTGATTGGAAATTGAAATTGCCCTTTTAAATAGTCGAAAGTGAGTGGAGAGTAATTAACCCCCTTCTCACGCCCTCCATTTCCCCAAACACACTCAATCAAAGCTTAGAGATAGCCATTTTGTTCAACGTAGTCGAAAGTTCTGAAAATTAAGTCTTTTAGGATAAAAACCCCATCAGAGCTTTCAGTGCAAGGGTTGTAATTTTTGCCCTGGGGGCATATAAGGTTTATATAGAAAGTTGTTGTAGAAATTTCAAAAGGGGCTCGTTTGATTGGAAATTGAAATTGCCCTTTTAAATAGTCGAAAGTGAGTGGAGAGTAATTAACCCCCTTCTCACGCCCTCCATTTCCCCAAACACATTCAATCAAAGCTTAGAGATAGCCATTTTGTTCAACGTAGTTGAAAGTTCTGGAACTTATGTATTTAAGGATGACAAACCCCCGAGAGTCCCCAGAGCAAAGGTTGTAAGTTATGCCCAGGGGGGGGGGGGCATATAAGGTTTTTAATGATAGAGTCGTCGTAAAAACTTCAAAAGGGGCTCATTCAATCGGAAATTGAGAGGGATAGTGCCCTTTTTAATAGTTGAAAGTGATTAGACGGTAACTAACCCCTCTCTCACGCCCACCATTCCCCCAAACACATCCAATCAAGATTTTCAGATCGCGATTTTGTTCAACGTAGTAGAAAGTTCTGGAAATTAGGTCTGTGAGGATGACAACACCCCCCCACCCAGCCCTCAGGGCGAGGGTTTTGTAAGTTATCCCCTGGGTGCATATGAGGTTTTATTGAAAGCATTGTCGTAGAAACTTCAAAAGGGCTCTTATTGGAAATTGAAAGGGCTAGTGCCATTTTTTAATAGTTGAAAGTGATTGGAGAAGAGACTAACGCCCCTCTCACGCCCACTATTTTCCCCAGACACATCCAATCAAAATTTTGAGATAGCCATTTTGTGTAACGTAGTTGAAAGTTCTGGAAATTAGGTCTTAGAGGATGACACCACCCTAACAGCCTTAGGAAAACTTATTTTGTTGAAAAAGTTTTTTTAATTAATAGGTTAAAGGACATTTTTACTGGTGGCTCCGACCTCTCTGATCGTTCTCTCATAAAATTGATTTCTTCCTGCAAAAAAGGTGTCATTTTTCTAAAACAAGCAGTGTGTGATAGTGCAAGCTAGGAATTCTCTCTCTCTCTCTCTCTCTCTCTCTCTCCTTCTCTCTCTCTCTCTCTCTCCTCTCGTCTCTCTCTCTCTCTCTCTCTCTCTCTTCTCTCTCTCTCTCTTCTCTTTTATTTTCGAAAGTCGTGGAAACATTCGATTTGGTGGAAGATATAAATTCATTGTATGAGTTAAGTAGTAGAGTATAGCAGTTAGAGCTTTGAACCATCTTTCAAAACAAAGGAAAATAATTTTCAAAGATGCAAAAGCCGTTTAAAATAATTTATAAAATAAATATATATGTATAAATTCACATGTTTTGCTTCTGTGTCTTTCGAACGACGACTGTTGCCATGACGACTGTTGACGACTGGTGTTGACTGTTGACGATTTTTGCCTTTTCTCGGTGAGGCTCATCAGCGGATAGTTAATGACAATTTCTGTTGATGTTTAGAAACATGTTGGTGGAAACTAACGTCAGAATAATTTTTAGTTGGCCTGAGAAAAAATTCTTTTAAAATGGGGTTGAGAAAAATTCTTTAAAATGTTTTCATTTTTATAACTGTAAGAAATCAAAAATTAATTAAGATTGTCTAGAATAAATATAAGCATATATGTATTAAACTGACAATGCGCATTTTTTTTCAGTAAATTCATTTGAATTTTTTTCAGTAAAGTACAAATTATATTCTGGCTTTTAGAAAGCATAGGGTTTTAGAACCCTACTCATATTAATTTCTGCTCGTTTTGAGTTTGACTATGTTATTTATTTTAATTTCTGTTTGTTTTGGGTTTCATTTATTTATTGATACTGATCTGTACTAGTTGTATGCTTGGTAAATTATTTGATTCTATTTTTGTTAATTTTTGGTTTAGTGGAGTTATTTACTTTTTTTTGAAAAACTTATTTTATGGATTTTTTTAAAATTAATATCTAAAATAAGGGCACTTTTTATATTGACATCTTACGGTAAGGTATGTCGTGAATTGTTGTAGCCTTGTTGCAAATTGGTTGTTTCTCTAGAGCTTCTACATATCTATAGAAATAACTGGCTTATATTTCATTTATAAGATCACGTGTTTTCTTTTTGGTTATCTAAAATCCAAAAGGATTTTACACATGTCTCTGTATCCTAAGAATTTTGTAGAACAGGTAAGATCGTATCACCCATTAGCATTAGGGTAATATAAGCAGCAGCCTATTCGTCCCATGCTTGAGAGGCCACTCATTTATGTACCACAGTTTTTTAAACACAATGATTTTCTCCGATATGACCAATAGATGGGCGCTGACTTTCACAAAGCCTCCATTCAATTGGAGGTCCGGGCTCATTGGGTGTCCGGTTCTAAGCGCCTTGTGTAGACTTGAGAAAAAGTATTAGTCCTTGACCAGCATTGATGGGACTCATTGAGTTTCTTGAGGCCGTAATAATTTCAATGATTTGAATAATTTTAAAATTACAACATGAAACGTTAAAACGTTCAAGAACAACTATCATAATGACATTTTGAATTACAAATTCCGACGTTTTGAACTGGACTTATTAGGACTCAGAAATTCATCTTCCAGAGATTGGAAACATGAAATAACTTGATATAGAATTTATTTAATGAGATGGAAAGGATGGGGTAGGAATGGAGTAGGCCTCATGATGAATTTCGAAGTATCTAAAGTCTTACTTAGGTTGGGAAGGTATTAATACTAGAATTCGAATTGCGCATTTTATGACCAAAAAGGGTATATAGGAGTGTTATTATTGTTATCATGGTTGCAGCGGTAGCTAGAACCTAAGGACGAACCGCATCCCATAGTAACCAAAAACTAAAAAGTCCGTTGAAAAAAACTGGCAAGTGCAAAAAATGCCATTTCAAGCTGATTAAAGAATGGTAACTATTATCTGAATTAGTCTTAATATTAAAAGGCTATTTTGAATACAAATTTAAGGGAATTTCGAAAAATAGCCAGAAACCACTTAAAAATGGCGTCGGATCGAAACAAAAAGTACCTTGGGAATGGCGAATTTGAATTTGAAAAGTTAGAAAGATGGATGGAGAATTTAGGGAAAATAGTTTGCGACGTAGCTGAAGGTATCTTAGAAGGATAGTTAGAAATAAAGTTAGGAATATTAGCAAAAACGCTTTTAGGCTGTTAGAAAAGAGGAGGGCTCGTACAAGAAATTTTTGAGTCTTAGGTCATATATAAGAGAACAGTCAGGGAAGTAGAGAAGGCATTAAAGTATTAATTAAGAATTTGGAAAAGTGAGGTTGGGGATAACATTGCTGAGGATCTGGAAGACTTCATTGGGAGGAGGCAAAGAGTGATGCTTTCAGTAGATTGGGGTATTGAAGGAGCGTGCGTAGTTCTGTTGGCCTCAGGCGACTTGGTGCTGCAGTGAAATGTTAGTATTAGTTGTATATTTTCGATTCGTTTTTCTAGAAAACGGATCTTGAGGTGGAGTTTTATATGTTAGGTAAAGGGTCTTAAGCTGGGGGTAGTTGTATGTTTGACTCAATATTTAATTTTAAAAAGGCTATATCTTTTGGGAGTTTGAAACTACAGCATCTTATTCTGGCACTGGAAACAAAAATATTTATCTAAATTCATAGAATCACTGTAATATCATTTTGATATGTTCAGAAGGCTATTTCCCGTTAAAATAATATGTAAGAAAAAAAATGATAACACTTGTCAACTAAAACGATTGTCGGTTGGACGAAGTTATGGGAAATGCTTCCAACCTAAAAAAAATATCCACATGCTTAATTGAGCTGATATTTCTGAAATGATATAACAAAAAGCATGTAGTTTCTTTAACTTAATAGTATTTCTCAAATTCTATGTAGTTTGATGTTTATCACAAGCTACATTTAATGATTGTAAAAAAAAAAAAAAAAAAAAAAAAAAAAAAAAAATCGAAAATGGTGCAGTAACACCCTATCCATACGACGCCCTATCGTTGTACGGATAGCCCTATCCATACGACGAAGGGGCAAATAGAAAATTCGAGTTTTTGATACTTTTTTCAATGCATTTCTAAATTTCTACACTGTTTTCTATGTTATAACGGTAAAGGTCAGAGGAAGTGAAGAAAATGCTGGAAAAGGTGCAATATGTCAAAAGTATAGGATACTCTGCTCGTGAATACTATTGATTTAGAGAGATCTCGTTTACTAAAGGATATTGAGAAACGGACTTAGACACACACATAGAGACGTCACAAAAACAGAGACGACACAAACACAGATATCGGTGGATGATTTGTTAAATATTTTCCAGAGGGTTTTCCCACGAATATTTCTGGATACCCGTTTGACTGACCGTATTTCAGATAGTACGGTGTTCGAAGAATGTGGTTCTATCCCACTTTCTAGGCCTATAATGACAGAAAGATTGAGATGGCTACGGATGAAGGATGACATATTGCCAAAGATCGTCCTGTTTGGCCAGCCGTCTAGGGTCAAGCGAAAACTAGGTCATCCCCTAATGGTATGGGAGGTGGCTGTAAGGAAGGACTTAAGGATTAGTTGGAACTTCTTGGGAGGGTGTAAATGGGATAGCTCGGAATAGATTTGGATGGAGGAGGAGCGTGGGTAGTTGTGTTGGCCTTTAGTGGCTTGTTGCTGCAGTGAGTTGTTAGTAGTAGTAGTAGTAGTAGTGATTCTTTTAATCATTTTATTCATACTAGTTTTTTTTTGTTTAATAAGCACTGCTAACGGTGGCTTCACCCATGAAGCTTAGCTCAAGATCCAAGAAATTATATATAATTGAATTTAAAATATTCCGTTATCATGGATGGAGTGATATTAATGGCCTAGTATTGAAATAGATCTAGCTTAAATTTTAAAACGTAACAACCGGTTCAAAGTCAAAATGAGTCAAATTAACTACAGGTTACCTGTCATAATGTTTCGATCGATGAACTAAGTTATTTTCACGTAGGTCTTCTTTTTTTACTTATCCTTGTTCAAAAGACACACGTTATTATGATTTTAGATGCATCCCTTTAACTATAAATTCAATTTAAATTGAGTTTAAATTGCTTGAAAAGTATGTTTTGGAGGAATGCGTAAAGATGTCGTTTAGCTGATTGAGTCTTGCAGCTAAATCACTAGAATTTAATGCCTTGCTTTTACTTATAATTTTGTAAAACCAGCCAATATTAATGCCAATTTGCATTGAAGATGATAACTAACTTGTAAAAGCTGCGAAGGATTTATGACAATAAAATTAACCACAATTTTTAAGGCCTATTCGTAATGAGGTTTAGCAGCGCCTAGAATCCGCTAATACTAAAATTTGGAATCGCTTAAAGACCTTCCGCAGCTCCGCTACTAGATTCTAAATGTTGGTAAAATTACATTGAGAAACCAGGAACGATTTGGATTCCCCGTCTTCAGCATATACGTGATTGGCTATAGGCATATTTGTGCCGTGTCACTTATTAATAACAACTGTGTTGTTTGCTCGCGGAAACAGAATTGTGAACTAACAAAAACTAACTTTATGAACAATCCTGTGGGAATATATTAGTGTTTACACGTGTATTTTTCTAATCCAACAAGATATAAAAATTACGTACTGGATAGAATAGGAAAAGAGGCGAAAAAGAAAGGAAAGCACAACAAACACCTATCAGCACTTAAATAACATGAATAGCATACATAAAAAGTTTCAGAAAAGTATTCAGCAAAATCTTAAGGGAGTCCCAGTGTTACAAGGGTGCCAATGAGCAAACTTGGGGGGGGGGCAATGTGATAAAGGTGCCAATAATTGACAAAATTGACAAGTTTATTCTAAAAAAAAGAGTAAAAAAACAGGATAAGAGGGTGCCAGAAAAATCTTGGGAGGGCCCAGCCCCCCCCCCTTCCCGACCCCCTGGATCCGCCAGTGAGTAATTTCAAATCTGCTCATATGTATAAAGGGGCTGTTGAAGCATATTCTTTACATATTTATAGAAACAGTTCCCAATATCTGGAATATCACTGTGTGTAAAAAGTTGCCAAAATGACGAAATAGGAAGGAACTGCAGGACTTCAAAGGCACTATACACGGAAGTTTGGATATGACCACTAAATTTAAGTTTTGTAGCAACTAGCAGACGATGAGGTTTTCTAGTTTTATTCGTAGCAAAGTGTTTTTACAGAATTCGGGTTGCATGTGAATTTCCCCTGACATTTATACCAAGGTAAATGAGGTAATTTTGTTTAAGAGCGGGATGATCACCAAGAGATGGACAAATTGGCTTTTGCCGCTATGTTGGTTAGAAAGTGTGAATTTAGTTTTAATCTCGTGAACTTTAGCCCGATAGCTTCCTATACATACCTCGAAGAACCTTTACAGCCGAAGAATTCACATTGTATTTGCCTGTAGCATTGCAAGACTAAACCTTAAACCTTCAACAATTAATCATTAAATGAAAACATTCGGAAGTTATATTTTATTTGCTCAGTTTTTTACCTTCGAAAAGGCAGTTGTTATTAAAATCGTTACTTCTCTGCTAGGACGCTGAACACAGACTAATGTGGTTATTCTATCGTAAGTATTGGTTAGATCATGGTTGCAGCAGTAGCTGCAAGCTTATGAAGATCGAATAAATGTAAAGGCTACATTAACTTTGTAAATTGTATTATGCCCACTAGGAAAGACTCATGGAGCTGGTTCAAAATAAAAGCATTTAGTGTGTTTAATACTATAAGGACTTTGGAATCGCTTGAATTCAAAGCTGTTCACGACTAACAATCCATATAGCATTTAGAATTAAACTTAGCGAATCTCAAGTTCAACTGAAGCCTTTTCCATGATTGAACCAAACTTTAAATTCATAATCTAGATTGTAAATATACGGTAGCACTGATAATCTAGACATTGAAAATGGTGTTCCCCCTGACAATCGGGATCGTGAGCGCATAATATCGATTGTAAATCCAACAAAATCCTCAGGTTTAAATTTTACTGCTCTAGAGTCTGCAACTCGACAATCCAGTTTTAAAAATCGGTTCCATTGGTGAATCTTTCGGTTCCACTTTCTTTGTTTGACTGGTGACTGATTCTTCCTTCAATAACCTGGTTTATCTCGGAGAAAGGCTTCAGTTGTGAATTAAGGGCCTATTTTCACGGGAACAAGAGCTGGATGAAATTCACCTGTCTACTGGGTTTATATGCTTGATTTTTTCAACTAAGGTAAGTTTTTGCTCTTGCTCTTCTCTCGTCCGTCTCCCATTGAATTGGACAAAATGCGCACGTTCAACTCTGCCCGGAGACCAGAGTCTCCGAGAGAAGACTTGTATAGAAGTTATACAATAGACAAAAATAATGCTTAAAACCATTCGGGACTTAATGAGATATGAAAATAGTAGTACTATCCTTTATAAAGAGGGTGTGTAATATAGCATTGAGAGGCTCAACGTGCATCAAAAGCCTTGATCCTCTTTTTCCGTTTCTTT
This sequence comes from Artemia sinica, assembly GCA_027921565.1. Classification (NCBI taxonomy): domain Eukaryota; kingdom Metazoa; phylum Arthropoda; class Branchiopoda; order Anostraca; family Artemiidae; genus Artemia; species Artemia sinica. The sequence continues at coordinate 21,424,628 of CM051270.1, read as the reverse complement.
TTCTTTCCTTGCTGACACTACGAGGTATTACAAAAAGATGACAATAGGGTATATTCAAATAAATTAGTTTGTAAATCGTCTAGGGCCAAACGAACAGCGGGTAGTCCCATAGGTATGGGAAGAGGTCGTAACAAAAGGTTTAATGGAAATTGGAACTTCGTGGGAGGGTGTAAACAGGGTAATTTTGAATAGATAAGGGTGGAGAAGGAGCTTGCGCAACTGTGTTGGCCTCAGGTGCCTTGGTTCTGCAGTGAGTTGGTGGTAGTAAACCAGGTAATCTCAAGGGTGAGATTTACATTCAATATTCTATCTGGCTTGAGACACTGGTAGAGATGGATTGGTGTTTCCGGTATACTTTGAGCTGTAAGACAGTTGTCTCATTGAAGCGGGGAAGTGAACAGGAGACTAACTGATGCCCTCGTGGAAATGGGCCCATAGCCCAGGCTGCTCAATCAGGGTATTCTGTTAAATTAGTGATTGGCTAGAATCTCCAAAACTACAGAGACAGTTATGGCATTGGCTCTTTCAACATTTAAATGAACGCTCAACCCTGATAGCTAACATTTGCTGCTACCTGGCATTGATGCATCCCGAATTTTAGCATTAATAAAACATCACTGTGAAATCACGAATTAAAAAGCTCAAATTATAACTCTGTCCATGATATGCAGGAAAGGAGTCCATGATTTGGCGGAAAATTGAGTTCTAGGCATTAAAAAAAAAAAAAAAATACAACAAAAAAGGTAGCTCAGTTCAATAATGAACCCCATCTATACGACTAGTTGTGATTTTATAATTGTCATCTTTAAGCCGAATTTGTTGCTATTGTTTAGATTTGTACTGATTGGATACTCTCTGCATAGTGCCATTTAGTTTATGAAATAGTGACTCCTTATTTAATGTTACCACAAATGCAAGGATATTGATTAACTAGGATTTCTATTTGCTTTTTCTTACAGCAGTGCTATACGGATTACATCCTAAATAGTCCTTATTTTCTTGCTATCAGCAACTGCTTTGTTTTGGCATGCTATTTCTCTGCTTTTTCCATATTTATTTTCAAAGTAATTTCATGAACTTCAAAAACTGACTAGCAACGTCTTTTGTTTACTTTTTAAAAACCAACTTTTCTTCGTTTTTTTATGGAGTAAAATACCCCTTTTCCAGCATTAGGGGAACAAACAGATTTATTAATATCGTTATGATTAATTGATATGCATTTCAACACAATATTGGCAAGGCCTTAGGAGGAATAATAGGGTGGTTTAATGGGCAGATAATTGCTCTACAAAGTTTCAAATTACTATAAGCCTAAGGGCCTGAATGTTTAAATCATCTGAATCAGTGAGTGCGTTCCCTTTTTAACTATGAGTAACTCTCAGCTATTCTATAAGACTGGAACTAAATTTGTTTTGCTTTCACTTCTCTTCTATAGCTTTTGTTAAGTTCTTTGAAAATCCTCTTTTGATAAAAAAAAATACCTTATATTTGTCTCCCTTGTCGCCAGTGTTTTCAATGAAAATAGCTGATTACTCACTTTTTTCTAGGCTATATTGTACAATGATAGGTCTGTATTGGAAAGTCACCATGCAGCCGCTGCCTGGTCGCTATTTCTATCAACGCCTGGCCACAACTTTTTGCAACACCTCGAAAAAGCCGAATTTAAGCGATTCCGTTTCTTAGTTATTGAAGCAATCTTAGCCACAGACTTGAAGAGGCACTTTGAGATACTGGCTGAATTTAATGCAAAGGTAGATACTTTATACTTTTTATGTCTTTAGTCTCTGAAAAACTTTAAATTTCAGGAAGGGAAAGGGACAGAGACCTGAAGACCTTCCTACTTATTTCCCTGTTTTGCTTAACTTCGCATTTTAATTAGGTCTATTAGAGTTACAATTTGACTATATGATTCAAACAATGCTGATTTTTTTGTTCTATGATTTTGATTGTTTATTTTTTAACATTTGGGAGTTGAAGCCGATGCTTTAGGATGAACGCATTGAATAGGCTATTCAAGCCCTTTTTTCACTTATCATTTAGTTTTTAACCTGGGCTTACACAGCAAAGGAGGACATGGGACGCGAGCCCCTTTGTCAATAGCTGCCTCAAGTCTGTGAAGTTCATATCCTTAATAAAACGTCAAAAACCCCCTTTGAATCTACACGGAAGCTCACAACACTTATTGAATGCTAAAATTTTATGTGACAAATTCTAACAGTTTCACTTCATATCCAAAATAGACTAGCAAAACGATATATATATATATATATATATATATATATATATTATATATATATATATAGATATATAATACATATATAATATATATAATATATATATATATATATATATAATATATATAATTATATACATATATATATATATACTAATATATATAGATTATATTATATATTATAATATATATCTTATATATATATATATATATATATATATAATATATAGAATCGTCTGCTTTCATAATTTTTGGTGTGAGATCACCTCCCCAAGTTCGACGGCGCGGCGACAGAAGGCTACACCTGGAGACGATGCCAGAAAAAGACGCAGCGCTCCAAGAAACATCCCTTGGTGAACTTTGCGCCCGAAGGGACGCAGGAGAGGTCATGTGAAGAGGCCATTGTTGCCGCCTTTATGTGCCGACGGCGTGGGAAGTCCTAAGTCTAATTAAGTATATTATATATATATAATATATATACTAATATAATATATATTATATATATATACTATCTTATATGATATATAATATATATATATATAATATATATATATATAGATATATATATATAATATATATATATATATAATTATATATATATATCAGATATATAGATAATATATATATATATATATAATATATATATATATATATATATATATATATATATATGTAACTAGCTATATATATATATAGATTCTATAATATATATATATATATATATATATATTATATATAGATATATGTATAGAGCTGTATATATAGATAATATGATCTATAGATATTATATATATATATATAATGTAGAGTATATATATATATGTAAGATATATATATATATATATATAGATATATATATATATATATACTATATATATAGAGCTAGTATATATTATATAGATATATAGAATATGTATATATAGTATATATGTATATGAATATATATATATATATATATATATATAGAATATTATATATATAATATATATATATATAGGAATATAGATATATATATATATATATATATATATATATATAGAGACTAGAGATAATATGATATATATATATCTATATATATATATAATATATATATATATATTGATAATATATATAATATATATATATATAGATATATATATATCTATATATTAATATAATATATATATATATATATATATATATATATATATAAAACTTATCATATACAACTTATATAGGGGCAACTATCATATCTTAAATACTTGCAAAATAACTAAAATTCAGCTATGACTTAAAACCTAAAATATATTGAAGTATTTTTTTGTAACCAGTGTCTTTTATTTAAATCGGGAGGCTCAACACCCATCAATTCAGTGGTGGAACTCCCCTTCTCAAAAGTAACTTAAAAGTTTTGTAAAAACAAAAAACAACTATAACTGCTGACAACTCATAGCAGCACGAGGCCACCAAAGGCCGTCACATCTGTACTCTCTCTTTTTCCGCTGACTCTGTCCAGAGCTTCACTCTTCACTCCCTAACATGAAATTCCTACCTTGAAATATCAGTTTCCTTTAAATGTTTTCTTATGACCTCTTCCCCTTCCATTCCAAGGCTTCCTGATCCTCATTTGGCTCCAGCTGCATTACCAATAACCGCGATTTTGGGAATCTGTCATCGTTCAACTGTAAAACATGGTCTAGCCATTTTAACTTTTCTTTCATTATAGCTTTAGGAAGTGAGATCGGAGCTTAATTTTTGTACGTCCTACTTTCTTATGTATCGTTATTCAAATGGATATGCGGTCATTCTAGAACTATCTTTTTACAGTTCATCTGCAAAACGCATAACACGTCTACTTTAACCTTTCGAAGCTTACACGTTTCATAGGCTTATTTTACTTACGTGATTGTTGTGGATTTTTTTTTTTTAGTCTAACTTAGTTCCAAAACTTATCTTTCTGTTTTTCAAAAACTTTTAACTGCAAGAGAAAAAAAACACCCTGTGCCTTGGATATTCTGCTTTTTACATTGCTATATCTGCTATCCCCCCTATTCATGATTAAATAAAAAACAGATTTTTTTCAGTTGAAAGTAAGGAGCAACATTAAAACTTAAAAACGAAAAAAAATTATTACGTATATGAGGGAGGTCGCCCTCTCCTCAATACCTCGCTCTTTACGCTAAAGTTTGATTTTTGTTGCAGCTATTTAAGAATGATTTTTGAATCACAAAAGCCGCTTCATTAGAATAATAAGCTCTTTTAAAAGTTCTAAGAAAAACTTTGGCGTAAAGAGCGAGGTATTGAGGAAAGGGTGACTCCTTTCATAATCGTAATAATTTCTGTTCGTCTTACGTTTTAATGTTGCTTCTTACTTTCAGTTGAAAAATCCTTTTTTTGTTATTTAATTCCTGATTGTTTTTTTAAATAATGCTGGAAACGGCTCCCCCTTCATGGGAAATTATCTTCCCCCACGAAAAATTCCTCCATGGAAAGAACATCCCACATACCCCCCCCCCCTTCCACCAGAAAAATACCCCTGAAAAACGTCTGTATACTTCCCAATAACCAATACTATATGTAAACAATGGGCAAAGTTCATAGCTTGCAGCCCTTCCCCTGGGACTGTGTGGATCAATTATCCTCAAAACATTGTTATTAGATTTTTCGACTATCTAAAAAATGGCTATCTCAAAAATTTGATCGGGTGACTCTGTGGAAAAAATGAGCATGGGAGGAGGGCTAGCTGCCCTCCAATATTTTTGGTCAAAAAAGGCACTGGAAACTTTTGATTTCCCATCCAATGAGCCTTCTCCCAATCTTCTACGATCATTGGTTCGATACAGTCACCCCTGGGAGAAAAAAAAACAACAAAAAAAAACACGCATTCGTGATCTTTCTTCCGGAAAAAAAATGCAAAATTCCATATTTTGTACATAAGTGCTTGAAACTTCTACAGTAGGGTCCCTGGTGGGCTGAATCTGATGATGTCATTTTCATTAAGATCATTTGATATTTTAAGGATGTTTCCTCCCTTTTTTAAAAATTAGACAAATTTTCTCAGGCTCGTAACTTTTGGTCGGTAACATTAAATTTGCTGAATTTTACGTATTTTGAATAAGCATCAAAATTCGATTGTTTTGATTTACTGGATGCATTGTTATCAAGACCCTGTTTCTTAGAGTTTTGGCTACTATTGAGCCAGATCGCTGCTTACTTACAATTCGTTACCACGAACTGTTTGATACGTTGGTAAACGTGTCAACTCACTCGGAGGTCTTGATTTGAATCTCTTTAGTTCAAATTAATAAGGTCAGACCTCAGTACCCTTGTTCTCCTCAGGTCCTTTGATATTAAATGTCTGACTACGTTCGAAGAAACCCCTTTTTACAAGGTGGCGCAGTAGTTATAAAATAAAATGGAATCCAGGAAAGGATTGATTGCAATTCAAATTATCTCTACTCACAACTTCTGCCTTAAAGGTCAATATGGGTGCTTCTTTTATTGCTTTATCGATTCTTGCAAATTTCTAACTCATCATGGTGCACGATCTAACTTTAAATATATTTTTTTTTTACTCGTGTTTATTCATTTTCATGATCTCTATTGACCCTAGTTAGTCCCCCATTTGCCTTCTTGAGAGAGATAACATTCAAAGTTTTTGCAACAAAAATGTCACTTATTGAATCGTGTTAATCATTTAATATTTACCAAGCAATCAAGTTTTTTTTTCAAAATTGAGCTTAAAATCAGCTGATGCTATATTGTATCCTTTTCTCACAATTCCTTTCTACGATTTTGAATGTGAGCCAAGGTTCGACAGATAGAAATTAGCAATAGCAAGGATCCATGTCTTTTTTTTTAGCGATCAAGTCTGCCAACTGATCGCAATACTGAGCAAGGTAATTAATTGACCCATTTTGACGTCACATGATTTTTCGTAGCATCTTAGGGGGATCCCCTTTTGAAGTGAGGTATTTACGTCATTCATAATTAATCGAAATGTTCTGTGATAAATGTCATATTCGAACGATTGTTTTGACTACTAGAAGGAGCATATCTAGTCTTAGAACAAATTGCCTGCCAGAATTCCAAAGAAAAATAACAAGAAGTGGAATTCACAGAAGACTAATATACCCATGGACGCCCATAAGGGGGGGGGGCAGGGAGGGGAACCCCCCCCCTGGCTGAATGATGCTGTCTTATTTTTATATTTTTGTTCTGAGATTTCTATTATATAGCATTAAAAGTGCCAATTAGACGAGGTTTGCCCCCCCCCCATAAATTCAGCTTATGGGCGCCCATGAATATGCCCTGGAATGTTTTGCACAGTGTAATGGAAGGAGACAAATCGAAGTAAAACAAAGAGGAAGTGAAAAAATGTGAATCTAAAAGGAATAAAGAGAAAAAAAGGAAGAAATGAAAAGTTAAAATTAGAAAGAAACACATGCCTATTAGAGCTACTCCTGACTAATCCAGAATGTCACCAAAACTAGACCAGTGGTGTCTAGAACAACAGGCAACCTCTAGAGGTCAGGATGCCAGATGACCCTTAGAACTCCGGCGTCTAGATAGCTGTGGAACAGTACAATATCAATCGGACTGGAACCGAACCCTCTAAACGCGTCACAACATTTCTACAATCTGTCCTTGAGTCTTTTTTTTTTCATGGATATAGTAGCTGCTAAGTCTTGGAGGAAACGGGTATCTTGAGGGTCCAAAACTGTCAAATCCCACGCTTCATTATATCTCAGGGATTCAGGTAGGACGTCTCACCTGTTTTAGGCGCAAGTGGGACCGACGTGCTTCTTTCATAGAAAAAAAACAACATCATTTCTATTCTTAATACATTACACTTTCCATTAGGATTTACGACTACGGTCTGGACGACGGAATAAAATTCTCGTTAGTCCTGGAGATAAGTTTAATAGATAAACATGAGTTTAATAGACAAGTACAATTTGTCAGTATTCTGTGAAAAATTATTATTAGCATTTCTCTTATTATAAGAACTTTTCTTCGGAGGCCTCGCAAGTTGATCGAAGTCTTACTTTTTTCGTTTATTAGTCCCATTCTCTCTAATTCTGGAAATGAGTTTGATTGACAAACATGAGTTTCATAGGTAAGTACAAATTACCAGTATTTCATGAAATATTATTATTAGTATTTCTCTTATTGCAAGAACTTTTTTTTCTCTTGGAAAGCCTTGCAGGTTGATCAGAGTTTCACTTATTTAGCGTGTTTGGTCATACTAATAATATCTTTAGGATATCTAGAATATACCATTCGATTCAGCTTACCACCCGGAGCTGTTATTCATTCTATATGTGCCAAAATATGCTATAGCCTGCTGCTTTCCTTGAAGGGTAGTCGGATTGAAAAAATTCGGATTGAAGGGCAGTCGGATTGCCATGTGTAAAACTAAAGGTTTTTTCAAGTTTTCAGGAAAAGGATGAGCCACGCCGATGTATGGTTTGGATATTACAATATGTAAATGTTATTTTCGTTTCTTAGGTATTTTGTTCGACGTCAAAGCTAAAATGAAAGCTAATGGCAGGAGAAGGAGGGGACAAATAGGTTTTTTAGTGAAGCATAATCAAATACCATTTGTGATGAGAGTTTTTGCACGCTTCAAGACGTATTTGGAAGGAAAGCTTAAAGGTTGAAGAGCCCTCCACTACATGGGCACCCATAAGGGGGGGGCAGGGGGCGCCAGCCCCCTCCTGGCTGAGTTATCCTGCCTTATTTCTTATATTTTTGGTTTGAGATTTCTGTTATATAGTATTAAAAGTGCCAATTAGACCAGGTAAGCCCCCCCACCCCTCCCTGGAATTCAGCTTATGGGCGCCCATGCTCCACTATTCGAAGCTAAATTACAGAATATTACTGCTGTAAATGTGAGCCATGAAGAGTAATTAGGCTTAATCACAGAGATTTACTCACAGAGAATAATAATAGACACTTAAAATGCATAAGAATGCGTATTAACCATGAAAACCAAGGCAGTCGCTGAAGATCCCTAGCTTTATATTATGTAATGGAAATCTAGTCTCTTTATTTTTGGCTATTCAATGTATTCTGAACTTTAGGCCAACGAAGAGGACGCGCCGGGCATTGATTGGACTCAAGAAACCGATCGATTACTAGCTATGCAACTCTGTATTAAATTGGCTGATATCAATGGACCGTGCAAAAAAAGGTCATTGCATGTACAATGGACTTATCGAATAGCTGAAGAGTTCTATGAACAAGGTAATGTTTCTTTTTATCTGAGCACGGGTGTTGTTATGTGGGTAAGGGTATTCCCCTTCCCACTACATTAAAAAAAAACACCTTTTGGAAGTATGTTCATTGAAAATACATTTTATTTTGTATGAAATTTTAATTGAAAAAAAAAAAACTAAAAAATTGCCCTCCCTCAGATCTTGAAAAATACATCCCCCCCTTCCGTTCTACATTTCCATGAATTGACGCCACTGCATCTGAGAGCATATGCCAGCAACCCGAATTTTATTTTTTATATCTCCGCAATGTTTTTCTCCTAAGACTTAGGTGTCGAAAGAGGTTGAATAACAGTGGTCGGACTTAACCTATTATGTACCTTTAGGTATTTAACGTAAGTATGCTAAATAGTCCATGGCTGCTCATCTAAGAATAATCCACCAAAAGCAACAACTTTACATTTTTACAGACAATAGCGTCATTTGAAAGGCAATCCAGTTTGAAAGGCAATAGCGTCGATTGAGGGTGGGGGGGGGGGCTTTGTCTCCCTAGGTTTTTTGCTCCTTCCCTCCCGATGTTATTGAAAAAATCGAAAAAAGATGAATTCCTCCCCTCCTAGACATTGAAAATAAATTCCTCTCCCACCTCCGTAAATTTCCTTGGATTAACACCATTGGTGAAAGGCCTACTTAGCCAACTTAAAACATTGTTAGCACAAGAAAATAGTTTGACCGGGTGAAAAAATATCCTATTTCTGAGCATCGCCGTGCTTCTTCTTGAAGTTACCTGTAGGTTTGTTAGGAGTGATTTCAAGTTGTCTCTAAAGCTTTGTTTCAGTGCTGCTGCTGCGAGTTCTGGAGTCTCTCTGGAGACCATTTCTCCAAAAACTAAGTATAAAGCTATAAATACTACTACCACTACTACTACTAACAACTCGCCGCAGCACCAAGCCGCCTGAGGCCAACAGAGCTACGTACGCTCCTCCTCCATCCCAATCTATTCAAAGCCTCCCTTTTTACACCCGCCCACGAAGTTCCCATTTCCTTTAAATCTTTCTTTATGACGTTCAACACCAGACGATGACGACCTGCTTTCCGTTTAGCCGAAAAGAACAATTTTCGGAAATCTGCCATCCTTCATCCGCACAACGTGCCCTAGCCATCTCAACCTTTCTTTCATTATAGCCCTAGAGAGCGGTATTGAACCACATTTTTCGTATAGCCTATTGTTTGAAATGCGGTCAGTCAGCCGGGTACCCAGAACAATCCTTAAGCAATTTCTCAGAAAAACATCTAGCAAATCTTCATCCGCTTTTCTGAGCGCCCATGCTTCAGAGCCATATTTGACCACTGTCATCACTGTTAATCAATTCTGAATCTTTTTTTTTTTTTTTTTTTTTTTTTTCTGTGTGTCCTTGTTTCACCTCAGTGATCACGAAGCTCAGCACTGTTTTTTAAAGCACACAAAACCCAGAATTGGGAATCTGGAAAATTTATATATAGACAGTCCTGTCCAAAAGAGACCTTTTATTCGGGTCAGAAAAGGGTCAAAGTTTCTTAATTATATAATTCTGTTGATCTTAATTATTAACTTCGTGCATTTCAGTTTAAAATTATTTAAAACTTAATCAGCTATAATGATGTTGTTTTCATTGAAGGAAGTCGATTGGTAAAATACAAGTGATGGTTTGCTATTTGTTGTACACATGCGTGGACATATGCCCCTACACTGTTGCCTTTGCTTCCTTCAAGACCACATTTGCTTTCTTGTTCATGTCTCCGGTTTACTCAAAGTCGGCCGTGGTACTATGAAAGGGGGGGGGGGGCTGATCCGAGGTCGATGGGGTAAATCAAAAGGCCTTATGTTCAGGGTCGTATCCAGGATTTTTTCGGGGGGGGAGGGGTCTCACAAAAGAAACTTTTAAAAACGCATCAAAATTTGGTTTATATTGGTTTTGTTACGTTTTTACGAGTCGGACACACATTTCAGGGGGGAGGGGTTAAAACCCCCATTCCCTCTCCCTTGGATACGGCCTTATATAAATCTAAATTTTATAAATATAAAAATTATAATATAGATTTTGAAGGATAGCAGAAAAACTTAAGAATATTTTGATAATAAGAAACAGTTGGTTTTGCAAGAAGAATTTTTTTAAAGCGTCTAAGATTCGGCAAGAACGTTTTTGTTTATCATAACCTTCATTATTCCAAAATTTCTGCGAGTGAGAAAAGAGGATGTAACGCAATTAAAAAAGAAAAAACTTCTAATGTCTTGAGAACGAAAAAAAATGGATAGGACCGATTAATGGGACTTGTATAATACAAGGAGATTGGTTACAAACGTACGTTTTGAAAAAAAAATCAAATAACGGATTTTGAATTATTGCAGGTAAAGTAACTTAATGTATAAGCCTCGCGCATCGGAGAACTAAAACAAATTCCTGTCTCTCTTCTGCCAAAGAAGATATTACTTGACTCGATTGTACGGATGGTGCACTTGGCAATAACGCTTTCCAAATTGTTATTGATACATCCGGTACTATTGACGGAATGACAGTAAAGGTCCATTTAAATATTCAAGGGCTATAATTTTTAAAGCAATAATTATAAATTGTAGTTCGAAAAGACAAACTCCCAATTTAAATGAATTAATTACAACTAAAATTCAATAGCTTTTATCCCTGATGAAATGAGTCTTTGACTTATGGAGAATGGGTTTCATTGAGATGAAGTTAAAGTGGACGACAAGCAAGATTGACTTTAACAGATCAAGTTATTACAAGGGAAGATCTACTTTTGACATTTAAAACTAAGAAAATATGTATTACTTTCAGAGTTCTCTATTACTTTTTGAGGTTGTAGAGAAAAGGAAAAATATTTAGCATATGTAGTGTGAAATTCCTGAAGGTTAAAGGGGCTTTCCCATTCGTACGTAAGAAATTATGGTATATGCTTAAGTTGCATTATGTTTCTTCTGATATGAAGTCTTTTGAAACGTCTACGTACTCTTTCACTTACAAACCCATTATAAAGCCTCATTAGAAGGAACAATATAAGGACTGCCAGTGTTTAATTCGTTTTGGCTACGAAATGCAGCAAAGAAAATACCAAAGGTTTTTTTGGGGGGATTTTTTTCTTCTAGTATTTTTTTTTAAATTTGATGCGAAATTTTGCTTAATACCGAAGAGTTATTTCAAGATGGCATGAATGGTAATAAATTTTATTAATAAATTAAAATTTTGTTAAGATTTGATCTTAAAAATTTTGGGAGACAGGGTGCTAATCAATATTTTTCCACGGGCGCAAGAGAGGCCAGAACCGTCACTGGACCACTTAGTATAATGGACCAATTGCTGAAAAGAATAGTGACAAACCCATAAAATTACAATTTTTTTGTATATAATCTAGGCCTATGTGTAGCCCCAAGGGGAGACTGAGATACAATTGCCACAGTAGAAGGTATTATGTTTGGAAAGAGCATTGAAGTAAGGATAAAAGTATAGTACAGAAACGAAATCAAATAGGAAGTAAATAAATATATCATTAGTCTATGCCCTCCATTCAATGGCGTCGTTTGGGGGTGGCAAGGGGGGGGGCAGTTGCCCAAAAAATTGGAAAAAAGCTTTTATATAGCCCATGCCTCTTGACTCTCTGGATGTGGAACGTTTTTGCCCCCTCAATAAAAATGCTGGAGCTACGCCCCTGTCTCCATTCAATGGCTTTAGTTGGAATTTATTCTTGTAATACGACAGCTTGTATAAATAAAAATGATTCTGATTTTAAATTTTTCATGTAGATAATATTTACCAAAAGCAAATTATTAGAATATAAAGATTATAGGGAAATGTTGCCTTAATCTAGCCTTATCAGAACTAAAACAGTGATACATAATAAGGCACAAAAGAACTTGAGAAGCGTTTTGTTTGAATGGTAGGCAGTTTTTATCTATCTTTGGATCTTGCATTTGTCTTCTTGGCCATAAGTGGCGGTAATATGTTTCTATGTTTACCGCTGCTGAAGGAAATTGGCCAAATGTGTGGAGTAAACTAAAGTGGACGCTTTTGAAGGGACGTTAGTCGGTAAGATAGATAATGTTGATGTATAGCCTGTAATAAGCGTCACACAGAATTACTTTCAGAGTTCAGAGTTTATTCATCAATAAATTTACAACAAAAACACTTCAAGATAGTCTCAATAAGGTCATAGGCATAGTCCCATAAGGCTCTATGGCCAGGAAAAATTAAGGGAGAAAAAAATAAAACAAATGCATAAAGCAAATTCTTTTTAACAAAATTCAAACCCACCCTCAAGAGACTCAACACACACACACACACACAAAGAAAAAAAAATATAATCCAGTCGCTCACCTTAACAATCCCAAAAATCATAAGCCGGACAAGGTATTATTACATGATTCCACCAACTCAATTAAACATCCAACTCAATCCAGAGATTTCAACTTCAAGGAAAACCGGGGAAAACAGCTAAACAGCTCTTTTCTGTAATGACTCAAGTTGAACACGCAAGTAACCTGTGATATTGACTTGTTGGCTCTATATAAGACGAACGTATTTTAAAATTGGATGTATATGAGGTAAGCCACTTCAGTTGCGACACTGAAAAACAAACCGACGCATTAAGGTAAGTATTGCTGAATTTGCATTTTTAAAGATTGTCTCAACATGAACACTAAAAGAGCCGTCATCGGTGAATGTGACACCTAGGATCTCAGTAGAAGGTGCACATATGTACAGTGAAGGAGTACAGACGAAATCTTTCCTCGTGGAATGAAAGCTAAGGATTTTAGTATTGCTAATTGACTTGAAGACTATAAATAGCGTATTGATCTTTAAAAACGTTAATCATAGCATCGCTGAATAGGGACACTGAGTCAGTGGCGGGTCCAGGGGGTGAAGGGGGCGCCCCCCTAGCGTAGCCTAAAGTTGTGTAATTTACTTAATTAACTCAAGTTTGTATTAATTAAACTTGCTCCTAACGCAATTTTATCGGATCAACCTATTTTGCCCCCCCCCCCTAAAAAAATCCTGGATCCGCCCCTGCACTGAGTGGGGGTTTTCAATGAGATATTTCAGAAGTTCTGACAGGTCGTCTACATACTTTAATCTCTCTTCAAAGTTGGAAAGGACAAAGCTCATCACTGCAAAAAGTAGCTCAAAAATGAGTAAAATGGCAACATGTTCAAAATCGCAATTTGTCCAACTTAACGGCAACAGAAACCTAAAACTGGAGGAACTTGAGGGGGAAAATTAGTTACATGTTCCTGATTTGTTCTGAAGTGTTCCTAAAACATGGTACAAATTGTACTATAAATTCCTATGGATTTACAACCTATGCACAATCAAGCAGCAAGGTAAATTAAAAGACGCTATGTGTTGCCAGGTTATCGAAATAGCGCATCTGCAATATCCTTGGAACAGCTTGGGCATCAGGGGGAAAATTGAACTTCAAATATTAAATTTCGGTGACAGGGTAGAATTAAATCAAATGATACTCTTTGCATCCAGGTCACCAAAATAGCACATCTGCCATGTCCCGAGAACAGCTTGAGGGTGTTGAAACTTTCAAGAACATTTGGGAAAAGGAGGGGGAGATTGGGGCAAGGGGACTTCAAATTTTATTTTGGGGGAAGGTGCTAAACAGTCTTGTATTTGCTCCACAATTTTTTTTTTTTAAAGACACTATTTGTTGCCATATTATCAGAATGGGTGTATCTGCATTATCTTGGGAATGGCTTAGGATATCAAGTAGAAAAATTTCAATTAGTTTTAAGGGAAGGGACAAGAGAACATTCAACTATGACTTGGGGAAGAGCTTAGAGGTAAACCAAAAGAAACTCTGAGCTTTCAGACTATTAATATACGATATCTGCAATATCTCAGGAATGGCTTGAAGGAAGGAAATGAAACTTTCAGGTAGTGTAGGAGAAGGAAGAGCGAGGAGAAAGAGGACTTTAAATTTTATTTTAGAGGAATGGCTAAAAATACTACCAAACCGATCCACTTGAACGTTTTTGCACTTTAAGTCTCTTTGAAAATTAGAATCTATTCATGTCTTAGCAGCTAGGTAAAATCAAAGGCATTCAGTAAATCACAAAGTACGCTATTGCTCTCAGAAGGTTTAGGGGGTACCCTTACTTCTTTTTGTGGTAATTTATGTTCATTTTAAGCTTGTCTTGATAATTCATATCAATTTTTGTTTGTTTTTGTGTTCATCCATTGATCTGTAGCAGGATTTGCTTTATTTATATCTAATGTGATTATTTATTTTAATTCCTGTTCGTTTTTTTCTTCATGTGTTTATTGATATTTATTTCTGTTAATTTTAAGTTTGAATTATTATAAGACTTCCGTGTCTTCTTGTCTTAGGTTGTGGCTCTTTAATATTCTTTGAGAAATTTCTTTATCCGACAACATTAAAAAAAACAAAGTGTTAAGTAATCATAGGCAGCGCACTAGCGCTGCCTAAGTAAAGAAACATATTGGCACAATGTGTTTTTTTTTTCTCCATACCCGGGCACTTCGTATCGAAGAAGTTGTCGTAGAAACTTTGAAAAGGGCTTTTTCGATTGGAAATTGGAGTGGCTAGTGCCCTTTTTAATAGTCGAAAGTGATTGTAGGGCAACTAGCCCCCCCCCCCACGAACATCATTTCCACAAACACATCCAATCAAAATTCTGAGATAGCCATTTTGTTCAGCGTAGTTGATTTCCAGATAGAAAATATATTTTTGAGGAGGACACTCCCTCACAACCCTCGGGACAGAGGTTTTAAATTATGTCCTGGGGCATATAAGGTTTTTATAGAAGGCGTTGTCGAAGAAACTTCAAAAAAGGCTCATTCGATTGGAAATTCAAAGGGCTAGTGCCCTTTTTTAATAATCGAAAGTGATTGGAGGGCAACTACCCCCCCCCCCACGCCCATCATTCCCCCAAACACATCCAATCAAAATTTTGAGATAGCCATTTGTTCAGCGTAGTTGATTTCCACATAGAAAATATGTTTTTGAGGAGGACACTCCCCAACAACCCTCGGGGCGAGGGTTGTAAGTTATGCCCTGGGGGCATATAAGGTTTTTATAGAAGGCGTTGTCGTAGAAACTTCAAAAAAGGCTCATTCGATTGGAAATTCAAAGGGCTGGTGCCTTTTTAATAGTTGAAAGTGATTGGACGGTAACTAACCCCCTCTCACGCCCACCTTTTCCCCAAACACATCGAATCAAAATTTTGAGATAGCCATTTTGTTCAACCTAGTTTTAACTTCTGGAGATTAGGTCTTTGAGGATGACAACCCCCTCACAGCCCTCAGGACAAGGGTTGTAAGTTATGCCCTGGGGGTATATAAAGTTTTTATAGAACGCGTTGTCGTAGAAACTTCAAAAGGGGCTCATTCGATTAGAAATTGAAATGGCTTGTGCCCTTTTTAATAGTCGAAAGTAATTGGAAGGCAACTAACACCCCTCTCACGCCCACCTTTTCCCCAAACACATCGAATCAAAATTTTGAGATAGTCATTCTGTTCCACGCAGTTAAAGTTCAGGAAATTATACCTTTGAGCAGGACACTCCCCACACGGTCTTCGGAGCAAGGGTTATAAGTTATGCCCTGGGGGCATATAAGTTTATATAGAAATCTTTGTCGTAGAAACTTGAAAAAGGGCTCATTCGATTGGAAATTCAAAGGTCTAGTGCCCTTTTTAATAGTCGAAAGTTATTTGAGGGTAACTAGCCCCCCTCTCTCACCCACCTTTTCCCCAAACACATTCAATCAAAATTTTTAGATAGCCATTTTGTTCAGTGTTGTGGATTTCCAGATAGAAATAATGTTTTTGAGGAGGACACTCCCCCACAGCCCTCAGGGCAAGGGTTGTAAGTTATGCCCTGGGGGCATATAAGGTTTTTATTGAAAGCGTTGTCGTAGAAACTTCAAAAAGGGCTCATTCGATTGGAAATTGAAATGGCTAGTGCCTTTTTTAATAGTCGAAAGTGATTGGAAGGCAACTAACACCCCTTTCACGCCCACCATTTCCCCAAATATATCCAATCAAAATTTTTTGATAGCCATTTTGTTCCACGCAGTTTAAAGTTCAGGAAATTATACCTTTGAGCAGGACGCTCCCCCCACAGTCTTCAGGGCAAGGGTTATAAGTTATACCCTGGGGGCATATAAGGTTTGTATTGAAATGTTTGTCTTAGAAACTTGAAAAAGAGCTCATTTGATTGGAAAGGGCTAGTGCTTTTTTTATTAGTCGAAAGTGATTTGGGGGCAACTAACCCCCCTCTCACGCCCACCTTTTCCCCAAACACATCCAATCAAATTTTTTAGATAGCTATTTTATTCAACGCAGTTGAAAGTTTTGGAAATTAGGTCTTTAAGGATGACAACCCATCCCCCCCCCCCCAGCCGTCAGCGCAAGGGTTTTAAGTTATGCCCTGGGAGCATGTAAGGTTTTTATTGAAAGCGAAGTTGTAAAAGCATCCAAAAGGGTTCATTCAATTGAAAATTGAAAGGGCTAGTGCCCTTTTAATAATCGAAAGTGATTGAAGGGCAACTAACCCCCCTCTCACGCCCACCATTTGCCCAAGCACATCCAATCCAAATTTTGAGATATTCATTTTGTTCAACGTAGTTGAAAGTTCTGGAAATTAGGTCTTTTAGGATGATAACCACATCAGAGCTTTCAGTGCAAGGGTTGTAAGTTATGCCCTGGGGGCATATAAGGTTTATATAGAAAGTTGTTGTAGAAATTTCAAAAGGGGCTCATTTGATTGGAAATTGAAATTGCCCTTTTTAATAGTCGAAAGTGAGTGGAGAGTAATTAACCCCCCTCTCACGCCCTCCATTTCCCCAAACACATTCAATCTAAGTTTAGAGATAACCATTTTGTTCAACGTAGTTGAAGGTTCTGGAAATTACGTATTTAAGGATGACAAACCCCCCAGAGTCCCCAGGGCAATGGTTGTAAGTTATGCCCTGGGGGCATATAAGGGTTTTAATGATAGAGTTGATAGAGTCGTAAAAACTTCAAAGGGGGCTCATTCAATTGGAAATTGAGAGGGCTAAGTCCCTTTTTTATAGTTGAAAGTGATTAGACGGTACCTAAACCCCTCTCTCACGCCCACCACTCCCCCAAACACATCAAATCAAAATTTTCAGATAGCCATTTTATTCAACGTAGTAGGAAGTTTTGGAAATTAGGTCTTTGAGGATGACGCCCCACTCCCCCCCCAGCCCTCAGGGCGAGGGTTTGCAAGTTATCCCCTGGGGGCATATAACGTTTTTATTGAAAGCGTCGTCGTAGAAACTTCAAAAGGGCTCATTTGATTGGAAATTGAAAGGCCTAGTGCCTTTTTTAATAGTTGAAAGTGATTGGAGAAAGACTAACGCCCCTTTCACGCCCACCATTTTCCCAGACACATCCAATCAAAATTTTGAGATAGGCATTTTGTTTAAACGTAGTTGAAAGTTCTGGAAATTAGGTCTTAGAGGATGACAATCACCCTCACAGCCCTTAGGGTAAGAGTTGTAATTTATTCCCTGGGGCCATATAAGGTGTTTATAGGAAGTGTTGTCGTAGAAACTCAAAAAGGGCTCATTTAATTGGAAACTTAAAGGCCTAGTGCCCTTTTTAATAGTCGAAAATAATTGGAAGGCTTGACATTTTCAAACAGTTCGTGGTAACGAACTGTACGTAAGGAGCGACCCGGCTCAATGGTAACCGAAACTCTAGAAAACGGTATTTGATACAAATAGATACATCAAAAGAATCACATTTTAATGCTGATTTCAAATATATAAGTTTCATCAAGTTTAATCCTACCCATCAAAAGTTAGGCGCCTGAGAAAATTTGGCTGATTTTCGAAAAAAAGGGGGAAAGACCCCCTAAAAGTTATAGAACCTTAATGAAAATCACACCATCATATTCCGCGTATCAGAGAACCCTACTGTAGAGGTTTCAAGCTCCCATCTACAAAAATGTGGAATTTTGCATTTTTTGCCAGAAGAAAGATCACGGGTGCGTGTTTATTTGTTTGTTTTTTTTTTTCCAGGGGTGATCGTATCGAACCAGTTGTCCTAGAATATCGTGGGAGGGCTCATTGGAATGGAAATTGAAAGTTCTAGTGCCCTTTTTAAGTGACCAAAAAAAATGGAGGGCAACTAGGCCCCCTCCCACGCTCATTTTTTTCCCAAAGTCACCTGATCAAAATTTTGAGATAGCCATTTTGTTCAGCATGTTCGAAAATATTATAAGTATGTCTTTAGGATGGCTTAATCCCCCGAAGTTCTCGGGGGGAGGGCTGAAAGTTATGAACTTTACCCAATGTTAACATATAGTATTGGTTATTTGGAAGTATACAGACGTTTTCAGAGGAGATTTTTCCTGGTAGTGGGGGGGGCGGGTGGGTCAGGGGTTATGTGGGAGGATCTTTCCATGAAGAAAGTTTTCATGGGGGAAGGGACACTGCTATGAAGGGGACGCCGGACTTCCCAGCATTATTTAAAAAAAGATCATAAATTTAATAAAAAAAAACATGTATTTCTACTGCAACAGCAGCAACATCGAAACTTTAAACGAACGGAAAATATTACATATATAATTGGGTTCACCCCGTAGTCAATGCCTCGCTCTTTAAGCCAAAGATTTTTTAGTACTTTCATAAGAGCTATTTATTCTAATTAACGGCCTTTGTAAATAAGCGGTCATTTCTAAAGAATTGGAACAAAATTTGAACTTTCGCTTAAAGAGCAAGGTATTGACTAGGGGGCGAACCCCCTAATAAACGTATTAAAAATATATGAATATAGAAGTTCGTTACGTAAGTTAATTCGTAAGTTACGTATATTTATTACTAATAAAAACGTTCGTAAATAAAATTAAACAAGTTTCGAGAAAGCCATTTAACTAAATAAAAGTAAATTAACATGAAAATTTTGTTTTAATTATTCATATACGGTGAGCCAAGATCAAAACCTGCATTTATTCAAAAACGTTCAAATATTAAATAAAAAAAACAAATTTTTTAAACTGAAAGTAAGGAGCGACATTAAAACTTAAAACGAACAGAAATTATTCTGTATATGAAAGAGACTGTCCCCTCCTCAATGCCTCGCTCTTTACGCTAAAGTTTGACTCTGTCTCACAACTTTATTTTTTAAAACAATAAAAAACTTTAGCGTAAAGAGCGAGGCGTTGAGGAGGGGACAGTCTCTTTCATATACAGAATAATTTCTGTTCGTTTTAAGTTTTAATGTCGCTCCTTACTTTCAGTTTAAAAAACTTGTTTTTTTTTTATTTAATTATAGTAAAGATCGATGTGAGTATAATGTATTATTTTTGTTGTTGTTGTCTTTTAGACCAGGGCACTTTGTATAAAAGGAGTTGTCGTAGGAACTTCGAAAAGGGCTCATTCGATTGAAAATAGAAAGGGCTGATGCCATTTTAATAGTCGAAAGTTATTGGAGGGAAACTAATCCTTCTCCCACGTCCCACCCTCCCATTTGACTTTGTTTAAAAACTAAATGTTGCCATAAGATTAAATCAAAATGCACTGTGTTAATGCTAATTCCAAATAAGGCATCTCAGCAGTATCCCAAGAACGACTGAGGGTATTATGTTCAAACTTTTGGGCTGCTTTTGCTCTTAAAATTTAACCAAATCAAAATAGTGTAAGTGTATCCAAGCTATCAAAGAAAGTAAACAGATTTTTCTGCGAATGGTATCAGGTTTGCCATTTCAGGTCAGCTAGAGGACGTATGAAACTAAATTAAACACTACTATTTGTGTCCAGATTTTTAAGAGGGTGTATGCTGTTAAAAATTGCTGAAAATTTTTCTCCAGCATACAAATAGCAGGCCAAACTAAAATGCTTGAAAAAACGAAAGGATTTAAAGTACTATTTTCTTTTTCTCTGAAAAGACTATGTCAATATAAAACGAACAGAAATTGATTAAAAAAACTTTCTCCACAAAATATGTTTTTCAAAGAAAATTAAAGAACTCCATTAAACAAAAAATGAGCAAAAATAAAACCAAATAATCTACCAAGCGTGAAACTACCACAAATCAGCATCGATAAATAATGAAACCCAAAACTAACAGAAATTACAATAATAACCGAGTCAAACTCAAAACGAGAAGAAATTAACATAAGTTGGGCTCAAAACCCCTATGCCTTCCAAAGGCCAGATCATAATTTGCACTTTACTGAAAAAATACAAATGAATGTGCATTGTCAGTTTAATATACATATACTGATATTTAGTAATCAAAATCTTAATATTTTTTGATTTATTTAAGTTATAAAAGTAAAAACATTTATATTTTTTTCAGTAAAGTGCAAATTATGTTCTGGCCTTGGGAAGGCATAGGGGTTTTGAGCCCAACTTATGTTAATTTCTTCTCGTTTTGAGTTTGACTCAGTTATTTATTGTAATTTCTGCTCGTTTTGGGTTTCATTTATTTATCGATGCTGATTTGTGGTAGTTTCACGCTTGGTAGATTATTTGGTTTTATTTTTGCTCATTTTTTGTTTAATGGAGTTCTTTACTTTTCTTTGAAAAACTTATTTTGTAGAAAAAGTTTTTTAATTAATTACAGTAAACCTCAACTGTCTCCTGAGTCTATAAAATGTATGTTTAGAAACTATCTATTGGCATTGGGTATTTGCATTAAGATATCTACATCACTTACTTAATGCAAATTGGCGTGTCATTTGGTCAATAATTTTGGATTATTTATATTTGACATATAGCTTATGACCTTACAATATTTTATGCTCGAAATAAAGGTGTTTTAAGCCATCTCCAAACATAATTTCTTTGTAGATGCAAAAATATTGTTAAATAACGAAGATCTTGTTAAAGACCTTGCATTCATTAAGCTTATTACCTAGTTTCAAAGATTTGATTTTTAAAACTATTCCCGGAAGCACGGGCAGATACAGGATTAATGTTTGGATGGGGGTACTGATAAGAATATGGCTCCCCCATTCGTTTTTTTCCCCTTCACCCCTTTGCTTAGTGTAACTTATGACTTTCTTGGGGGGGGGACCTGTGCACCTAAAATCTTATCCTGGATCCGCCCCTGACAAGAATTTAGATATACTTATCTTTGTCACGTTTATGCCATCTATGGGCATCCAACTCGTTCCAAGTTTCTTGGCGTGATTCTGCTAAAATTTGAAATTTTGTAGTACCGGGTCTTTGGTTGCAGCTTTTCTATTGACGCAAAAGCTGACTGACTCGTTGACTTTTTTAGTACAGAAAACTAAATGCACAGAATTGGGGTACGTCTTTTGACACTAACTACATAGTATTCACATTCATTTGAAATGTTTCTGTTCCTCTTAGCAAAAGATTTTTCTTCCATTGCTTGCATGTAATTTCTCCCAAATTGAGGTTGCATATCTTGGAAGAAAATCGATAAGATAAAGCAGATTCTAAGATATGTACAGTTTTGCGTGCTTCTGATTCTTTCTTCCTGGCCACAGATTATTTGTTATCAGTCGATGCGTATCTCATAAGGAAGAAGCTTAAGGGGATAAAACGTTGCGTAACTACTGTTGTAGTGATTCGTTGCATAGCAACGTTACTTCTAGTACAAGTTTTCCCCGTTGATATTCACGTTTACCGCTGCCATATACCTCTTGCGCTGGCCTAAAATAGAGTTATTTCTTCGCTGATTAGCGTCAGTAGCTCACGCTAAGCTGGCTGGTGTCACGTAATATCAACAAGAGTTTTCCAAAATGCAAATGGTGCTTACGTTAACAACGGCAAAATTAATGAAAACTGATGCGAAAAACTCAAGTTACTTTGTGGAGTTTAAGATGACTTTTAATTTACCTGCGTGTTGCAGTAGCTTATCCATATTTACCTCCCCCCCCCGCAAAAAAAATCATCTGAATCTGAATGATATCTTTGTGTGAATTTGAATGAACTCTTTAAGAATCTGACGGGTAGATAGAATATAAACTGCCTGTTGCAACAACGTGCCAATTGCAATCCACTTGAACCAAAAGGCAGTGTCTTGATCTGTTTGAATTATATGCCATTAAATGAATAGGTAAGTTTTAAAAATGCGTATTTTTCAAATGACCAATTTTCATTACTTAAGAATTCCAAGCTTTCATCAGCATCATCAAAATAGCATGATCTACAGAGATTACGGCACGCTTTTTTTTTTGTCTGGAAACTCGCTAGTACTAACAATAGCTTCACTGGTTTTATGAAAATAAAACAGTTCCTTTTTCGTGATTATCTAGATTGTGGAAATGGTACGATATGGTTTTGGATACAGCTAAAAATCAACTGATAGTTTATTTTTAGATTCTAGCACTACATCTAGCACTACATCTAGTGCTAGATGTAGTATTACTCTGCTTCTATGAGCAATGAAAGAGTTACAACGGTGCAAGGTTACAACGGTTACAACGGTGCGTAGGTACAAGGAAATACTATGTGTCTCAATTTTCACAAATTTCGCAGGAGAAGCAGAAATCCCAATATCTATTATGGAAAAACAACTACATCCTTGATAACTTCGTGTTAGACATGAAGCTCTTTTCCATGGAGTCCATAAACCAACAAAACTGTTTAACTATAACATTTTCCCCTTTAAAAATTAATTTTCGATTCTTCCACTGGAAATGTGCTTTATTTCTTCACAGGGATATTCCTTTTCAAAGTGGTTTGATTATCGCACTATTGCTAAATCTAATTCTTAAATTTATAGAAAACCCGAACAAACTAATAGATCCATTCATTTCCATTCGAATGATCCTCCACAATATAAAAGGGTAGTCACCATTTCCATAGTGAATCAAATTCTAAATATCTACTCAGAGCCGTTGGTTTAAAAACCGTCAGATTTTATTTGGAACATTGTTTTTGGGATGGTTACCCTATTGCATTGACAAATGATATTTGCTCTTAAAGGAAAAAAAAGGAATAGGAATAAAATTCAAACACCATCAAACCCAGAGTATTCTGGAAAACCGTAAATTATAGTTCGTAATCATCATATCCCAGAGATTATTACCAGAATCTCATAATTAAAATCATGATTGAAATTATATAATTTTTATTGCTTTCTTATGGCTAAATAACCTTGAAAGTGTGGATATTGTTCAGTCTTTCAATTTTTCTTCTTTTGGTAATATTGTAGAAAAACTGTCTTGCTAAACTAGCTACAACACAATTCTTATTTTGTATTATCAAATTAACTCCATTTCATGTTACTGTTAAAGAGCTTTGAAATTTTGCTTTTTTAGCTTCAAAATTTTCTCTCATTCATTCAAAGTTTATGTAATCTAGCATGCCCACCTTTTAAAACAATTGCGTATAAAATATTGCGGTGGAGTTGTAAAAGAAAAATAATATTGCCTCGACGTTGTAAAAGAAGATGGCGGACTATATGGGAAAAGTGGATGGAAGAATGTAAAAATTTTGAAGAAGCTTATGATACTTGGATTATAAAAGAAGATTCAATGAAAGTTTTTTTTTTTTCAAGAATTTTGTTCCTCGTGTTAGTGTTTCTGTAAGACTCACTTCTTTCAAATATTTTATTCAATTCTTATTTCTGCAAAATGAGGAAACAATCTCGCCCCTTTTTGTGGTTTCAAGACACGCAGTTAATGGCTGCCACAGTTTGATCGGAGACTGAGAAAAGTGATTTTTTCCTCATTTATATCTTGGACACTTGAGAACAGTTAGATGGACTGAACTAAAACTCAAATCGAAAATGTTAATAGTTACGTAGTTTCTACCTGTAACCACATATTCTAACCAACGACATTTTTTACACCAGTCTCTTCTGATCTTCTTTTATTGATCCGTATGGCAATATTTGTACCTCGCCTCTTGTCTATCAGGCTTTGTCTCTTTTTTAAACCTCTTGATAAGGACTTCTCTCCTCATCCGTGTATCCCAAGGGGTCTTTAATATTTATTCCTTGCAGCTTTCCAAAACTTTGGGGATTTATTTCCCTAATGAATAATGAATTTTAGTTAATGCTTTGCTTGTCTCTTCTATGGGACTTAATATCTCTGGCGGAGAATTATTCGCCAGGGGGCTTCAATTTGAAGCTTTTTCATAAATATAATTATTATTTTTATAATAATTATTATAAATATACTCATATAATTATTATTATATATACTCTAATAATTATTATAAATATACTCCGGTAATTATTATAAATATACTCATAATTATTTGATTTTATAGTCTAAAAGTTAAAGGATTGTTTTGGCAAGTATCAGAGTGTATCACATAAGCAGCTTTTGTTTGGACTATAATATACCAAAACCGTAATTAGATTGGAAGCATCTAGTGTTTGTTTTTTATGTGATTTTAATTGATTGTTATTTTTCAGTTTATCTCTAATTGCACGAACACGCTTGAATATACAACCAAACAAAAATAACAGATTGGACTGGAGTCCTTACAGTACCAAGGACAGTGAAATCTGATTTTTGAATATGTTAAGTGGAAACTTACATAAACATATATATCTTAAGAGATTAAGGAAAACCAGGAATTCGATTTTTAATGAAAAAACCCATAAACAGTTATGCAGTTATTGATAATAGCAGGTGCCAAATTAAGAGGGTGTAGCTTTCCTTTGAAGGGGGGGTTGTCTTTGGGAATCAACAGACTGTTTGAATTTTTACAGACGGAAACCGTTGTCAAATTTAACTGGTTACTTTTGCTTCTGTATTTTTACGGTTTCACGTTGCAACACTGACGAAAATGCGGGGCTAAAAATAACTTCATAATTCTGAAACAACCAAAAGACAGGTCTTCGATAATCGTGGTTTACAGGTAGGGCTAAGACTGGTTCAGGGTACAAAAGAGAAAGTAAGACAAATAAAATAAATTGTGTATAGGAACCCCGTCAAATCCCACCAGTATAAAATTTTCCTTTGAAATCTCACTCCCGGAAATGTCCCTCCCTATGGAAACCCACCCCAAGCACAAATCCCTCCCCCCTCGAAAAATGTCTGTATACTTCCCAATAACAAATACTAAAGGCAAACAATGGACAAATTTCATAACTACAGCCCTTTCCCCACAGGCTATGGGGGGCCATGTCCCCCTAAAGGCACAGCTATTGGATATTTCAACTAGCCTGAACAAAATGACTATCTCAAAATTTTGATCGGACGACTTTGGG
The DNA here is from genome assembly GCA_027921565.1 of Artemia sinica. NCBI lineage: Eukaryota > Metazoa > Arthropoda > Branchiopoda > Anostraca > Artemiidae > Artemia > Artemia sinica. The sequence continues at coordinate 21,399,009 of CM051270.1, read as the reverse complement.
GAAAAGGAGCGTGGTAGGGGGTTAGTTGCCGTCCAATCTTTTTGGTCGCTTAAAAAGGACATGATATTTTTTTAATTTCCGTTCGAACCGCCCTCTTTCGATCTTCTGGGATCATTTGCTCGATACGATCACCCCTGAAAAAAACAACAACAAAAAAACACGCATCTGCGATCTTTCTTCTGGCAGAAAATACAAAATTCAACATTTCCGCTGATAGTGGTTTGCAACCTCTATAGTAGGGCTACCGGATACGCTGAATCTGATGGTGCAGTTTCCATTAAGATTATTTGACTTTTTGGGGTTTCCCCCCTTTTTTTTGAAAATCAGGCAATTTTTCTCAGGCTCGATGAATTGTTTGAGAGAATTTCTATTGCGAATTTTTCAGTTTTCATTTATACAAGTGATTTTGTTTTTTGACCTTTCATTTAATTATATTGACTTTCAATTAGCTTATGCTCTTTTGGTTTATTTTATTGTTTTTACAAAGTCATGGTTGTTGGTTTAAAGTACCATAGATATCAAAATAAAAACATTTAAAAGTTATTGAACCTTAATGAAAATCACACCATCATATTCAGCATATCAGAGAACCCTACTCTAGAGGTTTCAAGCTCCCATGTATAAAAATGTTGAATTTTGCATTTTTTGCGAGAAGAAAGATCACGGATGCGTGTATATTTTATTTTTATTATTTTTTTTCCCAGGGGTGATCGTATCGAACCAGTGGTCCTAGAATATCGTGGGAGGGCTCATTGGAACGGAAATTAAAAGTTCTAGTGCCCTTTTTAAGTGACCAAAAAAATGGAGGGTAGCTAGGCCCCCTCCCACGCACAGTTTTTTTCCAAAGTCACCCGATCAAAATTTTGAGGTAGCCATTTTGTTCAGCATGCTTGAAAATATGATAACTATGTCTTTTAGGATGACTTAATCCCCCGAAGCCCCGGGGGGGGGGCCGAAAGTTATGAACTTTACCCAATGTTAACATATAGTATTGGTTATTGGGAAGTATACAGACGTTTTCAGGGGGGGATTTTTTCTGGTAGTGGGGGAGGGGGGAGGGTTGGGGGTTATGTGGGAGGATTTCCATGAAGGAAGTTTTCATGGGGGAAGGGACATTGCTATGAAGAGGGTGGCGATTTCCCAGCATTATTTAAAAAAAAAGATCAGAAATTAAATAAAAAAACAAGCTTTTTCAACTGAAAGTAAGGAGCAACATCAAAACTTAAAACGAACACAAAATATTAGGTATATGATTAGGTTCACCCCCTAGTCAATACCTCGCTCTTTAAGCCAAAGATTTTTTAGTACTTTCATAAGAGCTATTTATTCTAATTAACGGCCTTTGTGATTAAGGGGATTAAACGTTTTTAAAGAATTAAACGAAATAAGAACTTTAGCTTAAAGAGCAAGGTATTGACTAGGGGGTGAACCCCCTAATATACGTATTAAAAATATATGAATATAGAAGTTCGTTACCTAAAGTAATTCGTAAGTTATGTATATTTATTACTAATAAAAACGTTCATAAATAAAATTAAACAAGTTTCGAGAAAGCCATTTAACTAAATAAAAGTAAAATTAATATGAAAGTGTTGTTGTAATTATTCATGTACGGTGAGCCAAAATCAAAACCTGCATTAATTCTAAAAAGGCTCAAAAATTAAATAAAAAAACAAGTTTTTTTTTAACTGAAAGTAAGGAACGACGTTAAAACTTAAAACGAACAGAAATTATTCCGTATGTGAAAGGGGCTATCCCCTCCTCAACGCTTCGCTCTTTACGCTAAAGTTTGACTTTCTCACAACTCTATTTTTTTTTAACATAAAAAACTTTAGCGTAAAGAGCGAGGCGTTGAGGAGGGTACAGCCCCTTTCATATATGGAATAATTTCTGTTCGTTTTAAGTTTTAACGTCGTTCCTTACTTTCAGTTAAAAAAAACTTGCTTTTTTATTTAATTTTCATTAAAAATTGAAGTCCCAATATCCTAACTTTCTTAGGTATGTGTCGTTGTGTGAGTTTTCACTTAACCAATTAAAATTGTCAGGATTTTTTCACTTAAATTGGTACTTTAATGCTATTGAAAAAATATATATATACTATCCTTAGAAAAGGTGAGGAATATTTGATATCACGGAGGTTTTGTACTGCTATAATGACTTTTAGCAATTGATTCTCCCGAATTCGTCATCACGCCTTTATGTGATTTGAATTCATATTCAAGCCTAAATAACTCTCTTTCATGGAAGCTTCTTCAGAAATGGGAATCACTTGTTAACGATTCTGTTGCTTTCTTTCAAGACTCATCTTGTTCTTTTTATCTCCATTTTTATTCCACAGGGCATTTTGTATTGCTAGACAAGTTATTTGACTAGCTTTCCTATTGATTTTTGTTCAGAGAAGAGAAGGAGGGATATACTAGTTTAGATTTTCTTTTTTGGAAAATAAATAGAGTTAAAAACTACTTGCTTTTTTTTAAATTCTTTTGATTGATGTTGTTTTGTCCTCTGGGAAGTGATATTCAGCATGCAGATATTATAGTGGGTAATGTTCTTTAACTAGACAAAGAGAAATCTGTATTTTTATAGTGATTCCTTACGATATCGGTTAATTATCAAACGACTTTTTTGTTCTTGTTATCTATTTAGATGTAGAGAGAAGTGGTTTTTATCATAGAAAATTCATTGAAGATTATATTAATATGCAAACAGATTTTTTTTTTTGTGTGTGTGTGTGTGTGTCACGGGAATTAAAAAGGAATTAGCGATTTATTTAGAGGTCACAGAGACGAAGAAGGCCAGGAGTAGTAAATAGTGTTTTTGGAATCATAGGCTGTAATTTATAGCTACTTCTGTAAGCAAGAGAAATGGAAATTATGTATTTGGAAAAAAATGTACGTTGTTGTACACGAACAATCCTGTTTTCTTATATATAAATTAAATAAAAAAAACAAGTTTTTTAAACTGAAAGTAAGGAGCGACATTAAAACTTAAAACGAACAGAAATTATTCCGTATATGAAAGGGGCTGTCCCCTCCTCAACGCTTCGCTCTTTACGCTAAAGTTTTTTATTGTTTTAAAAAATAAAGTTGTGAGACAGAGTCAAACTTTAGCGTAAAGAGCGAGGCGTTGAGGAGGGGACAGCCCCTTTCATATACGGAATAATTTCTGTTCGTTTTAAGTTTTAATGTCGCTCCTTACTTTCAGTTTAAAAAACTTGTTTTTTTTTATTTAATTTCTGATCGTTTTTTAGTTAATGCAGCTTTTGTTTTGGCTCGCCGTCATTGAATAAGTAAACAAAATTTACATAAAAATTTTACTTTTCTTTTGCAAAATGGCTGTCTCTAACTTTGGCTCTGACGTAATTTACAAATTAACTTACGTAGCGAACTTCTATATTCGTATATTTTTCGTCTGGCAAAAAATACAAAGTTGCAGATTTTTGCAGATATGAGCTTGAAACCTATGTTGTAGGGATTTCTGATACGCTGAATCTGACGGTGTGATTTTTATTAAAATTCTTTCACTTTTAGGGGATGTTTCCCCCCTCTTTAGAAAATCAGGTAAATTTTCTCAGGCTTGTAGCCTTTGATGAGTAATACTAAACTTAATAAAATTCATATATTTAGAATCAGCATTATAAGCCCATTCTTTTGATACATTTATTGACATCAAAGTTCCGTTTTTAAAAGTTTCGATTACTATTGAGCCGTATCGCTTGTTTTTTTTTATTGTTTTTTTTTATTACGTATATGTTATTAAGTATATGATGGGGTTCTCCCCTTATTCAATACCACGCTCTTTACGTTAAAAGTTAAAAAAAAATTTTAATTCACAAACCCCTGAATCACAAAGGCCGTTTAATTAGAATAGATAGCTCTTTTGAAAACACTAAAAAAAAATGTAGCGTAAAGAGCGAGGTATTGACTTGGGGGAGAACCCCCTCATATACGTATTAATTTCTGTTCATTTTAAGTTCTAATGTTGCTTCTTACTTTCAGTTGAAAAAACTTGTTTTTTTTTAAATTTAATTTCTGATCGTTTTTTAAATAATGCTTGGAAATATGGCGCCCCCTTCATAGAAATGTCCCTTACCCCAAAGAAACATCCTCCACGGAAAGATTCTCCCGAGTAACCCCCTCCTCCAGCCCCCCCCCCCCACCAGAAAAAAATTCTTCCTGAAAATGTCTGTATGCTTCCCAATAACCAATACAATATGTAAGCAATGGGCAAAGTTCATAACTTGCAGCCCTTCCCCTGGGAACTGTGGGGGATTAAGTCATCGTAAAATACATATTTATTAGATTTTCGACTATGCTGAACAAAATGGCTATCTCAAAATTTTAATTGGATGACTTTGAGAAAAAAATGAGCGTGGGAGGGGGCCTGGTTGCCCTCCATTTTTTTTGGTCACTTAAAAAGGGCACTAGAACTTTTAATTTCCGTTCCAATGAGCCCTCTTACGATATTCTAGGACCACTGGGTCAATACGATTACCCCTGGGAAAAAAAACAAACAAACAAATTAACACGCACCCGTGATCTTTCTTCTGGCAAAAAATGCAAAATTCCACATTTTTGTAGATAGGAGCTTGAAACCTCTACAGTAGGGTTCTCTGATACGCTGAATATAATGGTGTGAATTTCATTAAGGTTCTATAACTTTTAGGGGGTCTTTCCCCCTTTTTTCGAAAATCAGCCAAATTTTCTCAGGCGCGTAACTTTTGACGGGTAAGATTAAACTTGATGAAACTTATATATTTGAAATCAGAATTAAAATCTAATTCTTTTGATGTATCTATTGGTATCAAAATTCCGTTTTTTAGAGTTTCGGTTACCATTGAGCCGGGTCGCTCCTTACTTACAGTTCGTTACCACGAACTGTTTGATTTTGTATTATAAAATTGTTAATTTGATCAACTTTTTCCTTAGTATTTACCTAAATATTCTGATTTTCTAATTTCCCTTTTCACTGCCATTACTTTTAATATATTATATATTATAATATAATATTAATATATTATAATATTAATTAATTAGTTATATTATTAATTAATTATTATTAATTAATTAATAATATTATAATATTAATTAATTAATTATAATATCCATATATTATGCTATATCTGAATGCCTTTAAATAGTCTATGGCAATAAACCACTTGCTCTGAGCAACTCCTCGAAACAGAAGATTAGTGGTACCTCGAATAGTTAAAATTATTTTAGGTTATTTTTTGAAATTCCTACAAATGACAATTTTTTTCTCCCTATTTTTTAAATTTGTTTTTAATTTTTGGTTACTATGGGCCGTGGTTCGTTCTTTACTTGGTTGCAGCTACCGCTTGGTCTTTCTTTGTTTGAAGGTTTAAAAAGAATGTAAAGCCAGTAGGTATCTTGAGAACCAAATGGGATAGTAAAACCAATTGCTCAAGTGTGATCAGTTTAGAGGGATAGGACAAAGAGCGAATTGGTGAGAGAAGAAACTTTTGTGCTCTGACGTGGGTTTATTGTGAATTTTAAAATTTCTTTCACCCCTAACAAAGCAGGGGGACAAAGCAGGATTTGAGATATTTTTAACCAAGCCTTTGTTTAAATAGATTGTTTTTTAATTTACAGTTCAATAGAATATTTCAGTTTATGTGGATCCAGACTGAAAACTTGTGAAAGTAGACAGATTCTTTTGTTTTTAATGTGTTTTTATTGATTATTAAATAAAAAGAAACAAGTTTTTTTTCAGCTGAAAGTAAGGAGCAACATTAAAACTCAAAACAAACAGAAATTATTTCGTGTATGAAGGGCTTGCCCCCTCCTCAATACCTTGCTCTTTACGCCAGAGTTCTTAGGTCTTTTAAAGAGCTTCTTATTCTAATTAAACACCCTTGTGTTTCAAGAGTCGTTATTAAAAATTGGGAAAAATAGTCAAACTTTAGCATAAAGAGCAAGGTATTGAGGAGGGGTCAACCCCTTCATGTATGAAATAATTTCTGTTTGTTTTAGTTTTAATGTTTGTCGTTACTTTCAGTTGAAAAAAAAACTGTTTTATTAATTTAATTTGGGATCGTTTTTCAAATAATGCCGGTAAATCTGGGTCACCCTTCATGAAAAATTCCCTCCCTCCGTGGGTAACTCTTCCGTGAAAATTCCCTCACGTAGATACACCCCCGTAAAATTCCCTCCGGATAATACCATTCTCGCTGAAATCCCCCCCCCCCATCGTAAATTTTCTTGGGGACGGTTCAACCTGAAAAATTCTTCTTAAGATACTTTCATTTGAAAATAACACTTTAAATTCTAATTGTTTTTCCGATCACTCCGGAAATATCCCCTTCCGTGGAAATGTTTTCTCGGAAATACAAACCCGTTGAAAATTCCCCTGAACACCTCCACATAGAAAAATGAGTTGGCAAAGAGAAAGTAAGATGAATAAAAAGAATTTCGTGTAGGATTTCTGTCAAATTCACCCAGTGTAAAATTTTCCCTAGAAATTTCACCCCCGGAAATTTTCCTCCCCATAAAAAATTCGACTTCGGCTTTAAAAGCCAAAACTCGTTGACTTTTAAGGGGTGTTTCACTCCTTTTTCGGTAAGTAGGCAAATTTTCTCAGGCTCGTAGCTTTTGATGGGTAAGACTAAACTTTATGGATCTTATATATATGGAATCAGCATAATAAGCCGATTCTTTTTATCAGAATTCCATTTTTTTAAAGTTTCGGTTACTATTGAGCTGAGCTGCTCCTTACTTACAGTTCGTTACCACGAACTGTTTGATAAAATAGTTCAGGTCCAATGTAAAGTAAAAGTAAAAAAAAAATAAATAAATAAAATAATCTGATTCTCCTTGGTAACCCAGACGGCTTTTTTTTTTTTTTTTTTTTTTTTTTTTTTTTTTTTTTTTTTTTTTTTTTTTTTTTTTTTTTTTTTTTATTGTTATTCTAGGAGACGGACTTCACTTTATTTTTTATCAGTGTCCTATATCATTTGAGGTGAGGTGAAAATCCTAGTTAGACAAAAATCTCGTTGAACAACAAAACAGTAGTATCGATGGTCCACTTGCCAATTGATTAAGGCCGTAAAACTAATAAGGAAAAAATGTTATAAGGACGATATGTTTGCTGGTTCTTTTTACACTGCACCATCCATGTGTACAAAAAAGCTTCTGGATTTGGCTTTTGTTTGCATATGGGATATGTGCTTAAATTTTCAAGGATATCAAATTAAAAGCATTTTTTTTTTGCTCCGTGAGCACACCTCACATATTTGTCACTGTGTTGTCCATGTTGAACCGTGAAAATAAATAAGTAAAATGGATTAGTTAATTTGGCAATGCTTTTCAAATCGTTCAATCGTTAATAACCTTCTGATTCTCAAAGACAACTGCACCTTCAAAGGAAAGTACACCTTCTTAAGCTGTCTGGTCCCACGTGTTTTTAGCTTATTTTTTGCTGATGTTTTCCCCATGTTTCTTCCTTTTTTTTTTAATTTGGCGTTTACTACTGCAACAAATACTGCCTTGTTCTACTACTGCCTTTTTCATTAAAAATTTAATTCTCAATTTTTTTCCCAATTTTTTAAGACATATACGGATTCAAAAGTTTCCACTTCACCACTTCAAAAAATCAGATTTAATTTTCACTGTTTTTTTTTTCAAGTATATCGAGCGTGGAGATAACTCCTTCTAAAATAATTACCTATTACATAGTATTATTCTTTTGCTATTAATGATTGTTCTAAGAAGATTTCTTAATGACCATCATAATGATCAAACAATTTGAAGCTGGAAAAAGAAGTAGATGTTTTCATTTATTTGTATTGTGAAAAGCCCGTATATAAATCATAAATCAAAACTAAATATAGCCAAAAAAGAGTCCGCAGTAAAGACCAGTGTTGCCACCCTGGCCTGGAAGAATTTACTAAATCTGAGAGAAAAAATTTACTAAATCGCACCTGTTTTTTCTAAATGGTCCAAAAAATTTTTTGCGCGTGCGGCTCCCGCCACACGCGCACCGTCAAATATTGATTTTTACTATAGGACGATAATCAGTAGGATTTTCGCATTCTTTTTCCCTTTTCTTCTTTTTTCCTTTTTTTTCTGTCTATTTCTATTTTCTTTCGTTTTCATTCAAATAAACCTATTGCTTCCGTTTGTCACTCGAACTTTTTTTAATTGAAACTACAGATGTCGCTGCATAGACTGACGACATCGATTCGTTGAAGTTACGGGAAGCAAATATTTCTTTTCTCTAGAAGGCGTGGAGCTACTTCTGATTGGTTGAAGATAGGAGCGGGCTTGCACAGTACAGAAGCAAACTCCACCTTGATGGTTCACTTTTTTATGACTCCTTCATAAGTCTGTTACTAGACTATTTTCGTTCGATTGGGGTCAGTCACGACAGTTGGAGAAGGAGAAACAACAACCTGCTTCGAAGTTTCATCAGTCGGTAAAATACTGTCCTGTTTGTTCAAATCACTTTTTGCAGACTTGACCGAGTCGGAGAACAGTTGTCCGTTTGCGCCTGCAAGAAGTGAATTGAAAATAGCAACAGTTGTCTCACCACTCTTACAGTATTTTTTTGGGAGAAAAGATTCTACCAGAAACGGATTGCGAGCGACACCCCGCCTAGTAAGCCTTGTCTGTAGTTGACGGCTTTTCCTTACCATCTCCTTACGGGATGCTGTCCTGGTATTGATGAAGCACTCAAGAACCTCGAATACGTTGATCCTTCTGTTGCTTTCCAGCTCCGTAAATTACAAAGTAATTTACCATCTGAGTAGACTGCAGTTTGTCGCTATTGGTAGTTTTTGGTGCCTGACAAACAAGAAACTGCCGTCAAGACAAAACTCGTTTCCACCTTGTGATTCTTGACACTAACTGCTGTGATATGGACTGAGTCGCTACTCCCCTATTTTCATTTTTTCCGTGCACTATTTGTTTCGTGTTGCTGTAACAGTTTGTTGCTGTAACAGTTTCCATCCTTAGCCTCTTTCAAAGCTTTGTCTTCATGTTTAACGAAACTGAGAACTGCCGTTCCGACTCAGTAGACGCATGGGGGAGACACCACAGCTGCAACATAAATTCGTAAAGATCATCAAATATCGGTTCCCTCCTACCACCTTTCACCAACCGACAATTTTCCAGAACATATCAGGTTCAAAAATGTCACTAAGTTTATTTTTCGTAAGGTCTATCTAGACTCTATTTCTGATCACTGCACATCAAGGATGTCTCTTTTTCCCTGTATTTTCCTATCAGCATTCTCCAACCAACTTGGAAATCGAACCATGAGTGGTACCAGTGTTCTGACTCAGCCGCTCAAAGCAATGGCAGGATCGATGCACTCGAGGTTCTTGAGCGTTTCATTTTCGCTGTTGAACCTCTTGGCGATCTGCCCGCAGAGCTCTACATAATATGACATGCATTTTTTTGGAATTCTGCAAGCTTCAGCAGAAAACGACTGTAACTAATGACACCCAGTGTTTAGCCTGAGTTTCAATTGGCTCGGAGGAAAAACTATACTCTGGAGTGTCTGATCCTCGAGGGAGAATTTCAAAACTTCCTCATGTGCAGCCCTTTCTATCACACTGGGCTTCTCAAAACACTTCAATAGCGAGGTAAATGTAAATCTGGTGCTATTCAGAATACTATGAACGCGAACTGCTCTGTTCTGTAAATCCAGATTAAGCACATTGATCTTTTTCAGCGTGAAAGACAGAAAAAAAATATGTGCTTTGCAGAAGGGATTGTTCATGAAACGGTAAATCGGCCTTCCCTTCTCCCGACTTGCCCTATCAGTGTCAGCGTTGTAAGATTGATTAACCAGGAACAGAACTAAGATACTCCACTGTTCTAAAATCCTGTAAACTGTTGCTTCAATAGACAACCATCGTGTTGCACTGATGGGCACCAGCCTCGTTTGGCAATATTTGTAAACTCTTGAAACTGTTCATACTCCTTGACCGGTTTGGGACTAAAACCAATATAGTGGACTAGGTCTCTAATAAAGTCTTCACCCCTTTCGCGTAAGAGTTTTGAAGCGTGAGAAAAACACAGTGGCAAGGAGAGACTAGAACAGCCTAAGGTTAACAGGCGAGGCACCTGTTCTTTGAGTACATAATAATTGTTTCCAATGCTTATTTTTGGCAATAAGTTAAAAAGTTATTATTTATTGCCTATAATTTCTTTTTCTGCTTAAAATTGCATGCCTTGCAGGAGCCATGTAACAGGTGGCATTGTAAGCTTGAAAAAAAAACAACCGTATAGAAAACTCTCCAGGTAATATTTTCTAACCTTTCAAGTGATTTTTAAGGGTCAAGCACCCCTTGGAGCTACCGATTCGTGGGTATAACACGTTCAATATGATTGGAAACGGCTTTCAGATTGCATAAAACAGATGTGTCATGACGACAGAGGACCTGAAAATAAGCGTATTTTTGTCAATTGGAACCTGCTCTATCGGCTATAATAATTCCCTATGTTTGAACCATTTTTCCATACACATCACAATAACAGGCCTAGTGTATGCTTTACCTACATTGGGAGGAAACAGCCATTAGAAAAATCACGTATAATTTGTCTGGAAGACTCAATAGTTTGCGGTTTCTGTCCACCCATTTGAAAAAAAACACAAAACACTTCATGGGTCAGCTTTTTCCTCCCCCGTGAAGACTTACCGCACCAGTGGATGCTGTACATCCTTTTTCGTTCAGTTTTTTACCACTTTTGAGCAAAAATTGCTCAAATGCTCAAATTGCTCAAAAATGAAATTTGTTGGTTGTATCCGACTGAAACTGAAGCCATAGAATAAAAAATATTAAGTCAGACAGAGAGAAGTGTTCAAATTTTGTTCAACTGAATGAAACTTGGCACAAAAATCCTTAAAAAATTTTTTTTTCATATTGCTGGCAAATTTACTAAGAAAAACTTGCTAAATTTAAAAAAAACATTCAAAAATTGAATCATTATCGACCGATATCCCTCCTGTCTGTTATATCTAGGCTAGTAGAAAAACTTATTAATTGTAGAGTATCTGAGTTTTTGGAGAATATTTCCTTTTTCCATTCTAATCAGTTCGGTTTTCGTAAGGGGATGTCTACTGAACAGGCAGTTTTATTTTTGACAACGTTTGTGCATGATGCTTTGGACCAAGGTTTTAAGGTGGCGTCTATTTTTTAGATATTGTTAAAGCGTTCGATTCAGTTGACCATGAAATTTTAATTATGAAGCTAGAAAATTGTGGAATTAGAGGAAATGCGTTGAAGTTATTTGAAACTTTTTGAGAGGTAGGACCCAGTGCGTTGAAATTTCTAATGTGAGGTCTGGTGAAAGAATGGTTGATTATGGTGTTCCACAGGGTTCTGTTTTAGGTCCGCTTTTATTCTTGGTTTATATTAACGACTTACGATTTTCTGTTTTGGATTTGTTAGATAGTGCACATTCTAATTGTAGGGTGATTATTCCTAGTTTTGCAGATGATACCCATTTTACTGCCGCAGCAAAGACTGAATCTGATTTAATAGAGATAATGAGAAGAGGTATGTTAGGTACAGATAAGTGGATGAGAGTGAATAAGCTTTTGTTAAACCATAGTAAATCAGGTTTTATTATATATGGTAGATCATCAAATTTTTACCCTTGGGTTGTGGATTTGCAAATGGAGAATTATGTAATTAAGCGTACAAGTACTATACGATACCTTGGTGTTATTGTGGATGAATGCCTTAGTTTTAAAAATCATGTTTCTTTTATTAGTAGTAAGATTGCAAGAAATGTTGGAATGATGAGAAAGTTAAAAAATATTTTCCATGATTCTGTTTTGAGATTGATTTATTTTTCGTTAGTTCACCCGTATTTAGTATATTGCGTGAGTATATGGTCTAGCACATTTTATGTGCATTTGCAGCAGTTACGTGTGATACAAAATATGGCACTGCGAGTGTTTTCCGGAGATAATCGGAGAACCTCGGTGAGATCCCAATATGTACAGTTAAATATTATCTCTGTGTCAGGTCTTGGAAAATTTTACCATGGGTTATTTATGTTTAAGTATTTCTCTAATTTGGTTCCCAAGTGTTTTTAAAATTTTTTAAATTTATTTATTTCTGGTGATGATGTATACAATTATCCTACTCGTCATGCTAGAGATATACGGACACCTCAAGTTACTAGTACTAGATCGCTATTTTCAATACGTCATGTGGGGCCAGTTGTCTGGAATAATTTGCCTGTTTCTTTAAAAAGGTCAGCGAATCTATGTGAATTCCGTCGGAACCTTAAAACCCTTTGTCTCCATAGGTATGAATTTGTATGAATGTGTTTAAAGGGTGGTATAGTTGAGTCACTCTCAGGTTTGCCCGGAACCCGTTTTTCCTATATATTTTTATTTTTTTATTTTTTCTGTTTATTTATTATTTATGGGATGGCGGCGGGAAGTTTTGGAGTATGTGAAGTATTGATTTTTGGTTATTGCGACCAGGAGCCGAGTGAGTGTAAGATTTTCATTTTTTCTTCTTTTTTTTCTTTTTCTTTCTTTCCTCTTTTTCTCTTTTTTTCTCTTCTTTCTCTTTATTATGTTATTATAAGTGTTAATTTTAAGAGGGTAAATACTTCCGAACAAGCGTTAGCTTATGGAAGGTCATTTGTTTTTTTGTGTTGTGTTGTTTTTGGAATAAACCCTTATCTTATCTTAAATTTACTAAATTTGACCTAGATTTACTAAATTTTCTAACTCGGGTTCGTTTTTACTAAATTCAGTAAAATTTTACTAAGTGTGGCAACACAGGTAAAGACGCATTATGCCCGACTGGTTGGCATGAAAGCGTCTTACTGATACTGACTGGTTGATTTGCTTGCTACAAAGGCCTGTTTATTTATGCTCGTCTGATTTAGGAACCTCTGCCGTGAACGCCACACTTTTAATTTTTTGTTGTTATTTTTATTTATGTTCCAGTTTTATTTTTTTTGTTCGTGGTGTTTCGTTAAGATTCAAGGTATAGATGGGAAGTTTAATGCAGCGTATTAGATTTACGGAGATATTTACAAGCTAATTTTTACAATTTTGTTAGATTTAAGTATTAAAACACTAAATTGACATTTAACTTCTTCTTTAAGTCACTTCCTGAAAAGAAGGATTTAAGTTTAGGATTTAAAAGAAGAAAAATATAGTGAGAACTTGTTCGTCATCTAATACTGCGTAATCTTTTTAGCATTCTGTTCGACTGGTTAATTCTTAAGTTTGCCTAAGAACAGTTCATAGCAACTATCTTCTCTTAACACCATAGTGATAGGTTTTCATCTTCCAGAATCAGTTATGGGAATTTTTTAAATGTCCAGAAGCTATATTTATAGGTAGGTTTCAAAATATTTGACAACAACTTATCGGATGTGAGTTCAGTGTTGAACAAGGTCATTTTGGAAATGAATTTAGTTGATTCTAGTAACCTGGTTAGTTTAGCAAGTATCATCAAATCTACGATTTTTATTCGGAGTGGGCTCTTGGGTAGCTTTTTAGACTTGGCAAATTTTGATCAACATTGTACTGAATAAATCGCTGAATTATTAACGTGGCTGCTCGTAGCAGCTTTTCATGGCATCTGGCCGCTAAAGAATAAAGAGAAGAAGGGTGATTTTGAATTCTTTTTTCAATAGTTTTAATATGGTGAATCTCTTGTTGTAAGCTCAGTAATAATTACTCTACGTTGGAACATAAGAATCGTAAGTTCGCCCCGTTTAGTGAATGTTTCCACAATGTTTTGAGAGCCTGGCCTCGAAAATCGTACTTTCGAAGCACCCTCATTTACCACTTCTTCTTTTGAAGTAAAACTTCGTTTAAGTCGCCGTTGTGCTCAAGATTCACGCATAGATTCACGCAAGATTCATGCAGAGTAAGAAAAAATCAAAGGGAAATTCTTGTCGACTCTTCAGGTTTCTGCTTGCAGGAAAAAATGAAATTTTAATGATGTTTCTCGCCATGACCATGCCCAGGACATCTTCTGACCTCTTAGAAGCTTAGACCTTAGTAGTATCGATATACACAGTCCTTGAGGGGATTGCATAAAGCGACCAAACACTCTATGTTATGGACCTATAGAGCGAGCAAACACGTTATATTATTGGACCTATAATGCGACCAAGCAGCCAGACAGGTTTTTCTAGGTTCAATACCCAAAACTAAAGACCTTGGTATAACGTGTTCAATGGGTTTAATGGTCTTTTCTGTAAAAATACAAGTCTCGGTCGGAGGTCATATAATTGTGTTTTTTGTGTATAAATTGATGATGTAACTACTCTTTTTCTTCAGTTAAAAAAAACAACTCGAATAGATAGCCTTTATTGTTAAATTTTATTCGTATTCAAATGGAGAATTTCAAGAGATTTTTGGTAAGTGGAATTTTTTTTTTCTTGTATTATAAAGAAAACGGGGCTTTTTCGCGTAGCTAGCTTTAATTATCCGTCATCTGGGTTTCTGACGGACAGTCAACTAGCGTAGATAAGTATAGTATAATTCCCACGCTTTGTGACACCCGTTCAGGTATAAAAGGCAATTTGGTTAAAATGCGTTTTAAGTGCTTTGCAGAAATATTGCTTATTTGAGACTAAAAAAATTGATCAATGCCTGTCTTTAAAAATGCAGGATAATTTTACGGTGTTGGGGTGAGCATTGGTATTGTGGAGGGGGATGAGACCTTCCGTTAATACTCTGAATAAAAATCTGAGGTTGCTAATATGCAAATGGTGTTGTTTTTTCTTTTATCCTGTGTGATGAAATCGAATTATTGACGGACGCCTAAATGCTCGTATAATCGTTCTGACGAAACCCCCCTTTTAAGTCTTTTCTGATATGCAAAGCCATTAGGTCTTCTTGGCTTATAATTGGAGCTAGCTATCGTGGATCTATTTAAGATTTAAAGTCGTTCTAGTAACTAAGTGTATGTATTTTAATGTGTGGGGTGAGCTTTGGTATTGGGGAGGGGGTGAGGATTATTAATATTCTGAATAAAAACCGTTCAGATATAATAGGCAATTTGGGTAAAATGTGTCTTAAGTGCTTTGCAGAAATATCACTTATTTAACTAAAAATTGATCAATGCGTGTGTTTAAAAATGCAGAAAATCTTTAATGGATGGGGTGAACTTTGGTATTGTGGAGGGGGTGAGGATTATTAATATTCTAAAAAAAACTGGTGGAACTAATACGCAGAACTGTGTTATTTTTATGCATATCATATTTTTAATATTGATAGGTTAGGGTCATCCTTGGACTAGTAAAATTCTTTCTTTTTTACGAGTTTAAGCACATTGAAATTTAAGCCTATAAGCCTATAAGTTATCGGAGGGACTTACCTGAAGAAAAACTGACAATAATTATTATTCAAGGAGATTGATTGTCAAAGTCTTCCTGAGCAAAAACGACCAAAGCTCGATGGCGGGTTTAGCACCCCTGACATGGACCTAATTAGATCATTGAACATAGCGAGGAGAAGTGTAATCACCTATGCACCGCCATCTGATAGGCAGGACATTCCTGGCGAGTTACCTGCAATTTCTGCCGTAAGTGCCTTTATCAGATAGTTACGTATATTAGGTAATGGAGTAATTGTGGTTGGGGGGAAAGAGGTGGAGAGGGTGCAAAAAACACTATTTCCTTTCTACATAAATAAAAATCCATAATAACCCCATATTTTTTTTATTCAAGTTTATAATGCACTTACAATTTCCCAATGAAAATATACCACTTATGGTAAATTAGCGTGAACCTAAGGGGCTTAGATACTTCTTGTCACATTTTATGTTATAGCATTCGTCTATTCTTATTTTTACTCTTAATAATTTTAAATCAGCTAGTTGTATGTATGTGTGTATTAGCTCATGGGCTAATTGTTGAAGAAGAAGAAGAGGGGTGGAGGAGGACAAAAAAAATCCTTTTCTATTTTACATAAATGACTTTAGAGCTTATTAATAATTTATTTTTTGACTTTGTAAAATAGTAGATATTCCAAATGGAAAATAAATCCTGTTTTTATAGATTAACATCGGTGAATGATCGCCTCCATCAACACCAGCTCAAGAATCAGTCATTTTCAATGAGCCTTCACCAATCCTAACACCGCCAACGGATTTTCAGGATAGTGTTATAGTTGATGATAATCTAGAATAGCAAAGGGCCTTATTTAATGATTGTTTTGGGGATATAGCTAGCCGAATCCAATTACCGATATTAGTAGTTTTAAGTGAGGGTAAACTTCGGGGGAGGGGGGTGTATGCTATTATTGTCTCACATGCCTCTCAAGATTTCGTAGTGATTTAAAGCTAAAGCATAACATGAAACACTGTAAAGGTCATGGATACCAGGCTGTGGAAACAGTTAGCGGAGACAGGGCGATCTTGCGCTTTAAGAACTTTCAGAACTCGCTCCTGTAGAGCAACAAGATCGCTTTGGACTGCGAAGCTAAACTCACAGACGTGGACGATTCGTCAAATCCAAATCGTGTTAAAATACATGAAGCCGTAGGAGTCTCTTACGCTGACGCTCAAAGAGACTCTAGTAATACCATGCAAGTGCTGGATGTACTTGAGTCGTTGGGTAGGGAAGACTGCATGCGCACGGCATTGACCAGTTTGAATAAAACAGCGAATGGCGCAATTTTTAGTCTACGCTTTACACACTATCCTATGGTTCTATCACCAAATGACAGATTGGCCATTAAAAATTGTAAAACATGTTTGGTTTGCAAGGGAGAATTTGATGATGGTACTGGGAATGGGGGAAAGAGGAAGGTGATCGACCATTATCATTTATGGCAGGAAATTTCATTGGGTGGGACTAACTTTAGAGGGGTTGCACATCAATCGTCCAATATAAACGTTAGTCAGCAATATTTCATGCCGGTTTTTATTCACAGTTTCAATAACGATTTAAAGTTTATTTTACCGGCGTTGGCCCGCATGGCCAAGAGGGAAGTTGTGGATATCGCATCGGTAGATGGTTCTTTTCCTTGTAATATCATACTTAAATCATCGGAGAAGCTGCTGCTGCTAGAATTCCTGTGGAAAACAGTTGATAAGGGTAACACGTGCCTGAATAAATTCCGTTTTTTAGACTCTTTTAGTTTCTTCCCCAAGTCTCTAAGTCAGTTGATTCAGGTACAGAAAAGCGACAATTTCGATAGTTTCCCTCTCCTTAAACAGCGCTTCCCCGATGATGAAATGTATGTTTTATTAACGTATAAGGGCATATACGCATATGATTACTACAACTCTACCTCGAGGCTAGATGAGGTGCCATTACTGCCTATCGAAGCATTTTACAATTCCCTTACGGACAGTCAATGCACCACTGGCGACTATGAATTTGCCAAGAGGGTTTTGGCAAAGGGAGGATGTAAAAATGGGAGGAATTACTGTAAACTGTACTTAGCTATTGATGTACTAACTATTGCTATTGCTATTGATGGCTATTGATGTACTAGCTATTGATCTTCTGGACATTGTGTGCAAAAACGTGGATAAAATCTATGGGGAATTTGGGTTTGATTTAGGGTGTTATTTTTCCACTTTTCTTCTGGTGATAGACTTGATTCTTAAAATCAGCTAAGAAGAAATAGGTCTGATCACAGACGTGGATCAGCACCTGTTTGTAGAGAGATCAACGAGAAGTGGGTATGTTTTTCACGGGGACCGTATCATGAAAACTGATCCGACCGGACAGCACACCGATGAAAAGTCAGATGCAGTTTTTTTGTATATGAATTCCCTTTATCCGTTTGTGATGTCTCACTACTGTTTGCCGTGTGGCGATTACAAATGGCTTAACGATCCTTGTGCTTCGAATTTCCCCAACATTGCTACCATTGAGGAGAATGGGGCGCAGGGATGGTTTTTTGAAATTGACGGTGAAATATCCATGGAAATCCATGACTCGGTAAAATACTGTTTTCCCGTGCATAAATAGACCGGTGGGTAAGGACTCTCTGAGTCTCTAAAATTTATCTTTAGTAGAGGATGGGAGTATGCACTGGGAGCCTTCAAATCAAAAACTTATTTATGACCTTAACCCGAAACAGAAAATCGTTGTTCATCACGTGCTATTGAGATGGATGGTGTCCAATGGTTTCAAAGTCAGAAAGATTCATAGAGCCCTCCAATTTTATCAAAAGCCTTAGGTGAAAACGGTTATTGACTCCTTTGTCAGTAAACGTTCACAAGCGAAAACGAAGGTTGAAAAGAAAATCTATAAACTCATTTTGAACTCAGCCTTCGGAAAAATGTGCGAAAGTGTACGAAACAGAAGTCGCTGTGACATTGTAACCAATACCAAAGATTGTGCTCGAATCATCGCCGACCCGAACTTCACATCTTTCGCAATCATAGACTCTGATATGGTGCTCCTACATCGCAAGAAAAGAAGCGTTATTTTAAATAAAAATATTGCAGGCGGGAGTGCAATAACGGAAATATAAAAAAACTTATGTTGTCATTTTATTATAATGTATACAAGGTACAATGGCCGATTGTGGGACAAGTTCAAGTGTATTATGGAGACACTGATTCACTCCTGTTAAAAGTTAAAACTGAAAATTTGTTGAATGATTTGGAAAATGGAGAGTACACTAGCTCACGGATATTAGCTCACGGATTGAGTTTTTGTACTTGAGAATGTTGTGAAGGTACTTCCGCACGGACACTATCTAATTTCAGATCCAGTTGACTGTATAGAGTATAGAAAACAATTCGGTCTAAATAAATTAACCTAAATTCATTCATAATACAAGGTGGGTGGGTGGTTTTGGGTTTTTGTTATTTTATCAAAATTAATAAATTTTCAATGTGCTTATGCAAGGCAGAGTTATTTCTTCATAATTTAACGTTCCCGGCCCGGCCTTGCCCGCCACGCTTTCCGGCTCGACCCCCGCAGCAGCCGCCTCGGCTTTTGGCCGCCGCAGCCACCGCCCCCGGTGGGGTTGGGGGGGGGGGCATTTCAAATTAAAAATGTGTTGTAATTTTTTCGTAAATAAAATAAATTTAAAAATGATATTATTTTTGTGTATTTATTATTTAGTAAAAAATTGTTTTTCCTAGTGTCTATTTCAAATAAATGCTGTATTTTTTGTAAATAAAATAAATAAAAAAAAGTGTGATATTATTTTAAGCGTATTTATTGTTTAGTAAAAAAGTGTTTTTTTTCCTAGTGCCTATTTTAAATAAATGTTTTGATTTGTTATAAATAAATAAATAAATAAAAATTTTGATTGTGTATATTTTTTTGTATAATTATAAAAGTACTTTTTTCTAATTGTTTTATTATTATTTGTAAAATGCTGCTTTTATTTTAAAAATAAAAGAAAATATGATTCTTTATTGGTTTTATTCTTCTTATTATTATTCTTGAATGGAATAGTAGTAGGGAAATTATTTAGTCATTAGACATCTATAGTTTACTGTTAATTGTAGGTGAGTTGTTGAAGCGAAGAGCAATATGTATCAATTTAAAACACCATTCAGATCGTTTCTGTGTGGTCCATCATTGTCCGGCAAAATGACACTCTTAACTAAAATAATTAAAAATTTTGATAAAATGTTTATGGAAAAGCCGAAAAATCTAATATTGCTACAGTATTTGGCAGGAGTCATACGATAAAATAAAAGCTATTGCTACATCGGGGTTGGTGCAGATATAATTCATGCAGGGGCTTGATGTTTTCGACATTATTGAACCAAACTCTTGGCTGATAATTGATGATTTAGCTGAATCTATTGAACAATGGTCCCGGGATATGCTAAGATTGTTTACTGTTCGCTCTCATCATGAACAGATTTCCGTTACTCTAGTTCTACACAATCTCTTTCATCAGAGCAAATGTATGCGAACACTTGCTTTGAACTGTACCTACTATATCATCTACAGAGTTGTTCTTGATTTTAGCTCGCTAATAACTCTCAATAAACAAATATATCCCGGTGCTCCAAAATTTCCACTTTCAGCGCACGATAAGGCAACTAATAAACTCTACGGCCACATTCTTTTGGATCTTAATCAAAATACACCCGAGGATTTACGTGTAGTCACAGATATTTTTGACGTACGCTTAGAAAATCCATACTCAAACATGGTATTGACAATGATTTCATTAATCTAATATCTGAACTTTGTTTAAATTTAACCGAGGGCAATGTTCAACTGCCAGAAGTAGTTAAGCAACAGGTAAAGCAGCATCGTTCCATTGTACGTGCATTGGCTTGTAAAAAGAAAGGAAAAAATTTTAAAAGGAAACGTCTTCTTCAGGCGGGTGGTAGCTTTTTTACACTTTTACTGCGAATAATTGCAGGACTTGTAAACAGTTTTCTCTAGATGGCTAAACCCTATAAATTGACTCCAATAGAACTCGCTCTTTCACCAGTGGAACACTTTGAGGACAAGCTGAGTAAATTCATTAACAATGAGAATATTGATGATGATTAAAAACTGCTTTTACTTCAAGATGCACTTCGCCGAGTGGACAAACATAAGCCCTATCGTGTGAGACCAGTCAATGTGAGTGTCATTGATCACAAAAAAAGAAACATCTCATCAAGATTCTTCTGCTGCTGCTTCTGCTGGAACACAATTAAAGAAGGAGGGATTTTATTCAATAATGTTGAGCATTGGAAATCTAATGCCACATTCACATCGTGAACAAAGTGAACGACTCATAACATATCTCAAGGAAGTGGTCAAGATCATATTCAAGTTGATAGCAATGGGAAACGAATTATAATTCAAGGGGAGAGTTATAATCTACTTGATTTATTTATTCTATCATATGGAGTTATTTAATCTATGATATGGTTACAAATCGTAAAGAACTTTTATCATTTGACAGTCATCTATAAACTTTCTAAACACATTAAACTTCCCCAAAAGTCTTATTCGCAATAATCAAATTCTAAAAAATTAAATAAACATAGTCCATCGTCATTAACAACATTAAAAATGAAGAAGGAGAAGGAGAAGAAACAGGTGAAGATTTTAAATCAATCTTGGAAAATACTAGCACACCTAGTAGAAACATTGGTTTGACGACGAGGAGCACACCGCTGATAGATAGAAAAAGGCGAAGACGTATTGATATCAACTGAACGTCACCATCATCACCCACTAGGATACAAAAGGGTAGTGGACGTTACACTACGTGTTTACCTTCAAAATGGTTGAAGTTCTGAAACGTGTTTGTGAAAATATTGGTGAAGTGGGAAGTTTAAGTTCCCCCGCCACTCTTTCCAAAGTCAGTGGTGTTCACACCAAAAGTGCACAAGACTATCTACAAAATGAATCAAGTTACACTCTGAATAGAAATCATAGGCTTCGTGCTAATCGTTATCGAAAAACTAAAGCCTTTTTCCCACTGCATATAATGCAAGCAGATCTCTTAACTCTAGATGAGATTCAGAGGCGTCACAATACACCATACAGATACATTCTACTTGCAATCAGTATTTTAGTCACTATGCTTATGCCATTCCATTGCGGACAAAGAGAGGTGTTGAAGTTGCTCAGGCTATAGAAATTATTCTTGAACCAGATTTGTATACAAAGATTCAAACGGATCGGGGTAGTGAATTTGTTAATCCACGTGTCAAAAAAGTACTAATGAAATATAACACAATGTTCCATCATAGTCATAGTCCTATAAAGGTTGCATTGGCCGAACGATTGATAAGAACTATTCGACTTTTAATTTCAAGGTATTGTACATTGAAAAATACACCTGTTTTTATTCCTGATTTAGATAAAATCATGTTGATTTATAATCAACGACCCCATCGATCATTGTCCAACTCAACCCCAACGGAAGTTCATCATTCTGATCATAACACATTTGATGCTTTTCTTAAACAACATTCCAATGAAATGATTGTGAAGAAAAAATTCAGTGTTGGCGATACTGTTCGAATTAATAGAACAACTAATGTTTTTGAAAAGGGCAATCACTTGTGGTCCACTGAACTTTTTAAGTGGCCAAAATCCTAGACATCAAACCCATAACTTATCGTCTGCGAGACACGAAAGATGAAGAGATTCTCGGTGGTGTTTATGACCATGAACTTCAAAGAGTTGAAAGTAATAGTGAAATTTATCAAATTGAAAAGATATTAAAGAACCTTGCTCACAGGGGCAAGAAACAGTTACTTGTTCGTTGACTAGGATACAACTCTGATTTTGATTCTTGGATTGGTGTTGAAGAAATTAACAATGCCCAATTATTTTTATGTAACATTTATGTACAACGTCTCCGAGCCTCTCTACAATGATTTGAATGAAACAAGTGATATTTGGACGAAACTCTCCCACCATCAAATTCCATTTTGTGTATGAAGTGGCTCATGTCGACTGTATTCTCCAAAATACCTATGATATCCTGAGAAAAGATCGCATATATGATATAAAAATTAGACCCCAGGATTGGCCACCAGCCACTGGAGAACAACATAAAATTCAAAAGATCAATTGGTTGAATTATCCATATGTTGAATTATCATACGAGGAACTCAGTTGTATGAATGATTCGCGTCGTTCTATCAATAAAAGAATTTCCGCTTGGAAAAAAGGAGCCTTTCATTTCAACTATTCAAAGGAATAAGATCTACATTAGTTCACCCATTGCCAATGAAAAGGTTATTCTCAATGATAATCTAAAAGATTTTCTTGGCTTTAAGCTTAATATAATCAATGGTAAAAGTTCGGAAACACTAATGTTGTTTTTGCTGAGTATCCACCAGCCTTCTCCTCGGACACTTGTATATTTCTCTATGCCTCATTTGTTGAAACATCCAGAGTTGGCAATAGCAATGTCCCTCTCCTACGAGTTCTTGAACGAAAAACCAATCAAGATCATATTCATCATTACAATATAAACCATCTTCATTATGTTCCGGTAAACGTCTCATGTTTGGAACTCTGTCAGTTAACACTAAGAAGTGAATTGGGTGATCCTCTAGCAATAAAAAAAGGTTTAGCTGTGATTACATGTCATTTTCGACCCATCGTCACTGCCTAAGATGAACGATAGAAGAATTCCATTTGTCTGTCCTGATATTGACTGCTATGCTGGTGCTCTGAATCCTCGTAGAATAGGTCATGGATTGGACTATTACAAGGGGCGTACTACAATATCGGGGTATGGTCTTGGTAGTTGGTTCGCTAGGCAATTTCGTTCTGCACTACCCCTTTCCAGAAAATATCTTGTACCTGCTGCATCAAATCTTGCTGCCTCAATACTACAGGACTGGTGATCGGGTAAAAATTTCAACGAGAGTATTAAAGAAAATATTAGATCTTCAGCAAGGGCTGTTGGTGAGCAATTAAAATTTCAGCAAAATGGGAAGGGATTAAAAAGGGTGCGTGGTCATCATTCACTCTTCAGTCTATACCCAGGCGGGAAGCGAAGGACATCAACAACGACTTTGAGGAATAAAAGATAAAGATCAATAAGAAGAAGAAAAAGATTGTTAGATCAAAAAAGGATTTCTTCTCTTAAGATGACCTATCTCCCCCACAAAGAATCGTATCCATCAATCAGCTCCTCATTAAATCTATTCAATGTTGAAAATGTGGATGTCAGTTTCAAGTATGGCTATTACGAACAATTTCATCCTCAACAACTCCTCTCGGAAAATATACACTTTCAGATATTTTCCAATGAGGACTAATTCATTAATTTATCATCAGCATTTATTGATTTAAATGTTGCGGTGAAGAAAAAGTCAGACAATACAACTCCCAGTGCTGCCGATGGCCTGTCCTATGAAAACTGTATCCTACACAACTTATTCAAACAAATTGCTGTATTCATTAATGGAACATTGTTGAATACTAGCAATAATTTATCAAACTATGCAAGATACATACAATTTATGATGATGACTGCAAAGGCATATAAGGAGTTGAGAGGACAGGCAATATGAATATAGATCAGGTATTGATAATGATGGTGAGTTACCTGCTGCAGTGACCCAGGAGTATCATCTAGTTGGAAAATTGAATAATGAGATATTTGATATATCCCAATGGTTGCCTCCCAATGTCAAGATTGACATAAATTTACAACTAGCTCCATCGAATTTCATTTTGAGAAAGACACTTGCTGCAGCACCTGATGCTAATGTTATTATCACTTCAGCAATTCTTCATGTTCGAAAACAACAGGTCATGAGCTCTGTTGCATCGGCAGTGGAAAAGCTAAGAGCCAATGGTAACAATATTAAACTTCTTGTCCCCCATACGATCACCAATCAACGTCACATTGCCACTGGCTCTCGCAGTAATACCGATTCATCATTTATCAATGGAGAAATCCCATCAATTCCATCGCTTTGGCCTTTGTGAAGAGTGCCAGTGCCGTTGGATCCTGGAGTGCATCCCCCCATGATTTAATTTTTTTTAGTCTATCTAGCCTTGTTTGCAAAGTGAATGGAATTCCACTATACACTCTATCATTTGATAAAAAATCCTACAGATCTCTGTACGAGTTAACCATGCAATCCCTAGATCATGATTCACAACTATTTGAAAATGGAATAACCGATTCAATGTTTTCAAAAAATCAGGGTGTAATTATTTTGGAATTGTCTGGCACTCAGGATATGAGCATAATACGAACGGGGAATGTACGCTTAGAGTGCACATTTTGCCAATGCTTTGACTGAAAGTATCATATTAATATCACTGAGTCAATTTGAAACCTATTGGGAAATCACACCTGACGGCAGTGTTCTACTAGACCTTGCACCGTGAACATAAACAAAATAATCAGCGTATTTAACATGGATTTATACATGTCCCAATATAAGTCCTATTGCGTACCGTCGTACTTCATTGAAAAAACTCCAAGTGTTAACAATACCTTAATCATTGTTAATAGCAGTCCATCGAGTTTGAAGACAGGTCACTGGCTATGCATCTTTCAAACAGTGAAGAATATCGAATTTTTTTTATCCTCTTGGCCTATCATATAAATTCTACACTCCACACATCAACAACTTTATTGAGAGCGGTGGGGAAAATATTATTCAAAATCAGAAGAGAGTACAGGATTTAATGTCTAAGGCATGCGGCTTTCATGCACTACTCTTTTTCATGTCCAGATGTCATGGCCATAGTTGCAAGCAGTCTCTCAACATTTACGTTGACTTTCCTCGACCGAACGACTTCCTAGTGGAAAACATACTTTCAAGCGTGTTTGATATTGTTTTTAGTACCCTACGAATAAAATGTACTAAAAATGTATTTGAAATTGTTTATTAATAAAAATAATGTAAATACATGTTAAAAACTACTTTTCTACTCTTTAGATTTCTTCTTCTACTACGTATAGGTATTTGTCGAGAACAACTAATGCAAGTAGATCATCTGAATTCACTGTATACTGATCCTGATATGCTGCAATGTCAGGGTCACATTTTCTAAAGTATAATGTAACTTTACTCTTATCATATCTCTTTGTATAGTCAATAATACTATTTTCATCCTTTTTATAAAATTTGTGTATTTCAATTTGCTTATTTAAAGCAATGTCACCTACATTGTCCTCAAGTGGTGAATCACATCCTGTAATAGCCAAATAAAAATCAGTAGGCTTAATCATTGTAGCCATTGTCGTCACAACGATGACGTAGAAACCAAATTCTTTTGTTATTCCAGCAGTTGAATCGTAGACCTGGCTCCTCCACCCAAAACAATCTAAAGCCACGACGATACCAGTCTCTTAGCAATAAACTAAAATCACGTTTAGGATTCTTTCCAATCACACTAGGATATGTATTCTCCCCCTGATTACATTTATCATAGTGACAATTAGAGCATAGGTGCCCCCTAGGGTTAGAGTCACACATCTCTTCAAGACAGGAATAACAACCTTTAATTTGTATGGCATATCCTCTATGCAATTTACACGGGTCGCATAATCTGCACTTTTCATCATACTCATCAATCATTGTACAATTCTCGCATGATGACGAGCTGCCCTGTGTATACATGGATAGTGGACATGTATGGAACATTTTTTTCATGTGTTGACACTCTCACCGCCAAAATGAAACTGAGCTACGATCAATAAATTGAGTGGAAGAGAGAGAGGAGTAAATCTTCTTTGAGGAACATCTTTCTCGTAAAAAAAATCATAGTCTTAAATTTCTAAGCTAATGTGTTCAAAAGCAAATCCACAATATCATTTTGTCTTGTCGTGATTAATGTGTCGATAAACTGTGTAAATGCCTTTGGACCACGACGTAAAAGCTTCATGCAATAGTCTAATTACGGAGAATCAGTTTTCATTAGATCGACAAGCATTCCCTGAGAAAATATGTTCCTTTGAACAGATAACTCCAGAAAATCATCATCTAGAATCAAACGTTTTTCCATAAACACAAGATTCCCTATGATTTTCTCTTGCTCAGATCTATCCATTTTTTAGAGTCCTAAGACTCTCACAACCAACTTCAGACTAACCAGGATTCTTTATCTACTTTAAAAATATACGCTAACCTACTATAGAAAAAATATCTTCGATTTAAAAACAATTGTATTGAATATAATTACAACAATAATAATAATCACTGATACACTTTATTTTCCTGGATATATTTCACTAGTGTATCTAAAGCAGCTTGAAGTCTATTTATATGCACAATAGTTTCGCTGCAGAGCATAATTGCTCCTCCAATTTAAATTTGCTCAAAGATGTCACATATTTTGCATAAATATCGTCCCATTCAAGGCTTAGTCTACATCCTCGTGTAATTTCCACTGCCACGTTTGGTACTCTCTCCTTTGTATCATTGCTGCTACCTGGTCCACCATCAAGCTCCAATAGTGTAAACATACCACTGATTTTCTTTGCTAATATCGTGTCAAATAATAGAGTACAAAAATAAACTCTTCTCTCTCTGAATTCAATTCTCTTAGTAATATGAACTATAATGAAAATCACTCCTTATATTGAATCTGATTACTATGCTAATCAAGTGACCGTATATGGAGTACCCTCCGTATCCGCTCTCTCTGATTGGTCCAGTAAATGGGTATTGATTCAGAAACCTGTTTGGTCTCTTTATAGGTCCATAATATAGAGTGTTTGCTCGCTTTATAGGTCCATAATATAGAGTGTTTGGTCGCTTTATGCAATCCCCTCTAGGACTGTGTATATCGATACTACTGACCCTGTGCTTTTGTGTTAGCAACTAAGATGATCCTCCCCACCCCCACGATAAAGTTATGACCTGAAATGGCCTTTTTTGCATGTTTTTGTCTGCCTGGGCAGTAATATAGATATTTTCTATGTTTCATGGTTTCAATAAAACATTACAAGACAGTTTTCATTATGCTTAACATTTTTATGCGATATCTATGAAAATTCCCATTTAGGTATATTTCTTAGTAAAATTTTTCCCACGGGCCTTGTCCAGAAACGTATTTCTTTTGTATCCATGAAAAAATTATAGATACCAAGAAAATATAACGTCAAGGAAAAACCTTCCTTGGCAATAAACTATCGGAATAGGTAACCTTTTCTTCGTCACTTGTCCCTACCTTTTAATTAATTACCTATCACATACTGGAAAAAGCCTTCTAATAAAGAGCATATTAAAGGGAATCAGGCAGTGGAATCTTTCAAATATTAAATCATCCCCAGAAAAGTAATTTTCAAAAGATACGTGTGTTATGTCATCTCTTGTCAAAAGATATGTGTGATATCATCATCTTGTTTACGAAGATGTAGTTTTTTTGTCAATAAATGAATTTTATTTTTAACATTATGTTTTGATAGCTACAAAAGCACGTGGATATAGTAATTTCTTTTCAATTGAGCTCTTAAACAGCTCTATATGATATTCCAGTGCCCCACTAGCAGTGGATTAAAAGAAAAAAAGAAGAGGACACCTCAGTGCTACCCATGCAAAAGAGTTATTGTCCTTGTTGTTCAAATCAGGCAACTGTTAGTTTCCTGTATATGGTTTCCGGCCATAGCGATTCCAATTATGTACTTTTTGTTTCGTTTTGACTCCATTTTCGAGGGTCTTCAGCCTATTTTTGGAAATTCCCATAAATTGGTTTTCTATATGACATATCTATTTTAAGACTAATTGAGATAATAGTTACCGTTCCTGAAGCAGTAAATGGCGATTTTTCTCACTAGTAAGTGTTTTTAAACGCTGTTTTTTAATTTTTGGTTACTATGGGCCGTCATTCGTTCTTTACTAGGTTGTAGCTGCTGCTCCAACCATGAAACCGTCGTATGCTGTCAGCTCCTGCTGTTGAGTTTTTGTTTTTTATTTATATTAAAAGATTTTTTTTCTGAGAATGTTGGCTTTGTGAGTGACCTTACAATTTTAGAGACCTTTGTGCATGTTTTTGGAAGAAATATTGTTTGACTTTCCCACTGAAATTTTCCGTCGCGACAGCTTATGTATGAGCTAAAATTTCCATCATGACCGCCCTCTGACACTTATCGTCCAAAATTAATTTGTATTTTGGATCATTGGCGATCACATTTGTTCATATCGTAAATAACTGATGTTGCATCTTAGTTGAATATTTTCTGTCATATCAACGACTTAAGCTATTTTGCTTCCAGGTGATGAAGAGATGGCACTAGGTCTCCCAATATCTCCGTATATGGACCGACGGAACCCACAACTGGCTCGCCTTCAAGAATCATTCATAAATCATCTGGTAGCCCCACTTTGTAACGCTTATGCAGCTGCTGGTCTTCTTCCTGGCACTTGGGATGATTCGCCGGAAGGTATTTAATTAGATTTCTGTTCATTTTATTTTTTAAGCCCGTATTATTAACTCTATGCTGGTAGCAATCAAACATGTTCTAATTCTGCAAAAGCCTCGACCTAGTTTGGAACACAGGAAAAAGATTTTGGTTTTTTCTTAGCTGGATATAAAAAGTACGAACTCATGGGAATCAGGCATTAAAGTCACTAAATATAACATCATACCCAAAATATCATCATCTTGTATACGAAGATGTAGTTTTTGTAAAAAATTATCTTTTATTTAAGTATTATGTTTAGCTGATTACAAAGGAAGTAGATATAGCATTATCCTTTCAAATGAGCCCTTAAACAGTTCTATTCGATATTCCAGTGCCCCGCAAAAAGAAAAAAAAGAGCACAAATCAGTACTACCCATGCAAAAAAGTTATTTTCCTTGTTGTTCACGCCAGGGGGCTGTAATTATCCTATTTAGAGTTTTTAGAAATGTCTATTCCAGTGGTTTACTTTCTGTTTCGACCTGGCGCCATTTCTGAGGAGTTTCTGTTTATTTTTTGAAATTATCATAAAGTGATTTTTAAAATAACATTTTACTATCAAGAGTAATCGAGATAATAGTTATTATTCCTGAATCAGCTAAAAATTTCAATTTTTCTCACTAGCAAGTTTTTTTTTAAAACATGTTTTAAAGTTTGTGATACCTTGGATGTGGAGGAAGATTTGTTTTGTGAGGAAGAATTAGCGACAGTACTAAAAGGACTAAAAAATAATAAGGCTCCAGGTGCTGATTGGGTGGTAAATGAGTTTCTTAAATATGGTGGCTCTGAGGTTAGAAATAAGTTACTGAAGGTTACGAATATAATTTTTGGAAAAGGTGAAGTACCTAATGATTTTAGGAAATCCTTAATTAAGCCACTTTATAAGAAAGGTGATAAAAGTGAGTGTGGTAATTATCGAGGCATTAGTCTGGTCTTTGTAGGTAGCAAATTACTTAGTAATATGATACTTTTTAGACTGAGAGATGCCGTAGACAAAGCTTTAAGAGAAGAACAGTGCGGTTTTAGAAAAAGTAGAGGATGTGTCCACCAAATTTTCACTCTTAGGTTAATAATTGCGAAGTGCCTGAGTTGTCAAAGACCTTTGGTCCTCAGTCTTATAGATTATGAGCAAGGGTTCGATTCTGTTGATAAAAGAGCTTTAGTAAAGGTTTTATCCTTGTATGGTATACCAGACAAATACATTACAGTGATTAGTGCTATGTACGAGAATAACACTGCTGCGGTTAAGGCAGGAAATGAGGTTAGCAGCTGGTTTTGTATTAAATCAGGAGTTAAGCAGCGTTGTGTTCTATCCTCCTTTATATGGATTATTTTGATGGACTTTGTCTTAAGGAGCACAGGAAAGGCAATGGGAGACCACGGAAACAAATGGGGAGGAAAAAGTCACCTGGACTTAGAGTATGCTGATAATTTAAGCATCCTAAATGAAAGTGTTAGCAAAATTAATGAACTTTTAAGAGGTTTTGCGAGTTCAGGGTGCTAGAATTGGTTTGAAAATTAATGTTAGGAAGACTAAGTCACTAAGGCTAGGAATAAGTGAAGATGAAAAGGTGATGTTGGGTAATGAAAAGATTGATCAGGTGGGCAGCTTCACTTACCTTGTTAGTATTATTAGTAAAGATGGTGGGAGCAGTGAAAATGTTAAAAGTAGAATAGCCAAGGCTCAGGGTGTTTTATCACAGTTAAAAAAAAGTTTGGAAGAATAGGAAGATAAGTCTGCAAACCAAGATTAGAATATTAGAAGCTACAGTGACGACAGTGGTCAAATATGGCTCTGAAGCATTAGCGCTCCGAAAAGCGGATGAAGATTTGCTGGATGTTTTCCAGAGAAATTGCTTAAGGATTGTTTTGGGTACCCGGCTGACGAGCTGTATTTTAAACAATAGGGTGTACGAAAAATGTGATTCAATACCGCTCTCTAGGGCTATAATGAAAGAAAGGTTGAAGTGTTTAGGGCACGTTGTGCGGATGAAGGATGACAGATTGCCGAAGATTGTTCTTTTCGGCCAACCGTCTAGGGCTAAACGGAAAGCTGGTCGTCCTCGTCTAGGATGGAAGGACGTCATAAAGAAAGATTTAAAGGAAATGGGAACTTCCTGGGAGTGTGTAAAAAGGGAGGCTTTAAATAGATTGGGATGGAGGAGGAGCGTGCGTAGCAGTGTTGGCCTCAGGCGGTTTGGTGCTGCGGCGAGTTGTTAGTAGTAGTAGCAGTAGTAGATGGCCGTGGTTCGTAGGCTGTAGCTTTACTAGGTTGCAGCTACCACCTCAACCATGATAGCTCTACTGATTAGTACGGCAAGTTTCAGAAGATATACTGTTAGTGATTGCTTATACAGCAATAATTGCTTTCTAAAATGTCATATCTTGAAATGCTGCCTAAATTTCTGCAGCAAGAAGGAGCTGCCATGTTGAAGCATAAACTGCTGCTTAACTCAAACTTTCGCGAGATGTGCCCCTTGATTTTTTGCTTTTCCTTCTGATTTCAAGTTTCGCAACTTCTTTTCGCAACAAAATTTTTACAAAAGTAATTGACACTAAGACGGTGCCAACATCTAATCGATGTACCCAGGGCCGGATACATTATTAATGTCTCTTGGGGTACCAATGCAATTTAGGCTTCCTCACTGGCATTTTTTGCCCCGTCACTCATGTAATTGGTGCAATTTTTGATCTTCAAGGGGTGGCACGTGCCACCCCCCCCCCCCTGCATCCACCTTGGATGTACCGCTAATAATAAAAGAACTGCCTATTAACCTGTTTTTCAATAAAAATAATTATTATTTTTATGGTACTCCTATTAAATAAATTAGAATTTACTTGGCTTCTTGCGAAAATGTGTAGGAAAATTTTTTTTTGGCAAAAATATATTTGCTACGAAAAAAAAGTTCCTGAAACTGCTAAATTACGTTTTCATAAGGAGCAGAAAAATAACGAATCTTTTAAAAAGTAGGGGAAACAAAACTTAAATACAAGTAAACTTCTTCCGCTATTAATCTTTGGTGGGCGTGTTCTTTCCCCATTTTCTCACATTTCGTTTCTTTAACTTCCTATTTTCTTCTTTCTTTGGTTTTGTTGAGAACTTTGTGGTGACTTTTTCCATATCCTTGATTTTGTTGATTTCTTTAACTGTTGAGTTTTTTCTCCACTTTTTGAGAAAAAATGAGTGGCAATTTTGTTTCCTAGTTATAGACGTCATTTTAATAAATCTTATTTAAAATAAGATATTTCAAATACGTTTGGGTGTCTGTCTCCAGCCATAAGAAAAAGCTGTAGATTGACTTGTAAGACAGTAAATCAAGGCGAAATATTAAACGTCAATAATAAAATTGATCAATAACTTTTAATGTTAATTTAATTAAATTCATAGCTATTTCTTTAAGCCCGTATTGTCAGTTTTATGAAGATTAAATAGTTATATGCTGGTAGTATTTACAGAAGCCCGGTTCATATGATTCTTGTTTAGTGTAAGATTAATTGCTAATACATTTCCCTTTGTAACCACTTTTAATTAGTTACTTGTAGTATTCTTAGGGGGGAAAACGACTAAACTAATTTTGCAAGGAGGACGAGCCTTGCTAATGATTCCTATTTTATAATAGTATCACTTAGTTAAATTAAATAAAGGATCAGGATTCTCATGAGCTATTGCTAATGCGTAGAGCTCCCGAATCGATGTTTCAGTTGCCGGATCTTTCTTAGAGGGACAAGTAGCAAGCTTGTCGCCCGACCTTGCTGCGGTGGGGATCGAACCCCGGTCCCAGTGTTGCCAAGCAGAGCATAGTTAAATTAACTATATCAATAATAAATAGTTTAGTTGAAAATGGATTTAGCGTTTAGTTGCTCTGTAACAATTGAGATAATTTTGTAAGCTGATCGATTCTATTAAAAATTCATAAGTTTTGATTATAGTATCGTTAATTATTTAACTACTTTAATAATTGAGGGATTCAGTTGTCAAAATGCTAAAGTATTGACTTGCCATTTCGTAGCTTGAAATAATTTGCAATAGTATTAGTCAGTAACTGGCCTGTATTATAAAATTGGTCACTCCAGGTGCCAAATCAATGTGTTCATTAACATATAGTGACAAAAATAATTTTGCAGAAGAGGAGAAAACGTTACCGGGAAGCCGTAATGTTTAAACTAATAATTTAAAAAATAATAAGTATTACTTTTGTTAATACTTTGTATGTTTTGGTACTTGCATTGTTTGATAGAAAATATTTTCTAATAATGAAATAACTCGTACCTAGACAATCGTACGGGTGAATTTTAGAAATGTTTTTTTCAAAGTCATTTAAAACTCCTTAAGCAATTCTAACCACTACGGTTATTCTGAGATACTGCTTAAGGCCAAATTTATATTCCAAGTAATTTAATAACCGTGACTTTTTGTTGCGTTTTCTAAATTTTAATATCCATCAAAATGATTTTGCTATGGATCAAGCATGATCTTTGAAATTCTACAATGGATACAGCAGCCATCTTAAAAAAAAATATTAAAATGCTATGGATCAAGCATGATCTATGAAAGCCTACAATGGCTTCAGCAGTCATCTTAAAAAAAGAAAAAGAAAATGCTATGCGCCAAATATGATCTTTGAAAGTCTACAATGGCTACATTAGCCATCTTTAAAAAAAATGCTGTGCATCAAGCAGGATCTTTGAAAGTGTATAATGGATGCAGCACTCATCTTAAAAAAAGAACAAATTAAAACGCTATGGATCCAGCATGATCTTTGAGGGTCTACAATGGCAGCCATCTTTAAAAAAGAAGCAGTTTTATGACGGATGAAGGATGACAGATTGACGAAGATTGTTCTTTTCGGCCAACCGTCTAGGGCTAAACGAAAAGCAGGTCGTCCTCGTCTGGGGTGGGAGGACGTCATAAAGAAAGATTTAAAGGAAATAGGAACTTCGTGGGCGGGTGTAAAAAGGGAGACTTTGAATAGGTTGGGATGGAGGAGGAGCGTCCGTATCTGTGTTGGCCTCAGACGGCTTGGTGCTGCGGTGAGTTGTTAGTAGTAGTAGTAGTAGTAGTAGTAGTAGTTTTATAAGACGCAAGGCAGGGTAAATTTTATTACGCATCTAAATTACCTTATGCGTCAAATAATGGAAATGACCAATCGGGTTTATTCTATGCCATATTCACCTTTCAGTTAATATTCCGCTATGTTTTGTGTCGCTACTACTCTTATAACTCAAGAAAGGTCTTGGTCAACTTAAAGAAAGCTATTGTTAGTTTTTCTTTTGTTTTTAAAGAAGCTTTATTCGGATGTTTGTGTGTGTGGGTTTGTGACCGAAAACGGCATTTGCAAGTAAATTTGGTCGTACTTTCTGGTGTTTAACTGGATCAAAAGTTACCCGTAACGCCAAATGCAGAGATCTGGAAAAAATATTAAACTAGTTTTCACCTAAGATTTAAAAAACTTAAATAGGCTTTAACAGTATGCTAAAAAGACAATGTACTCAGTTCTAAAAAAAACTGTTTGTCGGAACTTTCCGGTAGAATAATTAAATTGAATTTGTTGCTCATTATCATTATTCCCATTTTTTCTGTAAATATAGTTTAGTTAATTGGTAATGGTTCACAAATTAATCAATGTCTTTGCGCACAAAATTAAAGATGTTTTTGTCTTTCTATCCAAGGTTAGCTAGACGTAACGATTTGATTTTTTAATTGGTCTTTGAATTGCTCACAGAGCTAATTTTCTGTTCTTTTTCCTTTTTTTAATCGTTCAAGTACCTAACCTGGCAGTATTTCGTAACCTGAGATTCTAATTTCAGATGATGATACTTGAATTGATCTCTCTTAATAATAACAATAAGAACAATAATAATTCGTTTGTACAATACTCAACAAAGGCTGTGACAAGACGAATTTTTTTGTTTTTTGATTATGTTTTCATAATATATCTTTAATGTATATTATGCCTTTAATGTTTATGTTTACTTCCTTTAGTGTTTGCGTTTTTTTCTTACAAGGGTTCAATTTGTGTAACTGGAAGCCTATAGAATACACAAAGAATAAAACTTGTCTTTAAACCTACGGATTTTTATATATGAAAAAAAAAATAAAATAAATAAATAAAGGAACTAAAACTGCAGATTATTGAACGGGGTGGAGAAACTCACTGCTTGCCATGTAGAAACTGAATGCTAACTATAGGAATCAGAGGAAAAAGTCAGAATATATCACCAGCAAGCTGGGGAATTTTAGTGTATTTTCGATTAGTTTTCCGCGTAATGGTCATATGTCAGTATCAGATCTGTTATTTATTTGCTATGCAACAGAAGAATAAAAACAATTGTAACAAGTGAAATGGGGTAGTTTTCGTAGAAAGCTTAAATCTAAATATTGCATCTTTAAACCGAACAATTCAATCGAAGTGACGAAAAGTGTCTTCAGCCAATACAGTTGTTGGAAAATAGAATGAATTAAAACATCATATAATAAAACTGGATGCAATAATAGGTCTAACTCTATTATTGGCTGCAATTTTTTTAAGTGACAGATGTTCTGAAGCTGCATTTAATCAGCAACTGCAATTCAGCTATTTGGAAAGATTCTGGCGTAACATCGCGTTATTCAGTCTTAATTGTTTAGAATCAGAAGAAACCTTAGCATTTTTGGCCATTTAGAGTGCTTGTATGCCAATTAAATTGGCTACATTATAGAATGGGTGGTGTCTTTTTGGCTACATTTACTTCAAAAGTTGTCCTCAAAGGAGGACACCATGCGACAGTCACTTTTGAATAATAATCCTAAGAGATACCAGGCATGATTTTAGCCAATATACTGTCACAAATTCATTTATGATTGATTTATTTTGGTCAGAATCTGCTACATATCTTCTTTTTCAGTTTTGTTTATTTTAATTCAATCAACGATGGAACAGAGTCATTCAATTAGATATTCTGTTCTCTAGATATATCCCCCGAATCTATAGACAATCAGAATGGTGAAGGCAGTGGCAACAGTGTTTTCTCAAGTGGGACAGCTACGCCAACTTTGAGTACCATTCGTGGATCGCCAGCTGGAAGAAAGATATTTTGCCTTCAAAGTAAACATTTAGCTGATAATCATACGCGTTGGGTGGCTATAATCAAAGTAAGCTTTTATATTATAAGTTTTAGCTCTGTGTGTGGTTTCGTTCTTTTTTTTCGACTTTATATGTAATAGGCTGCTCAAGTTTTCACATGCGGAAGTAGAGCAGCTGAAGTTTCCATTTTCCCATATAAGCAAAAGAAGCTAGCAGACAAGCAGAAAACTAACTTTATAACATCTTTCTTTAATGAGTTTTTCCGAATAATTTTGGAGATTTTGGAATAATTTTAATTTTTGAGTTATGTTCCATAATTACTTTTTTTCAAAAGCAGGTATAATTAAAGTTTCGAGTTTTCGGTATCGTTTTTCTCTCATTTTTGGGGTTATGAAAAAATGTGTGTGTATCTGCCTGTTCTTGCTAATAATCGGAAAAAAAATTCGAAATTTCGATGAAAAAAAAAAAACAAAAAGACTCCTAAAAAATGTGCCCATGCCGCCGTGTCAAGCACAGAGTTATTGCAACACAACATAAACCTTTGGGTTATTGCAGCCTTTTTGTATCACGACGCGTGATGCCCCTAACAGCTAAATTGTAAAAAAAATGTTTGGAGTAGATTGAAAAGGAGCTGGGAGATAAAGGAGCTTGGAGGAGCTTGGAATGATGTTGGCTTCAACTTTCTGTTAATCATAGCTATTTAATTTTTTTTTTTTATAAAGGTAGTCTTGTGCTGCTCTATCCTGATGGTCCAAACGGTTCCTAGAAGATTATTTTTGCTTTTGAAAAAAAGACTAATACTAAAATACTTAAGTTTGAAGTCCAAAATCCACAGGCATATTTTGATAGAGATATTTTGATCGATATTTTGATAGTCTAAAAAGTCCCGAGAAGATTATTTTTGCTTTTGAAAAAAAAGACTAATGCTAAAAGACTTTATTTTGAACTCTACGGTCCACAGGCATATTTTGATAGATATTTTGATCGTCCAAACGGTTCTGATAGGATTATTTTTGTTTTCGTATATAAAGAAGACCGACACTAAAAGACGTTATTTTGAAGTCCACGACCCACGGGTGTATTTTGATTCAACCGACAGAAATAACGCAATGCGAAGTCAGCCCAGAACAAGGAATGAATGTTGGATCACAGCTTTTTGCAGTATACAATGCTTTTTGTTTACTATTAACTTAAGAAACTTTTTCCACAAAATAAGTTTTTCAAAGAAAAGTAAGGAACTCCAGTAAACCAAAAATGAGCAGAAATAAAATCAAGTAATCTAACAAGCGTAAAACTACCGCAAATCACCATCAATTAATAAATGAAACCTCCCAAAAAACAGAAACTACAATAAATAACCGAGTCAAACTAAAAAAAAACAGCAGAAATTAACATGAGTTGGGCTGACAACCCCTTGCCTTCTCAAGACAAAAGTATAATTTGCACTTTAGTGGAAAAAAATACATTTTAAATGTTTTATCTTTTTAACTTTAATAAATCAAAAATTGTTAAGACTTTAAGAAATAAATATCAGCCTTAAGCTGACAATTCACATTCATTGTCTTTTTTTATATATAGTAAAATGCTAATTATATTCTGGTTTTAAGAAGGCATGGGGTTTTCAGCCCTACTCATGTTAATTTCTGCTGCTAGTTTTGAGTTTGACTCGGTTATTTATTGTAATTTCTGTCCATATTGAAATGGCGAATGGCGGAAGTTCTTGACTAAAAGAAATCTGTTTTATGTCCCAAATTGCTCTTACTATCGAATACATTGGAAACAAATGATAGATTTCGTGTTTTAAGGCAAAGTAACCCAACATTAGCTTGCAATTATAGTGTATTTTGAAAGGTAAAATATATTTTAAAGATTTTTTATTGAAAAGTGCCTGATTTAGCTTTTCAATTGAAAAATTGAAAAAGCGACAAATTTGACTCCCTCCCCTTTTTGATTTGTTTTATCCATCATTTTTATTCAAAATCTTAATGTCAAGTATATATTGCTGGTTTCTGGTGTGCACTTTTGGCTAAAAGAAATTTGTTTCATGTACCAAATTACTCTTACCATCGAATAGAATGGAACAAATCATAGGTTTTGTGTTTTAAGGCAATGTAACCTAACATTAGCTTGCAAATATAGTGTATTTTGAAAGGTAAAATATATTGTAAAGATTTTTTATTGAAAAGTGCCTGATTTAGCTTTTCAATTGAAAAAGTGAAAAAGCGACAGATTTGACTCCCTTCCCTTTTTGATTTGTTTTATCCATCATTTTTATTCAAAATCTTAATGTCAAGTATATATTGCTGGTTTCTGTTTTGCACTTTTGGCTAAAAGCAATTTGTTTCATGTACCAATTTACTCTTACCATCGAATAGGTTGGAACAAATGATAGGTTTTGCGTTTTAAGGCAATGTAACCTAACATTAGCTTGCAAATATAGTGTATTTTGAAGATTAAAAACCTTTATTGGGCGTCGGAAATTGTAGAAGAACAAATAATCTGTTATAACTCTTAGATCAAAATGCCTTTTCCATCTATACTTAAAATTGAATACTACTATTAACAACAACTCACTAAAGCATTAAGCCGCCTCACGCCATGCATGCAAGCTAATGCTATGTTACTTTGCCTCAAAACATAAAATCTATCATTTGTTCCAATCTATTCGATGGTAAGAGTAATTTAGTATATGAAACAAATATTTTTTTAGCCAAAAGTACACACTAGAAACCAGCAATATATATACTTGACATCAGTATCGTCCCCTTCTCTCCTGTTTTTGAACTTGTTGCGAGATCCATGCTTACAAGTCGTTCGGCGTAAAAAAGACGAGAAAAAAAGAAATATTTTTGAGCCTCAAATGCATATCAGAAACCAATAATAACTACATTCCCAAACAAGAGTTGAAGGGCATCATCTTCAAAGCTGACCTTCTTCTATCAGATGATTGTAGCCCGAAAATTAAGAGATATACAGACGCTGATACTTTAGAACTTGAAAATGACGACAAAAATAAAATAGTAAACATTGCAATATCAAAACAACCAAGGGTAGCATACGAAGATGATGGTTTGTCGCTTTGCAGACATTGTGTTGCAGGACGCAAAAAAATGGTACAAGAAGAATTGGCGCACGCTTTTCCTCCATCCCAATCTATTCAATGCTTCACTCTTTATCCCCTCCCAGGAAGTACCAGTTTCCTTTAAACCCTTCCTTATGGGCTCTTTCCACCCCATTTAGGGATGAACTGAATCTTTTGGCTCGAGATGGCAGGAGCAAGGTCGATCTTTGGCAATTTGTCACCCTTCATCTGCAAAACGTTTCCTAGAAATCTCAACCTTTCTCTCATGGTAGCCTTAGTAAGTGGGAAAGAACCATGTTGTTCGTTCAATTTTCAGTTTGAAATATAGTCAGTCAAACGAGTACCCAAAAAATTCGTAGACAATTCCTCTGGAAACCATATGATGAGACAAAAATGGAGTCAACATGAAATAAAATTTCGTTTTTTTTAAATGAAATGAAAATGTAAAAAGGGTGAAATCTTAATTTAGACAGGGACCTTTGAAGAAAAAACAAAAAAAAATTTTTGAGACTGACTCTAAAGAACGTGTCATCACATTTTGAGGGGTTGACAAACTAAAGGGTCTAATGGAAGTTGACAAAAAGTATTGCTTTCCTAAGATTGTTCAAAAGGCGTCTCTCCGGAAAAAGTGTCTTTTAGGATAATCTCTCTTTTTCTCTACTTTTTGTGGAGATAATTTTCCGTAAAAGTTTCGTTCTAATCTGTTATAGACATGGAGTATAGACACGCCAACACTCTATTCAAGAAAAAAAAATTAGTTCTTTCCTACTTATGTTTCTTGTATTTTTGTCAACAGTGCAGACAAAAAGATATATGTTCCTACTCTGTCAGTAAGATTGGAAATATGTTCGTAATAAGCACGGTCTTTTGCATTTTAATGTTTTTCTCAAGACCAGATATTTTTTCTCGATCAGATATTGGAAGGAAAGAAAGAGGGTTAAACCCCCCCCCTCCCACCTCCTCACTGTAAATTAGCTTCTAACAGCATTTACAAATTTGAAATGGTTTCAATTATCCTACAGAAGCTAAATATTAGCACCCCGCCCCCTCTTCCTTTCTTAAAACTGTTTCCTTCTCCACCTCATCTACATCCTCACGAACTGTATTTAAAATTGGCCTATCCTATAGTTTGCTATTTTTAAACTTAATTGAGTCGTCTGTTATTTGAACTCCTAAAATGTCCCATTTCTTCCACTATAGTTGAGGCCTACGAATGAAGGGAGAGTGGGACTCTGGATTTCTCCCTCTGTGAGATATTATCATTTTGACTGATTTCCATATCTTCCTGTGGTTTCCGTAAGAGATGTGTTTTTCGACATTAACCAACTGATTTCTATCAATCAAACTGTTTGAGGAAACTAACTATAAGTAGCGAGCTAATCGCCCCAATAGTAACTGAAACTCTAAAAAGGGAATTTTGATAACAATTATCATAGGCAGCGCAATAGCGCTGCCTAAGTAAAGAACGGTGTTGGCACAATGTGTTATTATTTTTTTCTCTTTTAGACCAGGGCACTTCGTATCGAAGGAGTTGTCGTAAAAAACTTCAAAAAGGACTCATTCGATTGGAAATTAGAAGGGCTTGTCCCCTTTTTAATAACCGAAAGTGATTGGAAGGCAACTAACACCCCTTCCACGCCCACCATTTCCTCAAACACATCCAATCAAAATTTTGAGATAGCCATTTTGTTTAACTTAGTTGAAAGGTCCGAAAATTATGTCTTTGAGGATGACGCTCCACCCACAACCCTCAGGGCAAGGGTTGTAAGTTATGCCCTGGGGGCCTACAAGTTTTTTTTTATAGAAAGTGTTGTCGTAGAAACTTCAAAAAGGGCTCATTCGATCGGAAATTGGAAGAGCTAGTGCCCTTTTTAATAGTCGAAAGTGATTGGAGGGCGAGGGCGACTAACCCCTCTCTCACGCCCACCATTTACCCAAACACATCCAATTAAAATTTTGAGATAGGCATTGTGTTCAACGTAGTTAAAAGGTCCAGAAATTACATCTTTGAGGATGACACCCCCCCCCCCTACAGCCCTCAGAGCAATGGTAGTAAGTTAGGCCCTAGGGGCATATAAGGTTTTTATAGAAAGTGTTGTCGTAGAAACTTCAAAAAGGACTCATTCAATTGGAAATTGAAAGGGCTAGTGCCCTTTTTAATAGTCAAAAGTGATTAGAGGGCAACTAACCCTCTCGCACGCCCACCATTTTCCCAAACACATCCAATGAAAATTTTGAGATAGGCATTGTGTTCAACGTAGTTGAAAGGTACGGAAATTATGTTTTTGAGGATGACACTCCCCCCACAGCCCTCAGAGCAAGGGTTGTAAGTTATACCCTGGTTACATATATGATTTTTATAGAAAGCGTTGTCGGAGAAACAAATTGAAAGGGTTAGTGCTTTTTTAATAGTCGAAAGGGATTGGAGGGCAACTAACCCCCCTCTCACACCCACCATTTCCCCGAACACCTTCAATCAAAATTTTGAGATAGCCATTTTATTCAACGTAGTTGAAAGGTCCGGAAATTATGTCTTTTAGGATGACAAACCCTCCACAGCCCCCAGGGCAAAAGCTGTAAGTTATGGCCTGGGGGCATACGAGGTTTTTATAGAAAGTGTTGTCGTAGAAACTTAAAAAGGGCTCAGTCAATTGGAAATTGAAAGGGCTAGTGCCCTTTTTAATAGTCAAACTATATCGGAGGGCGGATGCACCCCCACGCCCATCATTTCCCCAAACACTTCCGATCATTATTTTGATATCACCATTTTGTTGAGCGTAGTTGAAGGGTCTGGAATTTATATCTTTGAGTATGAACCCCCCCCCCCCTACCCCACCCCACAGCCCTCAGGGCTAAGGTTATAAGTATGCCCAGGAGGCATATAAGGTTTTTATAGAAAGCGTTATGCTAAAAACTTCAAAAAGGGCTCATTCGATTGGAAATTAAGAGGGCTATTGCCCTTTTTATTGTCGAAAGTAATCGGAGGGAGCATCACCCCCGCACGCCCATCATATCCCCAAACATTTGATATGGCCATTCTGTTCAACTTAGTCAAAAGGTGTGGATACTATGTCTTTGAGGATGACAACCCCCCCCCCTACCCCTCAGTACAAGGGTAGTAAGTTATACCCTTGGGGCATATGGGGTTTTTATAGAAAGTTTTGTCGTAGAAGCTTCAGAAAGTGCTTATTAGATTTTAAATTGAGAGGGCTAGTGCCTTTTTTATTAGTAAAAAGCGATCGGAGGGCGAATCCCCCCCTCCCCCACGCCCATCATTTCTCCAATATTTCCAATCTAAATTTTGAGATAGCTATTTTGTTCAATGTATTTGAAAGCTCTGGAAATTTTGTCTTTGAGGACAACAAATCCCCCAGCCCTCAGGGTAAGGGTTTAAAAGTTATGCCCTCGGGGCATTTAAGGTCTTATAGAAATTATGGTCATATAAACTTCGGAGGGGGCTCATTGGATTGGTAATCAGGCACTCTAGTGCTCTTTTTAAGAGTCAAAGTGATCGGAGGGCAGCTACCCCCCATCCCCCCACGCACACACACACGTTGTATTGTCCCGAAATGCATCTAATAGAAATTTTGAAATAGCCATTCTATTCAAAATAGTCTAAATATCATATAACAAGACTTCATGGGTTGGAACAAACCCCAGAGATTAGAGGCAAGGGTTGTAAGTCATGCCCAGGGGGCATTTAAGGTTTTTATGGAAGGGATGGTTTTTATGGAAGAGGCTCATTTGGTTGAAAATCGGAAGTTTTAGTTATTTTTTAAGCGTCAAAAGTAATGGACGACATTTAGCCCCCCCCCCATCTCCTACAACCTCTCCTTTTTACCAAACGTATCTGATTGAAATTATGAGATAGAGTTTTTTTATAGTCCAAAGAACATATAATAA
This sequence comes from Artemia sinica, assembly GCA_027921565.1. Taxonomy (NCBI): domain Eukaryota; kingdom Metazoa; phylum Arthropoda; class Branchiopoda; order Anostraca; family Artemiidae; genus Artemia; species Artemia sinica. The sequence continues at coordinate 21,356,178 of CM051270.1, read as the reverse complement.
TGTCTCTGGGGATGACGCAACCCTTCAGCGCCCTGGGGATAGGGTTGTAAGTTATTTTATGAGGGTATATAAGGTTTTTATTGAATGGGTGGCCGTATAAACATCAGATGGGGCTTATTTTATTTGAAATTGGAAGGTATAGTGTCCTTTTTAAGTGTCAAAGTGATTTGAAATCAAACAGCCCCCGCTCCTGCCACGCTCAGAATTTGCCTAAACACCTCCAATCAAAATCTGGAGATAACTATTTTATTCATTGTAGTTTAAGGTTTAGGAAATTATATTTGTGTGGAATACACCCTCCCCCCCCCCCGCCTCCATAAAACTCTCATGGTTCTTATAAAATGGGTGGTCGTATATGCTTTGGAGGGGACTCATTGGATTGGTAATCATAAGTTCTAGTGTCCTTTTTAAGAGTCAAAGTGACCAGAGCGCAGCTACCCTCCCCACAGACACACACACACACACGTCGTTTGTTCCTGAGATGTATCCAATACATATGTTGAGACAGTCCTTTTATTCAAATAGTCCAAATATCATTTAACAAGGCTTTTGAGGTTGATACAAACCACCAGAGCCTTAGGGTGAGATTTGTAAGTTATACCCCAGGGGAATTTAAGGTTCTTATGGAAGGGATGATTGTATAAGCTTTAGAGGTGGCTCATTTGGTTGAAATCGGAATTTGTAGTTCCATTTTAAGAGTCAATAGTGATGAAGGTCAAGTAGCACCCACCCATATACCCCTCTTTTCACCAAATGCATCTGATTGAAGTTGTGCCATGGGGATTTTGTTTAAAATAGTCCAAAGAACGTATAACAATGCTTACAGGGTTGGGACAACCCCCAGAGCCCTGGGGAAGGTCTTTAAGTTATGCCCTGGGGGCATATAGGGTTTTTATGGAGTGGGTGGTTGTATTAAATTCAGATGTGTCTCATCTGATTTTAAATTGGAAGTTATAGTGCCCTTTTAAAAGTCAAAGTTATTTGAGAGAAACCCCCCCCCGCCCATCATTTCCCTTAACAAATATCCAAACAAAGTTTTGAGACATCAATTTTTTCAGCATTGTTGAAAGGTTCAGTAGTTATGCGTAGCAATAGTTGTAGTAGCAGTAGTAGCATTAGTAGCAGTATGCAAATAGCACCTTTTTTCAACATCCCCTTCAACACATGATGATATTTTTAACTTATACCATCAACCGGTTCGGAAGGATTGCTGATACGTCCTCTTGACAACCTATATGGGCATAGTGTGTTTCTATTTATTTCAATACAGTTACAATATTGCCCAAAAATTTTTGCCGTAATACCCTTAGGTTTATTAGTTCTAGTAGTAGCACCAGTAAATATATAATAGTAGCAATAGGAGTACAGTTAATAGTAGTAGTCTTTGCTTTAGTAACAGTAGTTGTGGGAGTTGAAGTATTAGTATTATGATGCAAATATTGTCTTTGGTTAGTTCAGCATCCCCCACAACAAGCGTTGTAAGTTTTAATTTCACACGAAACTGTTCCTAATATATTGCTGATGTGCCCTTTTGACAACCTATTTACAGACAGCAGATTGTCATCCGTACAACAGAAATATTCTCTGAAATTTTCACCTTCATACCTTCATGGGTTGTGGATATTGAGCTAGCCAGAAGGCACTGTGTTTATTCATTTAATACTGCTTCTACAGTTACTGTAACTAACGACACTAATGGCATTAAGTTGAAACTTCTCGGAAACGTTTAGGAGGCGTTTCAATTAAACGAAAAACCTATATGCATGCAGGTATTAAAAGGGTATATAAGGACATAGGCAGCGATGCTCTATCATAGCTAGTAGTATCATTGGTATTTTAAAGGAGCTAATTTGATTGAAAATTAAAAGTTCTAGCGCCCTCCTAAGAGTCAAAAGTGATTGGAGGACAATCAGCCCTCCTCTTTAGCTTATAATTTTCCAGACACTTCCAATCAAAAATTTAAGACTGCCATTTTGTTCAGTATAGCTGAACGGTCTAGTAACTATATCTCTAGGGTTATTGGGCAGGTCAACCCCCCACAGTTATGTAATTTGCCCATTATGCTTAAAAAACTAAATGTTGCTTTTAAATTAAAGCAAACACACTGTTTGTAATCTGGTTGCCAATAAGACATCTCAGCAATATACCAAGAACGACTGAGGGTATTAAGTTCAATTTTTTTGGCTACTTGTATTACTACTTCTGCTCTTAAATTTTACTAAATCGAAAGTGTAAATGTATCCAGGCTGTGAAAGAATATAAATATAATTTTTGGGGAATGGTATTAACTTTTAGTTGTCAGGTCAACTAGAGGATGTATATGACTAAATTAAACGCTACTATTTGTGTCATGATTTTCAAAATAGTTTATGTTGTTAAAAATTGCTGAAAAAGTTTCTCCAGCATATAAATAGCAGGCCAAACTATAAATTCTTAAAGGAAAACTGGAAAGATCCAAACTATTATTTTCTTTTTCCCCGAAAACACTAATAAAATGAACAGAAATTAATTAAAAAAAACTTTTTCCACAAGTAAGTTTTTCAAAAAAAGTAAAGAACTTCATTAAACCAAAAATGAACAAAAATAGAATCAAATAATCTACCAAACATACAACTATCACAAGTCAGTATCATCTATGCTTTCTAAAAGCCAGAATATAATTTCTACTTTACTGAAAAAGATTCTTTTAAATGTTTTTCACTTTTATAACTTCGAGAAATAAAAAATTAATCAAGATTTTAAGGAATGAATATCAGCATATGCATATTAAACTGACAATGCACATTTTTTCAGTAAATTCATTTGAATTTTTGTCGTAAAGTACAAAGTATATTCTGGCTTTTTTGAAAGCATAGGGGTTTTGAACCATGCTCATATTAATTTCTGCTCGTTTTGTGTTTAAGTCTGTTATTTATTTTAATTTTTGTTCGTTTTGGGTTTCATTTATTTATTGATACTGATTTGTAGTAGTTGTATGTTTGGTAGATTATTTGATTCCATTTTTGTTCATTTTTGGTTTAATGAAGTTCTTTACTTTTTTTGAAAACTTATTTTGTGGAATTTTTTTTTTAGATTAATTGCATCAAAAGAATCGGCTTTTTATGCTGATTCTAAATATATAGAATCAACAAAAGCTACGAGCCGGAGGAAATTTGCCTGATCTTCGAAAAAAAAAGAAAAACGTCCCCAAAAAGGGATTTAATCTTAATGAAATTCACACCGTCGGATTCAGCATATCAGAGAACCCTATTGTAGAGATTTCAAGCTCCTATAAAAAAAAAAAAAAAAAAAAAAAAAAAATGAAATTCTTTTTTTTGTCGGAAGAAAGATCACGGATGTATTTTTTTTCTAGGGGTGATCGTGTTGAAACAATAGTCCTAGAAGATCGGGAGGGGGCTCATTCGAACGGAAATTCTTGTGCTCTTTTTAAGTTACGAAAAAGTCTGGAAGGCAACTAACCCCGCTCCCATACCTTTTTGTTTGCAAAAGACATCCGATTGAAATTTTGAAATAACCATTTGGTTCGGCAGAGTTGTAAGATTTAATAACTATGTCTCTATCCCTCCTAACCATCCTCCTGTAAGTTAAACAATTGTAAGTTAAACAATTTCCCCATTATTGACATATAGTATTTGTCACTGAGAAGTATACGGAATTTTGTCTGGAGGAATTTTTTGCGGGGAAGGGGGATTTTCACGGGATGAATTTTCTTTAGGGAAGAATATTTCTAGGGAACGGATTTTCTAGCATGATTTAAAAACGGTCAGAAATCAAATATATAAAAAAGACAAGTTTTTTCAACTGAAAATAAGGAGCAACATTAAAACTTAAATTGAATAGCAATTATTCCACACATGAGGGGGCTACTCCTCCCTCAACCTTCGCTCTTTACACTAAAGTTAAACTTGTTGTCCCAATTCTCTAGGGGCGACTTCCGAAACACAAGGACCACTGAATTTGAGTGAGTAGTATTTTTAAGAGTGAGTGAGTGAGTTTTTTATTTAACAATAAAAATCATAAACAAAAAACTACATCAACAAAATCTCCCCCATAAGGCTCCATTGCCGGGAAAGAACAAGAGAGAAAAAAGTACCAACACAAAAAAAAAAAAAAAAAAAAAAAAAAAAAAAAAAAAAAAAAAAAAAAAAAAAAAAAAATCCAGTCGCCCACCTTAATAATCCCCAGAGTGACAAGCTAGGCAGGGGATAACACATGAATTCACCAACTCAAATAAATATCCAATTCAATCCAGAGACATCAGCTCCAAGGGAAACCAGAAAAAAACTTAATTACTAGCTAGAAAATCTCTAACACAATTTTTGAACATACCAAACGAGTAGCAGCTTCGTGCAGATACAGGGAGCGTGTTCCAAATCATTTTGCAAGTTGTCAGAGGGTTGAAGTCAGACCTCACTGATGGAGTATTAAGAATCTGTAAATTGCTGGAAGTGCGGAGATGATAAGTCGATTGATCAGAAACAAAAGATATACTATTACATAGAGCAGCAGGAAGATGGCCGTGCAACTGTAAAAAGATGAAAGAAGAACAGGAAAGAAAATAGAGAGATTTCAAATCAAGCAAGGGTTTAAGTGAAGATCGGTTAGTTTCCTTAATAAGAGTCCTTGCTTTATCATAAAGTTTTGAAAATGGCATCAGAGACGAGGGAAAAGTTGACATCATAATAAGAGAACAATATGAAACATAAGACTGAACTAGGCTGTAGAACAAGATTCTAAGAATGAACCCTGGAAATATGTGTTTGAGCTTTCTAAGGATTCCAAGACTCCTGGAGACTTTCATTTTAATCAGATCAATATGATGCTTGAAGGAAAGATTTTCGTCAAGCAAGATGCCTAGGAATCGAACGTAGCGACCCTTAGGTCTACTTAGAAAACCTCTTGATCCGTGTATTTTATTTAAGTCAGGGCAAGCCTTTGAAACTCTGAAGAAAATGAGAAAAAATGACTTCCCTACATTTAAGGCAAGATAATTTACATCAAACCATTGGATAACTCTTTCAAAAAGGGCATTTATCTTTGACCGAAGGTCAGACTGAGCAAAAACATATAAGTTAAGTGTATCCGGTAAGGACGAACTCCTGTCACAATTAGTGACGGATGCTGGTTGACAAAGACGACAGCAAATGGTAGGTTTTTAATTTTGAACCGCATTAATAAGGTCATTGACGTAGATTAAAAAGAGTATCGGCCCAAAAACAGATCCTTGTGGAACGCCAAACTCTATTCCCGAAGGGTTAGAAAAGTACGGATCAACCGAGATGACTCGACCAGATAAATATGATAGAAACCAAGAATAAGCATTCCCTCTTATACCAATATGGGACAGTTTCCAAAGACGAATCTTGTGTGTTAATGAGTCGAATGCTTTTCGTACATCAGAAAAAGAGCAGCAGGTATCAGACCAGAGTCAAGAACTGAATGTAAATAATTCAAAAGAGTTGCGCATGCATGCTCAGTTGAGTGCTTCGCCCTAAAACCAAACTGAAAATCATGAAAAAAGTGTTTAGAATTAAGAAAATTAAGAAGTCGAGAAAGCATAGCTTTTTCAAATATTTTACTAAACACTGCTAAAAGGGATATGGGACGATAATTTGCAGGATCATTTCTTGATCCACCTTTAAAAAGAATAATAACGCGAGCACGCTTTAAAACACTTGGGAAAACACCATTTTCAAAGGAAAGATTGATAAGTTTCGTGAGGGCAGAAATGATGACAGGAAGAATGAACTTTACAATCTTAGTCGGAATACGGTCTGGGCCAGAAGGTGAAGAACCCCTCAAACCATTGACAATTCTGGCTATTTCAGCTTCAGAGGCAGGTTCCAATGCCATTGATAAGACTTTAACGTAAAGAGCGAGGGAAGAGGAAGGGGTATCCCCCCACCCTCATTTACGGAATAGTTTATGTTCGTTATAAGTTTTAATGTTGCTCCTTACTTTCAGTTGGAAAACTTATTTTATTTAGTATTAAAAATAAACGAGGAAAGTGACGGGACTCGGACAGATAATCGCGATCTGTCATGAGTGGTTAAATGCATTAAATACGGCCGATAAAACCCACCACGGTCTGTAATTGTTTACCTATGTTATCATTGTTTTCAGGAATTCGTGCGGGTCTGCTCCCTTGTCCAAATCAATTCTTAAATTCTAATATTTTAGTTGTAAATTTGTTGCATCGGGATTTCCGGTACTCCTTCGAATCCTCTCTTGCAGGTATGTAATTACTCTGGTTGCTTAGTCCAATAATCAATAATGATCAACCGAAAGCGGTTTCTTACTTTGATATTTTCTATCAGAATTTTTCTATTAGGACTATTTATTTGTAATTCTCTTCACAAAGCACACGTGGGCCGGTAATTCGTTATTCTGTTTTGAGAATAATCTTTAGGCGACGAAGCAATCAAAAGATGAAAGAGACTTCAAGGAGGAAATGACATCGCGGCGCGACATCGTACAAAAAAAGCCTATGGAAGTGGAAGATAGGATTATCTTTCAATAGTTTTACTCTTTAACGTAGATAATGTCCATCGACAAGTCCATATAGGCAGTAGTAATTATTAAATCTTGACTACCTGCCAGTCCATTCCACAAGTTATCATTTCAGCTGGCATGTTTGAGAGAAAGACAATAATGCCAAAACAAATTTTTTGATGAAACTTTACAAAAAGCTAATGGATTATTTCTTTTTCTTAGGATTACTCTCTCTGTAGAAATCCTGTAGACTATGGAAATTTACATCTTGTTTGAAAAAAGTAACTTTATCGTTTTCTTCTTCATCAAGAGGGATCACTAACAATTACAATTCCAAGTTAAGATTTGCGTATATGTCTATTATGAACTATCTTTGTTCAGGCAAATGAAAAAACTTGGTTGTATCCATGGAAATGCTTAAACTAATTTTGTTCACGTTGGGAAATAGGCTTTGTTCCATCTTTGTTAGATCCATACTTTCTTTAGAGGCAGTCAGAAAGAGAAAGTGGATGGGGGTGACAATCCTAAAACTTTCATTTTACTTCACATTTTAATGCTGTTCTGAAATGAGAATATTAGGTGTTACTGATTTTTTTGTGGGGGGGGGAGGGGTGTATTTGATTTTCCAGCGAGTAGCTATCTCAGTATAATTGTCTCGTAGCTGTCATAACCGTCTCAGTCCATCTACCTAAAGGGTGTATTTCCAATAGATGTAATGTTATAAAGAGTTGCATTAAGACTGCCCTGGTAGATTTTAATTACATTCATGCTTTACGTAATAGATTACACGATTAATTAATAATAGTTGATTAATTAAGACTGCAAAACTTTTAATTAAGACTGCGAACGTTTCCCCTCCCAAAAAAAAGGAAATACTACTATACGTTTGAACGCCATTGTTTATTTATAACAAACCTATTGTTTACCATATATGAGTTCCTTTTGTTTTTTTTTTCCTTTTTTTCCTTTTTTTTCTTTATATAACGGTTGTCTTCTTTTCTCATCGTTCTAAGTCATTTTCTTGTATGTGTTACTTTGTTTAATCTTTTTTTTTTTTTTTTTTTTTTTTTTTTTTTTTTTTTTTTTTTTTTTTTTTTTTTTTTTTTTTTTTTTTTTTTTTTTTTTTTTTTTTGGCAAAGGTTTCTGAGGAAGCCAGAATATTCATACGTTAATTAGTATTTGTATAAAACTTTTCTTTCAATTCACAGGAATGTTTGTTAATTGAGACAGTAAAACTTCTAATTAAGACTGTGAACTAAAAAAAAATATGCAAATACTAATAAACATCCAAATATTATAATCTATTTATAACAAAACTGATGGTTTATCATATATGAGATTCTTTCATATTTTTTTCTCATAAAGTTTGCGTACTTTTCTTATTTTTTTTATTTGTTAATTTATTTAATCTAGTTCTTTTTTGTTCTTTTTTCCTTTTTTTCCGGTGATAAAGTTTTCTGATGAAGCTAGAGTATTTGTCCATTTATTATTATTTTATGAATAGTTCTATTTGTTTATTCTTTGAAGTTCTCTGTCCTAACTAAAAGTTATTACTGTTTTTTTGTAATTTCATTTTATTTTAAATGTAAGAACATTTTTGTTATCATATTTGATTGTTATTCCACTAATTGAAAGGTTAAACTCTTCCCATACTTAAAGACTTCAAAGGTTGTTTTTTTTTCGTCATATCAGCTAAGAAAACAATGCTTTTGGTGACATTAAAGAGTAATATTGAAATTTGGAGAAAGCAGAACTCAGGTATTATACTTGATGTTTAAAGTATCGATTTTAACATATTTGCTTCAGATTCAGGATCCTGTAATTATACATTTAGTAATGAAATGGTAAATATACATTTATATCTACATATATATATATATATATATATATATATATATATATATATATATATATATATATATATATATATATATAATATATATATATATATATATATATATTATATATATATATATATATAATATATATATATATATATATATATATATATATATATATATATATATATATATATATATATATATATATATATATATATAATCTCGCCCGGTCTGGCACAATAGCAGTGTTTATTGTTATTGTTGCTCGGTCTTTTCGTACTCCCAGCGTAGAGTATTCATCGGCCTGCCTCTGTGTATTGAGCCCCCTGGATTCCATTGGAACGTCATCTTCGGTAGTCTACTGTCCGGCATGCGTAATACGTGACCACCAAAGTGCCAGCGTCTATACTTATTACTCCTGTGACAGTTTGGTTGTAGGGTGCGGGTTCGTATTTGTTCGTCCGGTAACTCGGTGGTAACCAGTGGACGTGCAACAATCGTTGGAGACAGTAATTCTCAAAGACTAGCAGACGTTTCTCTAGAGTTTGGTCAAGTTTCCAGGTTTCACATGAGTAAACCAGTATGCTCATCACTTTGCTGTTGAAGAGTCTCATTTTGAGCCTTAATCAGAATTTTGGAAATTTCCATATTGATGAGCGTCGATTCAAGGCAATCTGTGCGCATCCCAATTTTGGTCTGGACCTCTTTAGCTATGTTGCCTATCTCTTCAACTATACTGCCAAGGTATCGAAAGTATGATACTTGCTCGACTCTTTCGCCCTTATGGGAGATCTCGAGAGGTTGATCGCTGAAAACAGCCAAACATTTCGTCTTCTTTACATTAACGTGTAGTCCCACTTTTTTTTGGCTCGGTCTGTTACAAAAAATTCTTGCAGGCTAACCTGTCTTCATCTAGGATGGTTAGGTTGTCAGCAATTCTACATCTGACACTTGTTTTGAGTTGCCAAGTCTTACTCCTTTGCCGTTAGTATTTCGGAGGATGAAGTTGATAACAATGATGAATAGAAGGGAGACAACACGCATCCCTGCTTAACCCCTCGAAACGATTTTGAACCATCTAGTTCACCAATACTGGTAAGAACGCAGCATTCCGTTTCTTCTTCGTACACTGCGATAATCAGGATTATTATTTTCTCCAGCAATCCATAGTGGGATAAAATCTTCCATAGGGTTTCTTGATCTATTGAAATCGAATGCTTTTTTCGAAGTCTATGAATAAGATCAGCAATTTCCTCCTCCGTTCATTGCTCTCTTCAATCAGCATTCATATAATGAAGAAAAGGTCAGGCGCAACGCTCTCCTAGGTCTCAAGCCATTTTGTTCCTCGCGGAGGTTTTGGTCGATCTGATGGATGATTTTATATAGTAGTATCAGATTGAACAGCTTAGCAGCTACAGATGAAAGAGTGATCCCTCTCCAGTTTCCACAGGACTTGGTATTTCCTTTCTTAACTAGTTTTACTATAATGCCGTTGCTCCAATCTTTGGGAACTCTTTCCGCTTCCCATACGGTTCTGAAAAGGGTGGGCCAAACTGTCGTACATATGCCCAATTAAACTTTTATCATTGTAGCAGCATGCCATCAGCACCAGGTGACTTGCCGTTTTTTAACTTCTTGGCGGCACTTAAGATCTCAGTGGGAGAGATTGGGTCTAGGTTAATGCCTAAATCGAATAAAGGTACTTCTGGATATGTGTCTGAGGTGGTCTAGGTCGATTAAGAACGTTCTCGAAATATTCTGCCCAATCTGCTCTTCAAAAGTTAGGAGATTTCTTATGCTGTCTTTCACTGGACCTTTGGCAGTTTTTGCACGCCCCACAATATCGTTCGTTATTTTTTAGACGAGCCTTGAATCAATTTTCTTGGCAGCTTCCTCTGCTTTTTCAACTTTGACTTCGATGAATTTACGTTTGTTAAATCGTGTCTGCTTCTTGACTTCCATGTGCTTCTGAAGGTACAGCACTGAGAGGCGAGCTTGATGATCACCTTGTGCGCTATTCTTCTGTCTCTTTAAGGCGGTGCGTTTAGTTATGGTCTTCCATGTTTCATTGGATATCCATCTCTCTTTAGGTCTCTTTCGGACCCCTAGGATCTGTTTCGCAGATTCTGCATAGGCTGACGAGAGTGCAGTCCATATCGATTCAACGCTTCCTGCGTCTTCGATCTGAAACTTCCCAGTACTGCAAAGCGATTTTTGAGAGATAGGCAAAACTTTCTCTTCGTTGCTGCTTCGTTCAGCTTGTCCACATCAAATATCTTCTGAGTATATCTCCTTCGTTTCTGAGCTCTAAGTTTGATCTGGACCTTGGCGATAACTAGTTCATGGTCTGAAGCTAAGTCAGCACTTCTCATAGTTCTTACATCTAAGAGACTTCTTCTTTAAGCTTTACTCCAAAGAATATGATCGATCTGATTTTTGGTTCTGTGGTCCGGGGACATTCGGACGGATATATATATATATATATATTATATATATATATATATATATATATATATATATATATATATATATATATATATATATATATATATAGTATATATATATATATATATATATATATATATATATATACATATATATATATATATATATATATATATATATATATATATAATATATATATATATATATATAATATATATATATATATATATATAATATATATATGTATATATATATATAATATATATAATATATATATATAATATATATATATATATATATATATATATATATATAATATATATATATATATATATATATATATATATATATATATAATATATATATATATAATAATATATTATATAGGACAAGGTGAACACACTAGTCGATGCCTTTTTATTTTCTTTTCAAATATAATAATCATTTCACTCGCAAATGCAACCCACCCTTCCTGATTGTCCCATGTATATCCTAGGATATAGGTTTGTACAAGACATAGAAAAACACTTAAACGACATAATGCTTTTATTGATCACATTATCATGTTTACTTCAATTTTTTTTCACATTCATAAACCGTTTTAAATAATATTCGATATTCAACAGGTCTGGAATTCTTTTATAATCAGAAAACACAAATAGAGAGAGAGAGAACTCTCTCTCTCTCTCTCCATTTGTAAAAGAGAGAAAAAAAAATCTCAAGATGAAGAAAACAGACGGGACTAAGGCCAGTGGAAGAAAAAGACAAAACTAAAGTGACGCGGATATTTCACCTGCATGAAACAAGGCGTCTTCAACGCTAAGAAAAATCAATAAAAGAAAATAACCTAAAATCAAATAAAATCAAAAATCAAGAAATAAAACAACAAATATCTATATCTGAAATTTTCGCTACTGTGACTGAGCGCCACAGAAGCTAAATAGAGTTGCTTCAATAAGAAGACTCAGTCGTGTTTTTTTTTTTCTCTCTCTCTCTCTCTCTCTCTCTCTCTCTCTCTTTGTGTTTTTTTTGTCATGGCTGGCCAGTTCGGCTTTAGATCTTTCATTTTACAATCAACCATAGATCTAGTAGTTCTGACGGGCCAAGGAACCCGTCCACAAAGAAAACGAAGCTTTATTGAAAACCAATTTTATGACAAATATTTTCTTTTGTACTTAATATTGAAAATAAACATTAAAATTATAGTAAAATTTGAACTGATGCAACGAAGCAATTAGTATCATTATACATCAAAAATTCAGTTTAATTTATTAGCTCTTTTTAAAGTTGTTCAAGACGAATATAGTTTTACTACAAACAAGTGTTTGGATACCACCTCCTTCCTTAACTGTAAATAAAACCAAAAGCCTACTGCGTCATTGGCGCTTAACTGAAAACGAATTATATTACAAATATTTTCTTTTCCAGATCTTACAGCATTGAAAATAAAAATGAAATTAAAGTGAAATAAATTCTTGAACTGATGGATATTTCAAAAATTAATATGATTACACATCAAATATTCAGTTTGATGTTGTTTATACTTTCCAAGACTGTTCAAGCCGCAAATGGTTTTCAGTGAAGCGCCAATGACGCAGTAGGTTTTAGACTTTTACAGTGAGAGAAGGAGGTGATACCCAAACTCTTGTTTGTAGTGATTTTTGTTCGTTTCAAGCTTAATTTGCATATTCAATTTAAGTTTCACTCGTTTTAAGATTTATCTATTAATTTACATTAATGTCTATTGTATATTCTTTTGCACTGATTGTTTATTTAATTTCTGTTCGTTTTAAGTTTCATTTGTACTTCAAAAGGAAAATATTTTTTTCGTTTTAAGCTTGATTTTGATAGTCAATCTAAGCATTACTCGCTTTAAGATCTATTTATTCATTTATATTATTACTTGTTGTATGTTTTTTGCTATGATTGCTTATTTAGTTTATGCTTGTTTTGGGTTTCATTATTCTTTAATAGTAATTTCTGGTCGTTTTGAGTTTGAATTTTAACAGGGATTTGTATCTGCTGATCTTAAGTTTAAAAAGGCCTTTACTTTTCTTTGAAAAACTTATTTTTCGGAAAGTTTTTTTTTAAATAGATTTTTGCTCGTTTTTGATTGCAAAAAGTTTCAAGTTTTTAAATTTCCTTATTTCAAAATCAAACTTTAAAAAAAAAATTAAATGTTCATCAAAGTACCAAAACTGGTATCAAAGTGAAAAAATGGGCTTGTGTCAACCTCAGAGTTTTTATTATCTGATGTTTGAACTATTTTTAGCAAAATTGATATCTCAAAATTTTATCGGATGGGTTTTGGGAAAAGGGGGGGGGGCTAATTAACCTTCGGTCTCTTTTTACTCTTTAAAAGTAAAGTAGAACTTTCTATTTTTAATCAAATGAGCCCTCTCTGAAGTTTATACGAGCATCCCTTCTATAAGAACCATATATATCCCCAGAGTATAACTTACAACGCCTGTCCCTGGGCCCTTGGGGTTGTGTCGACCCCAGAGTTTTAATATCTGATGGTTGAACTATTTTTAACAAAATGGTCACCTCAAATTTGTATCGAATGGGTTTATCCATCTGATAAACCCAAAGGCGTTGAGGGTCGGAGGGGCTAGTTGCCCTCCGATCTTTTTTCACTCTGAGAAAATGAACTACAAATTTTAAGTTCCATTCAAATGAGCCCTCTCTGAAGTTTATACGAGCATCCCTTTCATAAGAACCACATACGGCCCCAGGACATAGCTTACAATACCTGCCCCCGGGCCCTGGGGGGATGTGTCGACACCGGAGTTTTTGTTATCTGACCTTTGAACTATTTTGAAAAAAATGGCTCTCTCAAAGTTCTTATCGGATGGGTGCGAGGAAAATAGGGCGTGGGGAGGGGGGCTAGTTGCCCTTCGATCTCTTTTGACTCTTAAAAAGCGAACGAGAACTTTCAATTTCCAATCATATGAGCCCTCTCCGAAGTTTATACGAGCATACCTTCCATAAGAACCGTATATACCCCCAGAGCAATATTTACAACGCCTGCCCCGGGCCCTGGGGGGTTGTATCGACACAGGAGATTTTCTTATCTGACCTTTGAACTATTTTTAACAAAATGGCTACCTCAAATTTGTATTATCAGATGTATTTGGGGAAAAGGGCCTTGGGGTAGGGGGGCTAGTTGCCCTCCGATCACTTTTAACTCTTAAAAAGGGCCCCAGAACTCTCGATTTCCAATCGAATGAGTCCCTTTGAAGTTTATAGGACGACACCTTCTATATGGAGTGCCTCTGGGGGAAAAAATAAATGGAGTGTGGGGGGAGGTTAGCTGCCCTCCAATCACTTTTGACTCTTAAAAAGTGAATTATAACTTTCAATTTCCAATCAAATGAGCTCTCTATGAAGTTTATACGAGCATCCCTTCAATAACAACCATATATGCCCCCAGGGCATAACTTACAACGCCTACCCCCGGGCCCTAGGGGGCTGTGTTGATACCCCAGTTTTTGGTTATCTGAACTTTGAACTATTTTTTAACAAAATGTCTATCTCAAAATTTTTATCTGATGCTTTTAGGGCGTGGAGGGGGGGGGGGCTCTAGTTGCCCTCCGATCTCTTTTGACTCTTAAAAAGTGAACAAGAACTTTCAATTTCCAATCAAATGAGCCCTCTCCGAAGTTTGTACGAGCATTCCGTCTATAAGAACTATATATGCCCCTAGAGCATTACGGATAGCGCCTTCCTCCAGGCCCTGGGGGGTTGCGTTGACACAGGAATTTTTCTTATTTGACCTTTGAACTATTTTGGGAAAAAAGGGTGTGTGAGGGGGAGGGCTAGTTGCCCTCCAATCTCTTTTGACTCTAAAAAACTGAAAAAAAACTGAACTAGAGCTTTCAATTTCCAATCAAATGAGCCCTCTCTTAAGTTTATACGAGCATCCCTTTCATACGAACCATATACGTCCCCAGGACAATACTTACAACGCCTATCCCCTGGGCCCTGGGGGTAGTTTTTGTTATCTCATTTTCGACCAATTTCCAAAAAACTGGCTATCTCAAAATTTGTAGTGGATGGGTTTAGGGAGAAAAGGGTGGTGGGGGGGGGGCTAGTGGCCCTTAACTCTCCTGACTCTTGAAAAGTGAACTAGAACTTTCAATTTCCAATCAAATGAACCCTCTATGAAGTTTATACGAGCATCCCTTTCATAAGAACCATACATGCCCTTAGGGCATAACTTAGAACGCCTTCCCCTGGGCCCTGGGGGGTTGTATTGACACCGGAGTTTTTCTTATCCGACCTTTCAACTGCTTTTAACAAAATGTGTATCTCAAAATTTTCATCAGATGGGTTTGGAAAAAGAAGGCGGGGGGGGGGGGGGCTAGCTGCCCTCGGATCTCTTTTGAATATTAAAAAGTGAGCTCGAACTTTCAATTTCCAATCAAATGAGCCCTCTCTGAAGTTTATACGAGCATCCCTTTCATAAAAACCATATATGCCCCAGGGTATAACTTACAACGCCTGCCCCCGGGCCCTGGGGGGCTGTGACGACACCTGAGTTTTTGTTATCTGACTTTTGAGCAATTTTTAACTTAATGACTATCTAAAAAATTTTATTGGATGCATTTGGGGAAAAAGGGGCGTGATGGGGGGGGGGGGCTAGTTACCCCTAATCTCTTTTGACTCTAAAAAAACTGAACTAGAACTTTCAATTTCCGATCAAATGAGCCCTCTCTGAAGTTTTTAAGAGCATCCCTTCAGTAAGAACCATATATTCCCCCAGGGCATAACTTACAACACCTGCCCTCGGGCCCTGGGGGGCTGTGTCGCCCCCGAGTTTTCGTTATATGGTCTTTGAACTATTCTTAAAAAAAAAGGTATCTCAAAGTTCTTATCGGATGGGTTTGAGGAAAAAAGGGCGTTGAGGGGGGGGGGGGGGGCTAGGTACCCTCCAATCTCTTTTGACTCTTAAAAAGTGAACTAGAACTTCCAATTTCCAACCAAATGAGCCCTCTTTGAAGTTAATATGATTATCCCTTCCATAAGACCCATTTATGCCCCCAGGGCATATCTTACAACGCCTGCCCCGGGCCCTGGGGGTTTTGTCGACACCGGAATTTTCTTTGTGTGATCTTTGAACTATTTTTAACAAAATAGCTGTCTTAAAATTTTTATTGGATGCATTTGGGAAAAAAGGGTTTGGGGGGGGGGGGCTGGTTACCCTCCAATATCTTTTGACGCTTAAAAAGTGAACTAGAAATTTCAAATTCCAATCAAATGAGCCCTCTTTGAAGTTCATACGAGTATTCCTTCCATAAGAACCATATATGCCCCCAGGGTATAACTTATAACCCTTGCCCTGAAGACTGTGGGGGGAGTGTCCTGCTCAAACATATAATTTCCAGAATTTTTGTTGAACAACTACGTTGAAGAAAATGGCTATATCAAAATTTTGATTGGATGTATTTGGAGAAATGGTGGGCGCGGAAGGGGTGTTAGTTGCCTTCCAATCACTTTCGACTATTAAAAAGGGAACTAGCCATTTAAATTTTCAATCGAATGAGCCCTTTCTGAAGTTTCTACGACAACGCTTTCTATAAAAATCTTTTATGCCTCCAGGGCATAACTTATAACCCTTGTCCTGAGGGCTACGGGGGGTTTGTTATCCTCAAAGACCTAATTTCCTGAATTTTCAACTACGTTGAACAAAATGGCTATCTCAATATTTTGATTGGATGTGTTTGGGGAAAAGGTGGGCGTGAGAGGGGGTTAGTTTCCCTCCAATCACTTTCGACTATTAAAAAGGCCATTAGCCCTTTGAATTTCCAATTGAATGAGTCCTTTTTGAAGTTTTTACGACAATGCTTTCTATAAAAAACCTTATATTCCCCCAGGGCATAACTTATAACCCTTGCCCTGAGGGCTGTGGGGGATATAGTCCTCCTCAAAAATATAATTTCTATCTGGAAATCAATTACGCTGAACAAAATGGCTATCTCAAAATTTTCATTGGATGTGTTTGGGGAACTGGTGGGCGTGAAAGGGGTGTTAGTTGCCTTCCAATCACTTTTGACCCTTAAAAAGGACACTAGAACTCTCGATTTCCAATCAATTGAGCTCCCTTCGAATTTTCTACGACGACCCCTTCCATATGAAGTGCCTCTGGGAAAAAATAATAATAATAAATAAATAAATAATAAAACATTGGAGCCCTATGGCCTTTACTATAGGCAATGCTATTGCGTTGCCTCTGAAAAATCATAAAAAAAAGGCATCCAGTAGTATAATCACCTTGTGTCTACACAGAAACGGTTAAAGGGGGGCAGAGGGGGTACTTACTCCGGGCGCAGAAATTTTAGGGGTGTAAAGTTTCAAATAAACAATTTAACAGTTAATAATTTAAATAATTTAATAGGCCAGAACCTCCACAGTCCCTACGTCGGTAATGGAATCATGTATATATTTATCGATGGAATGACCGTATTTGACTCAGTGGCATAATATTCATTAACATTCTTAATATGTTTTTCCAAAGATCCCTCCTCCCGTTGCCTATCCAGATTCTTATAGAAATTACTTTACCTGGATAGTACTGACCCAGCAAAGATCATGCATGAAATGAGCAGTAAAGTGTATAGACTCTAAGTTTTGTCATAATAGAGGAAATGAAACTTCTCCTTTATCAGTTCTTGAATTCAGCAATGATTATTGTTAGTTTTGACTATTAAAGTCAATCTTTTATACGTATGTATATCAAGACACCCAAGCGCTTGTAATATTTTTATTAAGAAATTTAACAAAGCTTTTTTTTTAGACAAAATGAATTTTTTTTTATTCTAGAGTTTACATTTCCAAAAGTATATCTGGGATGCCAATTGAAAATATTCTTACGATAACGTGTTGATTCAAGAATGCGTTTCTGGGTCTGAACATCATCATTTTAACCGTTCTTTCGGAATTTTGGTCGTTTCTCAAAATCTTCTGAGGCAGGGGGGATTCCTTAGACCTCAATTTTTTGGAGGACTTTTTCTTCTCTGTCGTTTTGTGTAGATATTCACTATATATTACTATATTTTTCAGGAGGAACAGAGGCGCGAAGAAGAGGCTAAGAAATTACTACTTTCTCCTTCTAGTCCGGAGGAAGCCGAGAATAAAACTCAGAATTTGACACAGCGAGTTCCAGAAGAAAGGACCGCATCACCTCAGCCAGTGATGGAACCAATTACTGAAGAGAGTCCTACAAACTGTCAAGATGGTTTCACATTTGTAAGTAAAATAAACATCGATGATGTACTCAGTTTTTCCACAGCGTAAAAGCATGGTAATTAGAATATTAAGTTTGTGCTCACAAGAAATGGACTCACCCCACCCTGTCCAGCATCAAAAGATATCGGGATTTTCACACTAATACTCTTAATAGTATGGCTGTCAAAAAAAAAGAAAATTCAGATTTAGAAACAAGCTTTAAAAGTAATACAAATGAATATTAAATGTATATGTTGAGGCTTCTGTTTTGAGCATGATGATATACTTTCTAATATATTGTCGAGCTTTCGCTTTCTAGTGTGAACAGTTGGTGAGGATCTTCCTTATGAGTCCTTCATATTTTGCTTTATTTCCAAAAAAAGTACTCGATATTTGTTTTGGGCATGACGATATACTTTGTAAGCTATTTTACTTTCCAATATACTGTCGAAGATACGCTTTAGGATATGAACAGGGGATGAGGATCTATCTGATTTGAGGATTTTTACTTCAATTTCGAAAAAAAGTAACAGATATATCCTTTTGTGCATGATGGTATACATTGAAGTTTTCTTCTCATATCTTAAATATATGGAAGTTCGAAGCATACAATAAAGTTTATTGTATATTAGGAATTAACTTCCACGGAACTGTGTATATATGGAAGTTAAGAAGAAATATATGGAAGTTCAAAGTAGGCAAAGGTATCAATTGTAGTTGTGTCTTAGTAGGAAGACATAACGGGTATCTTAGCAGAAAATAGTTACCCGGGATCTTTTCTTACAATAAAATAAATCTACACGGCTTATATGATTACAAAGAAAAGTTCAAAAGTATTAAGTAAATATTGAGAACCAAATGAAAGGAGTGCTTGAGCTTGTCACTCACTTTACAGTGAGTAGGTTATAATTTTCTTATTTAAAATGTATCACATAATATATTTTAAACTATTACTACCCATTTTTTTTTTTATTTAATAAGGCGTATGAGTCTTCCGAAGCCAAACTAAGCAAGTTCACTATATGTTTTGTTTTTCAGTCATGGAATTGAATCACAAGATAGACTGCATTCTGAAGTTAGAGTTTGAAGTTGCTAAAATAAAACAAAATGTTTTAAGAATTTGATAGTGGTATTCTCTCGTGTTCCTGTTTATCAGGTCTTTGATCTTGCGGTATAATGCGGACCAGCAAACATGGTCTCGTGACCAACAATAGATTTTGGACCAATAGCTGCTTGTGAATTCAGCTAATAGGCCTCGTCACTGTATAAAGTATTTTATGTTTGTTGGATTTTTTTGGTAGTGTGAATACTATACATTTTTGGAAATCTTATTGCATTAGCATTCAAAGAAAAAAAAAAATGTTTCCATTTTTGGAGAGTCCAATATGGCAGCTACCTTGGATGTTACAAAATGGCTGCCGTTCATCACATTTTGTCCACGTCCCAGCTTCTAAATAACCTAAAGCACAAACCTAAAATAATCAAACATGAACAACCAGCTAAGTTAATATCCATTAAGAACCAATATGCTCATCATGACAAAAATATCTTAAAGGTAATCAAAGAGACTTTACATGTCATCAATTATCATAATCATCTTATTCATCATGATCAGTTTGGTGTGCATTCTGCGTGTCCTCATAATTTTGACTTGCACTGCTACAATGGCAAAGATTCGTGCAGGATAAGTTTGTTTGTTCTGCGAGAACATCTGTCGGAAGACAGATATAATTGCACTGATAGATTGCCATTTCAGTGATGGCCTTTGGAGTGGGAAGAGCATTTGTCATGGTAGGTCTCAGCTGGTCATCAGACTCCTTGTGGCAGCCATTATGCAAGTGATCCATCTGGTGATCATGTCTAGTAATACTGGCATGTCCCCACTCTCTGGCTTGGATTTGGACTCGCAGAACATGTTATCGTAGAGCTTCAAGGGTAAGAGGTAGCTTGTTGCTTTCTGCCATATGCTTGCAGAAGAGATGTCATCGTAGTTCAGGTATGATCTTGATATAGATGTCTTTTGGGGAGTAGGCTACACAAACAAGACATTTGGCCAACATAGTTTTAGTCACAGCTGCCTCTGTTAAAAGCATCTGCAGGGATCTGATAAAATCATTATCTGCCTTCATGCACACCATCAACTTATATCTGTCAGATATGGCAAGATTGTACTGCCTGTTGCAACAAGAGCTCTCAGTGTCAGAGTGAACTCATAAATCCCAATGACCTCTTTCTGGTTGATGCCTCTGCTGGACTTGGCAAGGATCATCCGTGTTTCTTACCGATCCTTAGTCTTCTTGAAATCCACTGTCTTGTCTCGCAGCTTTATTGTGTTTTTTTTTTTTTTTTTTCAGACATGCGCATCATTTTGCTCTCCTTCTTTACTGGTGCTCATAGGCTGACGACTCCATTTATTTGCTCTGTAACATATTCTTCACACAGCTTTTGACCAGCATGCATGGTCTGCACCGATAAATAAAAAGGGAATGGCATTCTTTGTGACAGTAATGTTGCTTGTTTGCAGCTCTCCCTTTAAAGATGGTCCTGCTTTGCACCCTCTTCTGCTTCGGCTGGTGTCAGCTTCTCGTTGTTCATTGAAGTCAGGCTGGGTCAAGCAGGATTTGTGCTTGTATAACATAACACAAGCACAGTAATTACACAAATAAAAAGGCGGTACATTTATTATTTTAAAATGGAACACCATGGGTGTCCACTGATTCGTTTATTGTATAATTCAATGCGTCTATCGATGGTAGCATTAGGGTCTATAGAACCGTGTCTCCTAGTGACCCAGTATATTAGTTTCTTTATGCATCTTATTGTATTCCTCGTATACTTCCTTGATTTTCTTTGCTAACTGTTTTGTTTTTCTTAATATTTATTATTCTTCTCGTCGTGCTAAAGAGACCTTATTGTTTATAGAGGTGATATATTTCCAGCATTTGTCTATGTTTTTTTCCTTTTTTTTAATGGACGGAAATACTGTCTTTATTCTTATACATTCATTCCTTATTCTTTATTCATGTCTTTATTCTTATACTTTATTCTTATTCTTTATTCTTATACATCCTTAAATTCAGCAACTACCTATGTGTGTTGAAAATCCAATAGCGTAATAATGTAAAGGGGAAAAGAATGGCGTTATCAAAAAGTACCAGTCTCTTAAAAACGCAATAAAAAGCAAATTGGAGATAAAAGCCCTCCTAACCCAATTATATTAGTCTTTCCGGAATGTATAATTAAAACGAATTTGTATCAAGAATTTTTTTTGCCCACACATTTAATTGCCTGCGGGCGTATTCAAACTAAGCATGGGAATTTTAGTTCTAAATTATAAGTCTTTCAAAGAAAACGAATAAGCTGAATAGATGTTTGCCAAGAGATAAGAGGTTTGGTGTTTATTACAGAACATCAGAATAGATTCAGAGATTCAGAGTCAATAGATTCATAGGTTTTTTAAAGCAGATGTGGTTTTAGGAGGGGGGACAGTGTGGAAACTTGGCCCGGGTGCAAAAATTTTATGGGCGCAAAATTTTAAATAAGTAATCTAACGGTTATAAATGATTTTTAATTCTTGAAATTTTATTTTTATTAAAATAAAGTAGAGGGCGCAGTTAAAAAAGGAAAATAATTAAAGATTTGTTAATTAATTACTAAAATAAATTAAATGATAATAATTAAATAATGGAAATTAAAAATTAATTAAGATAAATTATTAATTGACTAACAAATTGAAAATAATTTTGTTAATAAGAGAAAATTTTATTAAAATTTGGTCTGAAAACTTTGTGGGAGACAGGGGGGGGGGGGTTGCTAAACAAGATTTTTTTTCGGGTGTATGAGAGGCCAGAACCGCCACCGGTTTAAAGTTTGTATGTCTCAATTTTTTTTTTATGCATCAGTGTGTCACAATTTTTTTTTTTCAGGAGAGGGAAGAATCAAAGTTGTGACAATAGATAAATCCAAATTTATTAATTTTCTACCAGCCAAGGCACTATTCTCTATTAGTACCTTCATGAAGAGGAGACAATGTCCGGTTTAATTGCCATGCACCGGTGTCTTAGCAAGTTATTTTGCTAATATGGTGGATATTGAAATTTTTTAGTCCTATATTATAGTCCATTTTTTTACATAGATGTTATCAGACTGATACATTTGTCTTCTTGTTATTTTCTCATGTTATTTATATGTTTTCTTACATTCCTTTTTCACACATTTCGCTTTCTTTTAGTGATTTGCTGGGTTTTTTTTTGGACTCTTATACCTTATATGACTGGACTCCAGATATCGTTATATTAAGCCATCTTGCGTCTTTTCCTTATCTGCGGTAGCAGAATGTCATCTATTATATGATTATGAAATTTAAGAATAATCACTGGCTTGAATTAAGTTTTGTTTATCTTTTTGTGTTTGAATATCTCATCTGACCTTTTTAAGTCTTGTTAAGACCTGTTTAAATATGATGCAGATGTCATTCAAAACTATCAGTGGGATTTATACACCATAGTCCTGAAAAATGAAGTATAAATAAGAAGTTACTCAAAATGACATTAAATAATACTTATCTAGTTCTTAATTAAAAAATATTCAATACGGTATATCTTTCCAAATATAATAACCGCTACTATTGTACTTTTGTTTCGCCAATAGGTTCTCTGAAACTATAAATTTTGTATGTTTTCTAGTGTAAATTCTAGTATCTTTGTACTAGGTTTTGGCTCTGGAAAACCACTGAAATTTGTTTTTGTCCTAGTAGGTACTATGTCCAATCTCAGATAGTACAGCAGATAGAAAGATTCTGATTCCACTGTTGAACTCGCCCTGTCAAAGTTAAGAACTTAACTTTTACTTACTTTTTTCGGATGCTGACCAATGGTCTGAGTAGCCTATGTACCGATCTTCGTCCGGGAGTAGCCCATCGTCCGGGAGTGCAGTGCGTGGTTGGGCACAAATCATCCATTGCTTCCTGTATTTTTCCCCCAGATTTCTCTGGGTATACATTTGAAGCAGTGTTGCCTCTATCTGAGCTTGCAGAGTCACACCATTGACCCCCGTTCCAATGCAAATAACCAGCAACACCTGGACTCGAACCGCTGTCCTCAGGGTCTCAAGTCTAGCGCGCTAACCACTCGGCTAGGACTAGGACAAAATTAGGAACGGTTCGTTCTGAATTAAAAATATAATCTTTATGTAAATTCAAGGCTTCGTCAGAGGACAGCCATATTGACTAACATTTTATTTTTGTACATGGAGGATTTTTGTCTTGCCTTCAGGATATGAAACAAAATCTTGGCGTCAAAATTCCACTTCGAACAATTTCTGCTCTTTAAAAAAGAATTTATTACGCTTTTTGGGAAAAAGTACCTATCATGGAATTATATTTGTATACTAAGATATTTATTTTCAAAATAACATTCTACTATTAAGAATAATTTAGATAATAATCATAATTTCTAAATCAGCTAGAAATGACAATTTGTATTTATGTATTACAAGAATGACAACTGTATTTCTTGTAATAGGAAGGGGTTCAGGGCTGTATAGGCCTATAGGATTTTGTTTTATTTTTGGAGGGGAACAAAGGGTGTCAAACTGTTTTTTTTATGCATTTTTATTACATTTTACGAGTTGGGAAAGCATTTCGGGGAGGGGGATCAAGCCCCCTAACCCCTCACCTGAATACGGCCTTGGTCGGGTTATAAATACCTCTTGACAAAAAATATCACATATTTTATTTTGAATTACTGCAACTGCAGTTTGGTTAGCTCATGTTTTGAGATAAGTTTTTAATATGAAAAGACTGTGCTGTCTTGGTGACTAAGTTAGTGTTGCTTGACGAAGAATTGTAGGTTTATAAATTCCTTAGATAATTCTCATGGTAATTTTATAGAATAAAAGTTATGTCAATTTTTTCATTACACATATTTTGTTGTAGTGGAATAAACTTAGGTCTCTGTAATTTTGAAATCATCAGGAGAAACATTTCTCTTTTTGTTAATAAAAAAATGTTCACAAAAAGGGCATTTTCTCTTTTTAAACACAAAAAAGAAAATTTTTAAGACAAAAAAAAAATTCTTTGCTTTAGTCGAATAAACATTGGTCAGCCTAATTTCGAAATAATTGGTAAGTTCATTTCTTTTTTGTTTATAAAAAAATTGATTGCGAAAAGATTTTTTTTTCATTTTGTGCACAAAAAGGCAATTTGCAGTCAAAACGAATTTTTTTGCATTGGTGGAATGCACGTTGGTCCGAATAGTTTCGAAATAATTGGGAAATCCATTTTTTTCGCTAATAAAAAAATTGTTCCCAGAAAGAATTGTTTTCCCCCTTTTTGCGCACAGAATTAAACGTTTATTGGTGGAGTAAACGTTTTGTTTGCAAAAAAATTTAAAATGCTAAATGTTTACATTTAACATTGATGTTAAAATGTTTGTAAAAAGAATATTTTGCTTTCTCCGCAAAAGAAGGGAACTTTCTTTGGTGGAATAAATATTAGTCCCTATAATTTTGAAATAATTAAAAAAAACTTTTTGTTTATGAAAAAAATGTTTGCAAAAAGGAAATATTTCCCCCTCCCCCTGGATCCGCCACTGGCTTTTAATGTGTTTGAATGTCGAGAATATATTTAAATCAGTATGGAGCATTTTAAATAAATTTAAGCACTTTTTTAAGTATGAGTTCTGAAGTATGTTAAGTACTTATGGAATTAATCAACTCGGAGTAAAAAAAAACTTTTAAAGTTTAATGGTTAAATTTTTGGTTTTATTTAGTTTTTTTCCCCTTATTTTTAGGGAATTCCTCTGTAAATGTGCAAGGCCAAAAGTCAACTAAATAATTCGTCCTAAACTGTGAATATTAAAGAAACAACTGTAAATGATTTGGCCTTTATTGGTGGGTTTTATTCCCTTCTGGCTACTTTTGAAGGGAGGAGCAAAAAGGAATCGGAATAAACACAATTAATCGAGCACATAAGCTGAAATTAATGAAAAATGAAGAAAAAAAAGGAAAAAAGGGGGTAATTTTCAGTCAGTGAGCGCTTCATCATTTTTTTCCTGCTTTATTTTCTTTTCATCGTTTATAGCTAGTGTGGTCTCAGGATCTATTTATAAGGTTAAAAATTGCTGTGAGTTAGTATTTCCGTTGCTTCAATAAAAGAAACAAAGATTGCGAGTCAATTATCGTTATGTACATTTAAGGTACATATACAGAGAATATATTGGTGCTCGAAGCTATAAAATGCAGATCAGGTGTGGGAAAATCAGATAACTAATCAGTACCTTGAAGAAAAAAAGATTGGAAAAGGGGCTAAACTAATCGATCCAGTATTGTCATTTTAGGGTGATGGCGCACAAATTTCGCCTCCACAAAACGTTTCACGTTACTTTTGAGTCATTGCATTTCCTAGTTCAACTGTAGAATCCGTCATTTTTATCGGCATTTTTATCATTTTTTATGATTGCATCTTTTAGTTCAACCGTCTTAACAAAACCGTCAACAAATATTGTTAGTTGGGTTGGATGGGCAATATAAACAACGAGTTTTTTTTGCTCACAAGGGGGTTGGAACCCTATATAGGCATCCCTTGCTCACCCCAAAGAACTAAGCCCACATTAACACTGATTTGTCGCTTTCTCTTTTCCTAGGGATTTGCGCCAGCTTCCGTAACGAAATCCTTCCCGTCCACAAAACATTTCACGTAACAGTTTTTGAATCATCACACCTTTTAGCTTTGATGGCCTTACTTCAACTGCAGAATTCCCTTCTTAAGATTTCCAAGCCCAGATAGTAATTTTGGTCTTTTTTTTTTTTTTGCGACATAAGCGGTAGTTTTTTTCCTTTTGAAACCGTGGTTTTGCTGGTCCTTGCATTTTTCCCTGTATAGAAATAAGTTAGACAAAATAAAAATGTTATATTACTGCGACAAAATTAAACTTTAAGGTAAACGGAAAAAGATGTCATTTCCGCTTGAACTAGGGACTAAGAAATGTTTGTATATTGAGATTTGTCGGGATAGGGATATTTTGATGGGATACCGAAAAAGCTTTGCTCTAAAGGTATAGGGTGCTTTCCAGGATTGACCAAAAGTTACTAAATTTTCATTGTTATTCACTGTTATTCTTTATTTAAAAAGTAATATTTTCAAAAAAAAGTAAACTCTTTATTTAAAAAGTAATTTATTATATAACTGACGTTTTTGTAATAGCCAGAACGCCAGAAAAGTAACTCTGAATTTTAATTGTTTTGTAACTTTTCCTAAAGATAACCGTCATTTTAGTGAAGTAAATATGCATCATTATCATCATTGATATTACCGTCGGATTTAAAAATACCGAACATCCTATTAAGATAGATGAGAGACCGGTACAATTGGATTTACTACCTGGAATGCTCCCATCGATGATAAAGTAAGATTGCGCATCAACTTAGGTTCTTGTTATAATCTCTAACGTGGCTGAACCGCAAGGCTCAGGGGGAAAGGTCTTTTGTAAGGTATTTTTGGGTCGAGAGCTGCTCCTACTGTCCTTAAAGGTCTTGAAAGCGCACAAATAAATTCAAGCGACGAGGCAAACGTCTTCGAATTTTTGACTTAATGTATTGATCAAAAGTTATAAAACACTGACAAAGATGGGAAACTCCTTTACCTTTGCCCTATCCTTTTATGCAAATATTTTTATACCGATATATTTTAAATCTAAAATACCACCTTGCATCGAAAATGGAACTCAGCAACAAGATACCTCATTTCAAGTTAAGAAATTAGAAACAGATTGCACATAAAATTCAGTTTCATGTGGATAGAACTTATCAAGTGAAAACGAAATTGACAACAGCAACAGTATTGTCCTCGTTATTAATATATATATATATATATATATATATAGATATATATATTATATATATATATATATATATATATATATATATATATATATATATATATATATATATATATATATATATATATATATATATATATATATATATATATATGTATATATATATATATATATATATATATAATATATATATATATATATATATATATATATATATATATATATATATATATATATATATATATATATATATATATATATATATAGTATACTTTTAAGTATACATTATCTTTACACATATTTCATGGGGAATGGTCAAAGTTTTATTGTTATTTAGTTCTTTATTCCTCAATATTATCTTTCTATGAATTAGCTAGTTTTGGGTTGTTGTTTGTGTGGTTTGTCTCTCTTAATTGCTCTCTTTTAGAAGTGTAGCAGAGGGGAAGTCTTGGGGTTCGGAGCCCATTCCCCCAAAACTTGAAAATTCTGCATGAGCGTGAACTTTTTGGATATTAAATCAGTAGGTCTATGATAAAGTGTTTGTATATTCTTTTCCCATCCTCCAAGATGCGGACATTTTGGCAAGGTGCCCAACTCTTACCCCCTAACTGCGTGGCTTTGAGCTTCTTTCCTTTCATTTAA
Organism: Artemia sinica; assembly: GCA_027921565.1. Classification (NCBI taxonomy): domain Eukaryota; kingdom Metazoa; phylum Arthropoda; class Branchiopoda; order Anostraca; family Artemiidae; genus Artemia; species Artemia sinica. The sequence continues at coordinate 21,328,694 of CM051270.1, read as the reverse complement.
AGGTGGTCCACATTCTTTAATTTTTTTTTTAACTTCGAGGACTGTGAATTTAATGCTGTACATTTTTGTATTTAATTCTTTTTTTTCTATTTTATTAATGTGTACTATTTCATTGCGATTCAGCTGGCCCTGTTTGTTATCGCCTGGCATATTTTAAGATAGGTCACATATTTTGAGATAAGTCACATATTTTAAGATAGGTCACATATTTTGAGATATTTTAAGATAGGTCACATATTTAAGATATTTTAAGATTGGTCATATTCTTTAAGATATTTTAAGATAGGTCACATATTTTAAAATATTTTAATAAGCTAAAAATAAGCTAAAAACAAATAATACATGATCTTACAAAAACAAAATTTAAAAATTTATACGTGAGATCTCAGAGAAGGGGACGGTCTAACCCCTCTGGTGCATACCTACTTGTAGCGGCTTCGAGAGGCCTCTAGCCCATTTTGTTTGTCCCAATTTGTTTTTGGATAAAATGATGAATTGCCGGTAAGCGATGAATACCGATAAGCGATGAAGCCGGTAAGCGATGAAGCCGGTAAGCGTGTAAGTAATTGATGTTTTACGCACTACGATTGCATCCATTGTCACACAGACTAATTATAATTACATAATTAGTCTAATTAATTACATTTTAAAGTACGGTTTGTTTATACATAGTATATATTAATCAGAAAATGCATGGTTTCTATTTTTTGAACTTTGAAAGTATTGAGCAAATTCTAACCGTTAATATATCTTGAATATTCTTTGGTTATTATCACACCATGAATTCTCGATAACGGGGGAATAATCAAAATAAGAAGTTTTTCACTGTTTGTGGTAGAACCCTAATGTCCTTGATTATAACACGGTTGATTCTAAGAGCCCGGAATAATGGCACATCATAGCATCTTAATAAAATGGCTTTTTCAATGTTCCTGTAGTTACTTTCTTAAAGGCCTTCTTCTTCGGTTAGATAATTCTGATGAATTTTCAGTTTTATTGTTATTGTAAGAGAAAAAAGAAATCGAAAACTAGCAACAAATGCAGAAAAAACGCATTTTTCGTTATTGATGCTAGCTTATTCTCTGAAATTAAGATCGTAAAATTCTTATTGGTCTAAAAAGTTTGTTTGACAAAAACAAAATAAGTATGATAAGTGTTTTGGCTTGGTTTGTGACAAATATGACAATCAAATTTACCTTTTGCTAGTTCAGTGTGCACAAAATAGCAAAATTAAAAATCTATAGTTTTTCCTGGTTTTAGGGAAGAAAAGACTTCCCTTACCACTTAGAGATATATTGTTCCTCTGGGCATTCTCCTATGTAAATTTTCTCTTTTGTAAAATAGCAATGATATAGCACAAAATCTGCCTGAAGATATTTTCAGGCAGTGAAGTTGCAGATACTGCAGAGGCAGTATTTTCAGGAGTGAAAACTGAATTTCTGTCACTAACAATCATACTTTACTTTTTCCATAAATATATTTATAAATTTTTGATGTTTATGGAAACGGGCCTTTCTAATATCTCCGAGTCCTTCCCGTTAGGAACTACTGCTTTTAATGATTGTATATTTTGTAACTGTTCATTTTAATGTAATGTATTTTAGTTCTTTTTCTTTCTAATTATAACGAGTACTTTGAGTCATTTTAAATAGATTTCCTATTCAATTTTATTTTTGTTATTAAAGCTGTTTCTAAGAAAATATCTGCTCCAGGTAGACGTTATTGATGTGACTTAAACTTTTATATAAATATAGTCTCTGAAAGCGTCTCAACCCTATTCATTTTCGATAGCAATCAAATTTTAAAATAATTGAAACAAAATGTTAAGACTAAAAACCTGTTTGGTTTGAAAAAAATATATATGGTATATATGCGTTTAGCTTTATAAGTAAGATACCACACCTCAGAGCAAACCTTATTTTTATCTTTGTTCGCATCACCATCATCATTTAAGGCTGCTGTACATTTAGGCTAATTTTTATATAGCCCTGGTTAAAAATTTAATCACTAAATCATGTAGATCTATTCTATTATTTTCTTTCTAAATACCGCGTTTTAACCTTTAATTGTGATTTTAGAATTTGGTAAGCTGTGTACATTTTGAGTAGACAAATCACAAGTGAAATGAATTGTAGTGTTTTCCTCGTCTTATTTTTGCACAACGGTCTTGTTCCAAAGTATATCATTGGGTTATTTTCAAAGTATTGTACAGCTATGCGTGCCAACTGTAACATATATCTAGGTCAAACTTGGCCAAAGAGCATCATTTCTTTCGGCTGTGTTTCTATCTTCAAAAGAATTCCTCTCTGTTTCTAAGTGTAATTTTGTTTTCAATAAACATGGTTTCTAAAGAATTCCTAATTTGCGGCATCTAGGGCTCGTTCCAGATTTCAGAAGATGGCTGGATCAGATTAATCTTTGGAAATCCAGACAATTAGCTTCGAACCATCGAATTACTCTCTGAAACTCAACTTGACAATTATCTTAGACTCTGTTCTGACGGCAGTGCCAAGGGTCCTGTCAACTGTAAAGGTAACTAGGTCCTCACCTGTGGTAGAGACCTAAGTTTGTGGGCATAAAAAGATTTGGGGTAATATAGACGTCAAAAAACTATTGGTGTCAGTTTAACAACCGACACACTAAAACCATTAACATAAATTAAGCATAGTACTGACCCTAAGACTGAACCTTGTGGAACACCAACCTGCACTTGAGACGGTCAGTGGAAAAGAAGACCGGTGTAACTGAAGTCGAGTCTTCGGTGCCCAGGTTGGTTCTGTTTTAGTCTAAGGTCGGGGCTTTACTTTACTAGGAATACACAAGTTTCTAAAATTGAGAATGCAGATCGTTATTCTCTGTGCTTAGGAAAATCAAAAAGTAATTTAGATAGCACGATTATGTCCCAATGTCGATTACGGGCACCAGCTGCAAAATTACTAGCTAATATCAGCGCTCCCAAAGATCAGTATATTAATTTAGATGAGATGATAGCTATTTTATGTTTAGATGGCGGAAATATATATATATATATATATATATATATATATATATATATATATATATATATATATATATATATAATATTATATATATATGTATATATATATATATATATAACAAGAGGCAATGCATATAATCATGTAAATAAATTGAAAAAATAAGAAGATGGAAGGAGGAGGAATTAAGGCCATTTTTTGACGGAGACAAATCTTTAGTTTTCATTATTCTCGAATTATCTAAAATAAAAAGCTCCGTAGTCAGTAAAAAGATACAAAATACCAATTCAAGAATTATAAATGTTTTATCTTACTGGTCTCTTATTATCTGAATACTATCTGAAATTATTTTTGTAAGGTACTACAGTTAGAAAACTACTATTCTGACTTTAGATGCATTTAATTTATGCATTAGTAATAATCAAAATGTATACTCCATCGTAATGCTTTGTATTTTTGATGAGTTACAAAATAAATTAATTAATTAATTCATATTACGGCGTCTTAGGAACGTATAAAGGTATTAAGTTGAAACTTAAGGACCTTTTGAGGAGGATTTATAACTATACATGGATGTTAAAATGGTCTATCTGCAATATATCTGGGATGGCCAAGGGCATTAAGGTGAAACTATCAAGGGATGTTGCAGTGTATATTGAACAAAATCAAAATGTACTCTATGCATGCAGGTTGTCAAAAGAGCATATGAACAATATCAAAGAAACTGCTAAAAGCAATACATTGAACCTGTGAGGGCTACTACTACTACTACTTATGCAATTAGTACTACTGCATTTGTGACTTTTCCAAACTGTGCCTGCTTTTAACTCTTTGAACTTGTGACTACTTGCAACTGCAAATACTTGTGAATGTGACTGATTGCGACTGTGACCCCAACTAATTGTAACTACAATAGCCAGTGCATATGGCTTTGACTGCATCAACTACTTGCCTATATAAAAAAACAAGGCAATCCCTCAGAACTGGAGCAATGCCAAAGAGGCAGGGATAGACTGGCTGGTAGGTTTTCGAGCTCAAAACTCCCAACTGTGACTACTCAAGCCTGAACCCACAAGCTTGGGTCTAGTAACGAATTTTAAACACGGTCAACATTGAACAGTTCTTCTCAAACCCGAAGTTAGTTTTAGAAAAGCTTCCTTTTACTTCAAGTGACGTATATAAATGTGACGAAAATTTTGCGACCACGGTTCACGTTCCTCGTTTAAGTGTTTAGGGAGAACGGTCAGATGATAATGTGCAAGGCAACATCCTCAGAGGGAGGTATAACAAAAATTGAAACAATAAAAAGTGAAATAATGAAATATTAAAATGAAAAGTGGATTAATACAACTTCAAACTGAGTTTGAAAACCGGTTTGTGGATTTCACAGAGATTTTCTCGATTATCACTGTTCTCGATTATCAAACATACTCGATTATCATACTCGAGTATGTTTGTCATACTCGATTATCATACAACATATCAAACATCCTCGACTATCAAGCTAATGTAAAAAAACTTGCAAGTCAAATACAACAACAAAAATGTCATTGATTGTAATAACTATGATAAATGTAGTAAAAATATACATTAAGCGTTTTATTTTTAACCTAACATATTTCCATATAAATATTGTAGATGTACTCTAATTATTATAGTATACCTACAATATTACACTACAGTGTAATGACGTGTGACCTAAGTGCGGCCTACAAAATGTCCCAACGTAAAAATTTTGGCCCTTTTACAACAAAAAGCTGCCGACCCATGGCTTAGAGTATCTTTAATTTAGAGTTTTATTATAGAATTTTAGTTTAGATTAGTTTATAGTTTTAGTTTAGAGTTTTAGTTTAAAGTTTTAGTTAATAGTTTTAGTTTAGAGTATTAGTTTAGAGTTTTAGTTTACAATTTTAGTTTAGAGCCTTAGTGCGAATTTTAGTTTAGATTTTTAGCTTAGAATTTTAGTCTAGAGTTTTAGGTTAGAGTTTTAGTATATATATATATATATATATATATATATATATATATATATATATATATATATCTATATATATATATATATATATATATATATAGATATATATATATATATATATATATATATATATATATATATATATATATATATATATATATATATGTATATATATATAAAACTCTAGACTAAAATTCTAAGCTAAAAATCTAAACTAAAACTCGCACTAAAGCTCTAAACTAAAATTGTAAACTAAAACGCTAAACTAATACTCTAAACTAAAACTCTAAACTAAAACTCTAAACTAAAACTTTAAACTAAAACTCTAAACTAAAACTCTAAACTAAAACTCTAAACTAAAACTCTAAAGTAAAAAACTAAACTAATGCTCTAAACTAAAAGTCCAAACTAAAACCTTAAACTAAAACTGTAAACTAAAACCCTAAACTAAAACTAAACTAAAAATCTAAACTAAAACTCTAATCTAATACTCTAAACTAAAACTCTAAACTAAAACTCTAAACTAAAAGTCTAAACTAAAACTCTAAACCAATACTCTAAACTAAAACTTTAAACTAAAACCCTAAACTAAAACTCTAAAATAAAACTCTAAACTAAAACTCTAAACTAAAACTCTAAACTGAAACCCTAAACTAAAACTAGACTAATATTTTAAACTAAAACTCTGAACTCGCAAAAAAAACTAAACTAAAACTCTAAACTAAAACTTTAAACTAAAACTCTAAACTAAAACTCTAAACTAAAACTCTAAAGTAAAATCTAAACTAATGCTCTAACTAAAACTCTAAACTAATACTCCTAAACTAAAAGTCTAAACTAAAACTTAAACTAAAACTCTAAACTAAAACTCTAAACTAAAACTTTAAATTAAAACTAAACTAAAAATCTAAACTAAAACTCTAACCTAATACTCTAAACTAAAACTCTAAACTAAAACTTTAAACTAAAACTCTAAACTAAAACTTGAAACTAAAACTCTAAACTAAAAGTCTAAACTAAAACTCTAAACCAATACTCTAAACTAAAACTTTAAAAACTAACTAAACTCTAATACTCTAAAAAAACTTTAAACTAAAACCCTAAACTAAAACTCTATAATAAAACTCTAAATTAAAACTCTAAACTAAAATTCTAAACTGAAACTCTAAACTAAAACTCTAAAATAAAAATCTAAACTAAAACAAAACTAAAAATCTAAACTAAAACTCTAATCTAACACCCTAAACTAAAACTCTAAACTAAAACTCTAAACTAAAACTTTAAACTAAAACTCTAAACTAAAACTCTAAACCAATGCTCTAAACTAAAACTCTAAACTAATATCCTAAACTAAAACTCTAAAATAAAACTCTAAAATAAAACTCTAAATTAAAACTCTAAACTGAAACTTAACTAAAACTCTAAACTAGAACTGAACTAATACCTTAAACTAAAACTCTAAACTAAAACTCCAAACTAAAACTCTAAACTAAAACTAAACTAAAAATCTAAACTAAAACTCTTAATTAAAACTTTAAACTGAAACTCTAAAGTAAAAATCTAAACTAATGCTCCAAACTAAGACTCTAAGCTAATACTCTAAAATAAAAGTCCAAACTAAAACCTTAAACTAAAACTAAACTAAAACCCTAAACTAAAACTAAACTAAAAATCTAAACTAAAACTCTAATCTAATACTCTAAACTAAAACTCTAAACTAGTCTAAACAAAAACTCTAAACTAAAAGTCTAAACTAAAACTCTAAACCAATACTCTAAACTAAAACTTTAAACTAAAACCCTAAACTAAAACTCTAAAATAAAACTCTAAATTAAACTCTAAACTAAAACTAAACTAAAAACCTAAACAAAAACTCTAAACTAAAACTCTAAACCAATACTCCAAACTAAAACTTTAAACCAAAACTCTAAAATAAAACTCTAAATTAGCCTCTAAAATAAAACTAAACTAAAAATCTAAGCTAAAACTCTAGACTAAAACTCTAGACTAAAACTCTAGACTAAAACTCTAAACTGAAACTCTAAAATAAAACTCTAAACTAAAACTCTAAACTAATATAGAACTCTTTTTAATATCGGCACCGATATTAATTTAGCACCCGTTGATTTGTTTTTCAACACCCGTCTTTGGTTTTGCTCAGGTAAAACAGCATGTTGCCACGTTCTGTTTTTCTCATCAACGTATAACGCATCAAGAATATCTTTTGAGATTGAAGGAATTATTGGCTGGAGTAAAATAGCCGTGATTCGGCAAGTCTCAAGACATATTAAAAGTATGTTGTCTTTGCTTGACTTTTCAGATGTCCAAGGCCTTTTGGACGTGATAATAATTTCAGCACTTTTTATAGCACAGAGGATTGCATTAATCCCTTCTATATATTTTAATTGGTCAAAATTTTTTGAGACTATAGATTTCAGATAAGTTAGTGTCTCTATTTGTTCTTGCAAATAGGCAACTTCATACAACTTCTTCAGGCTGAACGATGGCACTTGTTTTTCTGGATTTAGTTTTTCGCTTGTGCAGCGAGAAAATAAGTTGCAAACTTTGTTAACAAGCTCTATATTGTGGAGGTCTGTTAACCCTATATTGTGGAGGTCTTCTGGATCTTCAATATATACACAAACGCCTTTATCCTTACACTTTTCACTGAAAAGAAAATTCCTTTCTACTTGATCTGTTTTTGCTTTTCTATATTTTCTAACACCCCACGAGATTGCCGATCCAGTAAGTGCTATTGTGCCGCCAACGATTAAATTTTTTTTATAAACATTCTTCTTCGTTGGTTGTTCTGTTTTACAATAATCGTCACTGTGAGATATATCTTTAATTGACTTAGTGACGTCATCATTTTTTTCCAGCTATGATGTTTTTGTAAAAATGATGTTGCTTTATATACGCTGCTATGATTTTCAAATAATTTGAATTGGGTTAATAACAGAAATGATGTCACTTTGTCAGTACTGTCATAATGTTTAAAAAAAGAAGAGTTTAGATCTAAGATGTTAAACCTAAAATCTATGTCAACACTTCTATAATAAGCCAGTGCGTTAGTTTCTTTCAAAATATTGAGGGGGGAAGGGTAAAGTTGCAGCAAATTTTCCAAAATCAAATGAAAATGATAGTGGAAAATGAAAATGGTATTTAAGTGTTTCCCCTTGGAAAATTCCCCCCGTGAAAAATTTCTCCATCGCACAAAACTGAGAAGCCAAAGAGAAAGGACTAAAAATAGCTACCCTAAAATTTCAATCAGATATCGTAAGGGGTTAAAAAAGGACCAGATATCAAAACAATTTTAGGACAGGGGCTGCTTCACAGAAGTTGAGGATGAGGAAGGGGGAGTCCCCCTCTTATTTGGACTAAATTGTACTTATTTTGGGGTTTATTGTTATTCTTTACCTGTATAATAACAGTGTAGATCAGAAATATTCCGAGAAATCAGGAGGGATTAAATATCAAAATAAGATTAACTCCCCCCCCCCCCCCATCCATTCCTTAGAACTAATTCTATATTTACCTGAAGGCTGAATGAGAGGTGGAAATGTTTGTCCAGCTTGTAAAAACACAATAAAAATACATAAAACACATATTTTAAGTGTTTTAAAAGCCTTTTTAACCCCTTCCTCCCAAAAGAAAAACACCTTCCCCGCCCCCTCCCAAAAAAGATTCTGTGTACGGCTGTTAGTCCTGTGTCCGATGTCCAACAAATATACCTCTAGGGATGGCAAGACGACGTCCACAGTCTTTAGGGAAAAGGATGAAAGTTTTGCAATTTTTCCGTTGTGAACAGATAGTATTTTTTTTAACCATACAGGCATTTTTTGCGGGGGAGTTTCTTGCGGGGGAGTGAGATTTTTTGTGAAAAATTTTCCTTATAGAGAAATTTTTCTGGGAAGAATTTCCCTGCCAAGAGCTTTGTTTTCACTGATTTTTGATGGTAGTTTTCCTCTTTTCCTGTATAAATTTTTCTTTCCTTCCTAATGAACATCTGGAATTATTCAGGGGGAATATGTGTGGTAATTATCCTTGGGTGGTGATTTTCTGCGGGACAATTTTTTTGGAGGGGGCTGTGATCTTTCTTCTGGCTAAAAAAGCCAAATTGCACGTTTTTTTTGTATAGGACCTTGAAACCTTTAAAGTTGGGTTCTCTGATATGCTGAACCTCATGGTGTAATTTTCAGTATGATCACATGTTGACGCTTTTCAAATTGGGAAAATTTTCTCAGGGGCAAAACTTTTGATTACTGAGCTTTACTATTGAGTAGTGTTGCTCATTACTTATAGTGATTACGTCAGCCATGTAATGTCCCCAATAGATATGTTTCAACAAATATGAATTTAATGCATAATTTTCCACATAACGATGTTCCACATAAACGATACTCAATAAAAATGTTCCATGTTTCACATAACGATTTTCCATTTGATTACCAAATTAGAATTTCCACTGTCTTGCGAAAAGGATTCCCTATTTTTTTATTGTTTTTGATGTTTACAGGGTTTGCCCGGAAAGTAATAGGACTAATTTTCTTTCGCCGCGACTGTTCTTCGGAGCGTGTGCTCTCTGACTGGATTCGGTGGAGGGCTTTCCTAGCTAAGAAACAAGCTTTTGGTCAGTTGCAGTGTTACCAGCACCTCAAAACAAAATGTACCACAAATTACATGAAAAAGGGAGCGTGCGCTCTCTGGGGATTCGGGGGAACTAATGAAAGAAAGGTTGTGATCACTCGTCATAAAGAAAGATTTAAAAGAATGGAAACTTCCTAAGAGGGTGTAAAAAATGAGGCTTTGAATGGATTGGGATGGAGGAGGAGCTTCCGTAGCTGTGTTGGTCTCAGGCGGCTTGGTGCTGCAGTAAGTGGTTAGTAGTAGTAGTAGTTTCCGTTGTGTAGATTTGGACTCCAAAAAGGTTAAGGTGAACCTTTAACTTTTTTTTTAACCTCAGCTTAACTGATATTGCAATTAATGCAGCCAAAGACTACATTTTGAAAAATGCGGCAACTTCACCTAAATATTCAACAATTTCTGTTAGCTTTAAGTTTTTATTGGTCGTGGGTTGTGTATACAAAACACATTGCCTTTATATTACAGGTTCTCTATTTCAATTCCTGCGTGTGGCAAGGGAGCTGATACATACAATTGAACATCCTAATATTTAAACCTGTTGATTTTCATTGCAGAGTCAATTTTTTTCAGGCATTTCTTTTCTTGTAATTTTCCAGCACTTCTTCTTATGTAAACATTTAAAGCACAAATTTTTTAAATTGATTCAAGTTAATATCTCATTTACGAATTAAGGTATTAAGACGAATTTCACTAAGATTTTAAATGGTCATCCCTAGAGGTATATTTGTTGGACATCGGACACAGGACTAACAGCCGTACCCAGAACCTTTTTTGGGAGGGGGTGGGGAAGGGCTTTTTCTTTTGGGGGGAAGGGGTTAAAAAGGCTTTTAAAACACTTCAAATATGTGTTTTATGTATTTGTATTGTGTTTTTACAAGCTGGACAAACATTTACACGTCTCATTCAGCCTTCAGGTAAATATAGAATTAGTTCTTAGGAATAAATGGGGGGAGTTAATCTTATTTTGATATTTAATCCCTCTGATTTCTCGGAATATTTCTGATCTTGTTTCACATAACGATTCTCCATTGGATTATCAGATTAGAATTTCCACTCTTGCAAAAAGAATTCACTATTTTTTTTTATTGTTTTTGATGTTTACAAGGTTTGTCCGGAAAGCAATAGGACTAATTTTCACCACGACTGTACTTCGGAGCGTGCGCTCTCTGACTGGATTCGGTGGAGGGCTTTCCTAGCTAAGAAACAAGCTTCTAATCAGTTCATCAGTTGTCTTCGAGCACCTGGAGAGTCAGGACAGGCTTTTTTGCCTGACGTGTTTTCTGTGAGGTGTGGAAGCCGAAATTGCAGCGTTCGTTAGAGCAGAGGTACGCAATTAAATTCTGTGGGAAACTCGGTAAATCTGCGACAGAGACGTTTGATATGATCAAGCAAGCTTACCCAGGTGTTGCTTTAGCAAGAAGTGGTGTGTTTAGGTGGCACAAGGTCTTTTTGGAGGGTCGGAAAGAGGTCGCCGACGAAGACCGTACTAGAAGACCTTCGATAAAAACCGAAAATGTGACGCAAAATTTTGAACTCAGACCGTCGATTAAGTATTCGTTTAATTGCCCAAATTTTAAATTTACCAAAATCTGTCGATCATGGCATTGTGACAGTACATTTGAACATGTATAAGGTGTGCGCGAAAATGGTCCCAAAAGTGCTCACTGACGACCAGAAATTTCGGCAAGTGGAAGTGTGCCAAGGAAACTTGAACATGAGTGAAAGTGACCCCTAATTTTTGCATAACGCAATCACAGGTGACGAGTGCTGCATCTTTGAGTATGATCCTGAGACAAAGAGGTAATCTTCCGACTGGCACACGTTGCCGTCTCCTCGCCCAAAAAAGGCAAGAATGAGCAAATCCAAAGTGAAAACGATGCTCATTGTCTTTTTTACATCAAAGGCATCGTCCACCATGAATTTGTTCCTCCTTGAAAAACCGTCAACGCCAAGTTTTATGTGGAAGTGCTCAAGAGACTCAAACGAAGGGTCAATTGGGTCAAACAAGGCATCGCAACCGACTGGAAGTTGCACCACTACAACGCCCCGGCTCACACCGCCTTTCTCTTGAGCCGCTACCTGACCACGACTGACATCCCAACTTTTCCGCAGGCGCACTGCAGCCCAGATGTGGTCCCTGGTCTTGTTTTGTTTCCTCGCCAGAAAAGGCCGATGAAAGGCATATGTTTTGAGGCGACAGAGGGAATCCAGGCAGTATGCACCGTGGCTCTCGAGGCTTTTCCGGAAAATGCATACCATGACGCCTTCAATGCTTAGAAATCGCGCTGGCAGCGCTGTCTTCACGCAGAAGGGGTATATTTTGAAATTTTTTGAAGTATTGTAACGATTGGCTCAACAAATGTTTTTAAAACAATTCAGTCCTATTACTTTCCGGACAAACCCTGTATGATGGAAAGGCAGTGTGGTCTTCGTCGCTATTTACTCTTAAATGACGTTTTTTTACCTCAGAAAATGAGCTTTACAGCACATTCAGCACAAAAAGATAAACTCATTCAAGTCTGCCGAGATGAACAAGAGATTTAATATAGAATACCTTCAAAGATGTGTAAACCTTAGTGAAATTCGTCTTAATACCTTAATAAGAAAATGAGATATTAACTTGAATCAATTTGAAAAATTTGTGCTTTAATTGTTTATGTAAGAAGAAGTGCCGGAAAAATTACAAGAAAAGAAATGCCTGAAAATAAATTGACTCTGCAATGAAAATCAACAGGTTTAAATATTAGGATGTTCTATTGTATGTATCAGCTTCCTTTCCACACGCAAGAATTGAAATAGAGAACCTCTAATCTAAAGGCAAAATGTTTTGTATATACAACCAATGACCAATAAAAACTTAAAGCTAACAGACATTGTTGAATATTTAGGTGGGGTTGCCGCATTCTACAAAATGTAGTCTTTGGCTGAATTAATTGCAATATCAGTTAAGCTGAGGTTATCAAAAAAGTTAAAGGTTCACCTCAACCTTTTTGGAGTCCAAATCTACAGAACGGAAACTACTACTACTACTACTAACCACTCACCGCAGCACCAAGCCGCCTGAGACCAACACAGCTACGGAAGCTCCTCCTCCATCGCAATCCATTCAAAGCCTCCCTTTTTACACCCTCTTAGGAAGTTTCCATTCTTTTAAATCTTTCTTTATGACGAGTGATCTCAACCTTTCTTACATTATAGCCCTAGAAAGCGGTATTGAACCCCATTTTTCGTACAGCCAACTGTTTGAAATATCGTCAGTCAGCCGGATACCCATAACAATGTGTGGGCAATTTCTCTGGAAAACATCTAGTAAATCTTCATCCGTTTTTTGGAGCACCCACGCTTCAGAGCCATATTTGACCACTGTCATCGCTGCAGCTTCTAATATTCTAATCTTGGTTTGCAGAATTACCTTCTTGTTCTTCAAAAAAAAATTTTACTATGAAAAAACACCCTGAGCCTTGGCTATTCTACTTTTAACATCTTCACTGCTCCTTCCATCTTTACTAATAATACTACCTAGGTATGTGAAGCTGCCCAGCGTCACCTTTTCATCTTCACTTATTGCTGGCCTTAGTCTTCTTAACATTAATTTTCAAACCTGTTCTAGCTCCCTGAACTCGCAAAGCCTCTATGAGCTCATTTATTTTGCTCAAACTTTCATCTAGGACGCTTGAGTCATCAACATAATTTCAGTCCAGGAGCATTTTTCCTCCCCATTTGATTCTGTGGTCTCCCATTGCCTTTCCTGTGCTCATTAACACAAAGTCCATCCAAATTATCGATATAAAGGGAGATACAAAACAACCCTGCTAAACTCCTGATTTAATACAAAACCAGCTACTAACCTCATTTCCTACCTTAACTGCAGCGGTGTTATTCTCGTACACAATTTTAATCACTTTAATGTATTTGTCTGGTATACTACACAAGGATAATACCTTCGCTAAAGCTCTTCTATCAATAAAATCGAACGCTTGCTCAATCTATGAAACTGAGGACCAAAGGTGTTTGAAAACCCAGGTACTTCTTAATTATTAACCTAAGAGTGAAAATTTGGTCGAAATATCCTCTACTTTTCTTAAAAACCGCACTATTCTTCTCTTAAATCTTGGTCTACAGCATCTCTCAATCTAAAAAGTATCATGTTACTAAGTAATTTGCTACCTACTGAGACCAGACTAATGCCTCGATAATTACCACACTCACTCATAACACCTTCCCCATATAGTAGTTTAGTTAAAGTTTTCCTAAAGGTACTTTCCCTTTTACAAAACAAATGTTAAAACGTCCCAATTAACAAAATACTAGCACAAAATTAGGATTTATCGTGTGTTGTTCAAGATTTTACTTTTAAAAATCGATGGACAAGGCGCTAAGGTTGTTTAGCAGTATTAGTACAAGAAGGCATCTCTTTCGACTCCTTGCAAATCTGGAAGGGTCTTTCTTTTTGAAGTAATGGTGACTGAAATTAGTCTTGGAAAAAAATACAGTTCTTTACTTGGTATACCGACCGCCTTTTTCTCCAGTCGAGCCACTTTTTGTGACCTTTTTTTAGGTTTGATAAATATGAAGATTTTCTGTTTCTTCTGAGCTCAGCACAATGGTTTATTTAACTTAACTTAAGACAAAATTTTCTAAGCAACTTGCTCAGTAACTTGGAATAGAAAAGGTATTTCGTTTCTTCTCATGGATTTTCTTGGAAACAATGTTCCTGGGAAAACGTCTTCATTCACCTGGTAATGATTTTGCTAAAATTTCCTCTAATATATTAAAACATGCGTAAATAGAGAGCCTCCCACTTTCAAGTTTCTTAATTCAATTTCAGAAATTTTTTGCGGTTTCAAAGTATTGTTGACCATGGTCTGTCTAAAACTATATCTTCAGCCTTCATATTTGAGATCAATGATTCAGCTCCCCGACGCATAAAGACTTAAGAGCAATGCATTTAAACAAATTTTTTATTCCTTTTTAAGTTTTTTTTTTGTAAAACACACCGAAAAAAAATCAAACAAAATCCTGGATATGCCTTTGTTCGTCTGGTAAAATTATAATTTGGCAAGCGAAATTCTCAAAATACTTACGTCCAAACCATCATTTCAAGCATCGAGTAAAGATAAGATAAGGGTGGGAAACATGGTCCCCACATCTCATGGTTATTTTGTATGGTCTAACCACCTAGTGTCGCAATTTTGACCTGTGCGCTTGCACACTGCGAAGGTTTTAGAAACTCTGCCAAATGTCCCAAATTTGAACCACCTGTCCCATAGATTATTATCATGATTATTTTCAACAAATAAACATGATTTTCCTTACCTTTCTCTTAAATTCTTTACAGTTTTCAATAGGGTGTCAAGTTTTAGACAAAAAGCTAGACTTTTCAAAATATATTAATTTTGACTATAAGTTTAGCTATTTCTTTGTTATTAACAACCAAGATTAAGCAGGTAAATTTAAGGTAAATAAACATACTTGTCCTTGGTTTCATGGGCGCCCATATGGGGGGGGCAGGGGGGGGGGGCTCTTGCCCCCCCTGGCTGAATGATGCTGCCTTATTTTTATATTTTTGTTCTGAGATTTCCATTATATAGCATTAAAAGTAGCAATTAGACGAAGTTTGCCCCCCCCCTGGAATTCAGCTTATGGGCGCCCATGCTTGGTTTAGTCTTCAATTTATAATTTTCAATGGAGTGTTAGGTTTTATATAGAATGAAATCTTTACTTTTCATTTTTCTTGGTGAAAACTTGATAAAAACTGTGTATAGTGTCCCCTAAAGTCATAAAACCAAACTGAAAATAAATTTCCTTTCTAGTAATTTATATAAACATCTTTAAATATAGAAAGATGTGCCCTTACCAGAGTTGTAATGCTTAATGCATTGGACAGCTACTTACGCCGTACTAAGACCTGCGATCATTTAATTTCCAGATTAAGCTAGATGGCTCTGTTTTTTCGCTCTCGTAGATAAACTTTAGTTTTCACGTTTATCGGTGCTACAAACTTTCTGGCGCCCTGGATACAGATATAACTCTTTTGTACCTTAATACAACCTGTAGAAAAAGATAGGGTACTTTTTAATTAAACAACACACAGCCAAGAAGTGAAATTAGGTCAATCTTAATGAAATATAACCTTCATATAATCTTTAGTTTATATAATAATATAGTTTCGGCTATGTATTTGCACACTAGGGGGTTGGGTCGGGATAAAGTACTTGGACAGCAAAACTAACCTTACCCCCACCCCCCTAATGTGCAAATACATAGCCAAAACTTTACAAGTCTAGTGCATTCTGTCACCCGTCATTTGTCTTTGTGGCTATGAAACCGGTTTTCTCAAATCTTACATTCATCAAATTTCTCGACTGTTTTTCGTTAGTACCAAAGACACTGTTTTAACTCCAACATTCAGAAAAAATAAACAAACTGAAAATACTAAAATCCAATGGTATCATGGAAAAAAGTTTATTACAATAAAAGCAACAGAAAAAAACTAAAATAAGTTAACCACTACTTAAATGCCAAAAATAAAACTATTTAAACTCACTTTGACTCGATAAAAGACTTTTTTTTTTCTAACACGCATTAATTTAACAGAAAAATAACATTAATTCAGTTTTGGTCCGTGCCAAGGAATAACAGGAATGGGAAGCAGAGTTTTTTTTTTTTAATTAAAAAACTACTGGAGTTACCGGACAATTTTTGAGTATTAAAACAGAATTTGGGTTTTAAAAAAAACTGAATTTTTGGATAGTTTTAGTGGGGGGGGGGGGCTCGAACTTTATTCTTACGTAGCATACCTGGGCGAAAACTAAAGTAACTGAATCAAACTGAAAGTAAACTTACTATCTATCTATCTGCATCAATATCCAGAAATGTTGCAAGATGTGCTACTGAACCAAAGAGTATGGGAAACTATAAGAATGGAAACTGGCGCTAGTGTCCAAAAAAATCACGAACGCCATCTAGTTTCTGGTGAAATTTAGGATTTTTGAAGGTGAACAGCCCAAAACTCAGTAGGCCTAGGTTTTATGGGGATAAATCATGGCTAATTAATCACGCTAAGTAACTTTAAACTGATAGGTCAACTAGTTAAATAGTTTTGGGCTCTTTACCTTCAAAAAATGCTAAATTTCGCCAGAAACTAGATGGCACTAGTGATTTTTTTTGGACACTAGCGCCAGTTTCCACTCTTATAGTTTCCCATACTCTTTGTTACTGACCATACTGAACGCATTCGACAGCTACTTACGCCATCTTAAGAATCGTAACTTTGATTTCGTCAGAGAATGTACATTTGTTCTGGAGGATTTGGGAATCACGTCCCCGTTCTCTTGCCAATAAAACATTTCTTCGATTTTGTCGGACAAGTTTCTTGACCCTAAAGCCGAATATAGATACAAAACTTGTGATATCCATTAAAGTTATCTTGCTCGTAGATTCAAAGATATCAGGAAAATCCCAGTTTTAAATTGTTTCCTTAACGAAGCATTTAGTCAAAAATGATTCATTTAATTACTTACATGAACAAATTGCTTATATATTAAGCTAAATAAACAATTATATAATATAAAAAGATAAATATTATAAAAAGGTTAATAATTGAGAAGTGCCCGGGTTTTCAAACACCTTTGGTCCTCAGTTTCATAGATTGAGCAAGCGTTTGATTCTATTGATAGAAGAGCTTTAGCGAAGGTATTATCCTTGTGTAGTATACCAGACAATTACAATAAAGTGATTAAAATTGTGTACGAGAATAACACTGGTGCGGTTAAGGTAAGAAATGAGGTTAGTAGTTGATTTGTATTAAATCAGGAGTTTAGCAGGGTTGTTTTGTATCTCCCTTTATATCGATAATTTGGATGAACTTGTGATAGTGAGCAAAGGAAAGGCAATGGGAGACAACAGAATCAAATGGGGAGGGAAATTTCCCCTGGACTTAGATTATGCTGATGACTTAAGCGTCCTAAATGAAAGTTTGAGCAAAATAAATGAGCTCTTAGAGGCTTTGCGAGTTCAGGGAGCTAGAACAGGTTTGAAAATAATGTTAAGAAGACTAAGGCTAGGAATAAGTGAAGATGAAAAGGTGACGCTGGGTAACGAAAAGATTGATCAGGTTGGCAGCTTCACATACTTTGGTAGTATTATTAGTAAAGATGGCAGGAGTAGTGAAGATGTTAAAAGTACAATAGCCACGACTCGGTGTTTTTTCATAGTTAATTTTTTTTTGAAGAACAAGAAAATAATTCTACAAACCAAGATTAGAATATTAGATGTTGCAGCGATGACAGTGGTCAAATATGGCTCTGAGGCATGGGTGCTCCGAAAAACGGATGAAGATTTGCTAGATGTTTTCCAGAGAAACTGCCTACACATTGTTCTGGGTACCCGGCTGACTGACGATATTTCAAACAGTTGGCTGTACGTAAAAAGGGGTTCAATACCGCTTTATAGGGCTATGATGAAAGAAAGGTTAAGATCGCTTGTCATAAAGAAAGATTTAAAAGAATGGAAACTTCCTAAGAGGGTGTAAAAAGGGAGGCTTTGAATGGATTGGGATAGAGGAGGAGCTTCCGTAGCTGTGTTGGTCTCAGGTGGCTTGGTGCTGCAGTGAGTGGTTAGTAGTAGTAGTAGTTTCCGTTTTGTAGATTTGGACTCCAAAAAGGTTGAGGTGAACCTTTAACTTTTTTGATAACCTCAGCTTAACTGATATTGCAATTAATTCAGCCAAAGACTACATTTTGTACAATGCGGCAAACCCCTCCTAAATATTCAACAATGTCTGTTAGCTTTAAGTTTTATTGGTCATTGGTTGTATATACAAAACATTTTGCCTTTAGATTAGAGGTTCTCTATTTCAATTCCTGCGTGTGGAAAGGAAGCTGATACATACTATAGGAATATCCTTATATTTAAACCTGTTGATTTTCATTGCAGAGTCAATATTTTTTCAGGCATTTCCTCTCTTGTAATTTTTTCCGCACTTCTTCTTACGTAAACAATTAAAGCACAAATTTTTCAAATTGATTCAAGTTAATATCTCATTTTCTATAAAGGTATTAAGGCGAATTTCGCTAAGGTTTACACATCTTTGAAGGTATTCTATATTAAATCTCTTATTCATCTCGTCAGACTTGAATGAGTTTATCTTTTTGTGCTGAATGTGCTGTAAAGTTCATTTTCTGAGGTAAAACAAACGTCATTTAAGAGTAAATAGTGACGAAGACCACACTGCCTTTCCATCATACAGGGTTCGTCCGGAAAGTAACAGGACTGAGTCTATTTAAAAACATTTATTGAGCCAGTCGTTCCAATACTTTAAAAAATATCAGAATAGGCCCCTTCTGCGTAAATACAGTGCTGTCAGCGCGATTTCTAAGCATTGAAAGCGTCACGGTATGCATTTTCCGAAATAGCCTCGAGAGCCACGGTGCATACTGCTTGGATCCCCTTTTCGCCTTAAAATATTTGCCTTTCATTGGCCTTTTCTGGCGAGGAAACAAAAAAGACCGGGGACCACATTTGGGCTGCAGTGCGCCTGCGGAAGCTTTAGGATGCCAGCCTTGGTCAGGTAGCGGCTCAAGAGATAGGCGGTGTGAGCCGGGGCGTTGTAGTGGTGCAACTTCCAGTCGGACCCAATTGACCTTTCGCTTGAGTCTCTTGAGCAATTCCACATAAAAATTGGCGTTGACGGTTTTTCAAGGAGGAACAAATTCATGGTGGACGATGGATTTGATGTGAAAAAAGACAATGAGCATCGTTTTCACTTTGGACTTGCTCATTCTTGCCTTTTTTGGGCAAGGACCCGCCGACGTGTGCCACTCGGAAGAATACCTCTTTGTCTCAAGATCATACTCAAAGATCCAGCACTCGTCACCTGTGATTGTGCTATGCAAAAATTGGAGGTCACTTTTACTCTTGTTCAAATTTCCTTGGCACACTTCCGCTTGCCGCAATTTCTGGTCGTCAGTGAGAACTTTTGGGACCATCTTCGCGCACACCTTGCACATGTTCAAATGTACCGTCACAATGTCATGAACGACAGATTTTTGTAAATTTAACATTTGGGCAATAAAACAAATACTTAGTCGACGTTCTGAGTTCAAAATTTTGCGCACACGAGTCACATTTTCGGTTTTCATCGAAAGTCTTCTAGCACGGTCTTCGTCGGCGACCTCTTCCCGGCCCTCCAAAAAGACCTGGTGCCACCTAAACACACCGCTTCTTGCTAAAGCAACACCAGGGTAAGCTTGCTTGATCATATCAAACGTCTCTGTCGCAGATTTACCGATTTTCACACAGAATTTAATCGCGTGCCTCTGTTCTAACGAACGCTGCATTTTCGGCTTGCACCACTAACAGAAAACACGTCATGCAAAATTCCTGTCCTGACTCTCCAGGTGCTTGAAGACAACTGACCCAGGGGACTTCAGTGGCTATCTAAACTTCACTTCTTATTCTTCAAGCACGTATAGAGTCTCATCTTTATAAAATGCTTTCAAATGTCCATAATTCTTCCACTTTTCTTCAAAAACTCTATCACAAGACGTGTAATCACACAATTTTCTTCTTTACTTTCTAATTCACCAAGTAATAAATTTAGGCTTGGCTGCCTTCTCTTAAGAAAAAATCCACTATTTCTCGTCTTTATTCTTCACTCTCACGGCACTCTATTAACAAATGTTCAATCGTCTCTATGCTCCCACATTTGGGACAATTGTCACTTTCTCCCCAAAATCTTGCTTTTTGTCGAGAATTTCAAAGTTTTGTTGAATATTACAGTATTTATTGCCATCTATGTCAGCTAATAATCCGGTTTTGACTAGAAGTAACTATTTTAAGAGATATCAATCTAGAATTAAATATAAAATCAATATTAAACAACCAGAAAAGGGCTTTATTATTTTAAGTAAAGTAATATGATTATTATTTTACAGCAAAAGTATACTATACTTCATATATATATGTCATGAATTGCATTACATTGACATCGAATTTCTTCAGGCACCTTTCAAATACATCTTTAAGGATGGCCAAGAGGCCACAGCCAAAATGGACTAAGCCTGATGGGCCTTCTAAATTAAAACTTTACAATAGTCTCACTAGAAATTTAGAAGATTTTACTCCACAGAATTGCAAAACTATATCTTGGTACATATGTGGACCAACAGTATATGACCTTAGCCACATGGGGCATGCCAGGTAATGATTAAACCCGGAATTGCAGATGAGACATTTAGTACCTTCCTAGTTTTTGGAAAAAATATCTTTTTCCTTAATTTTACATCTGCTTTTCTTTAACTTGTGAAAATCCATGGTTTTATTGCTGAAAAGAAACCTTGAACATTCCAAATAGGCTATCTATTTATATTTTCCTTGAAGTTACTAATCTTTAGGGTAAAATTTCAGTTTAGCTACTAGGCCTATTTGCTATCTTCACATGGGGTTTGGTTAGGAAATGAAACTTTCAGGGTAAATTTTTCATTAGGGTAAGACACCCAGTAGTTGGCCACCTGCCTATTCTCAGACAGAATGTAACTAACAGGGAACCTACCTCTAGGCTAATGTGCTTAGAAAGTTTTTATACATAGCTGGTTTCCCTGTTAGTTAACTAACAGGCTATGTAGGGAAAATACTGTTTTCATCTTCTTTGTTATAATTTCTTAGATCACACTGCCTTTCCATTAGCAATTGAAGTGAAATTTAAATATAAAATAACAGGGAAAACTTGTATATCTATCTGTGTAACTAACAGGTTCCCTGTTAGTTACATTCTGTCTGAGAATAGGCAAGTGGCCGACTACTGGGTGTCTTACCCTATTCATATTATTGACTTAAGCAGCAGATCAATATATACCAAATCATATGGGGCTGGGGGTTAGGTGGTAAAATTCTACTTTAGCTACTTTTGGCTATGTTAGAAAGGGGTTAGGTTAGGGAAATGAAACTTTCAGGGATGGGTCTTTAGGCTAAAGTATGTCTCGGGAAGGTAGGCTATTTTGAAGTACCTGCCCCCAGTCCTTCTCCCTCTAGACAGTCCTGAACTTTGATGACCTTTAAGAATCTATGTGCTATAAAAGTGAAACCTTGCAAAATAGATCTTCTGCTTAAATGAAGTAAAATAAAATTGTTTTCAGCTTCACAACTTTGCTCAATCCCAATTTATAAGGTTTTAAAGATAGACAAATACATTTCCAAAATTTTGAAAAAAAATTGACATGGCTTAAAATTCTACTATAATAACAGGAATTGCATTTTCAGAACTAAAGCCAGAGAAAAAGAAGCTGATAACTGAAAACTAAAGTAAAATATTGTTTTGTCAAAATTTCAGTAAATTTTTACCAAATCATATTATTGACTTATGAATAAAGCAAACATAGGCTACCACTCAATGCCTTTTTTTATGCTCTTTCCAAATATAATAATCATTTTTGTCAGAAATGAATTTCACCCCCACACCTATATATACCAATTTTGGGTATATATTTGCACATTAGGGGGAGTAGGGGCAAATTTTATTTCTGATGTAAATAGGAGGTAAGTTTAAACTTTACCCCCACCCCCCTAATGTGCAAATATATACCCTGAATTGGTATAGCCAATAGGGTGGGGGTAAAATTCATTTCTGACAGGAATGATTATTATATTTGGAAAGAGCATAAAAAAGGCATTGAGTGGTATATTCACTTTATTCATAAGTCAATAATATGATTTGGTAAAATTTACCAAAATGTCAATAGGTATAGACCTGTAATGTAGGCAAATTTCAGGACCCTCTAGAGGGAGAAGGAGTGGAGGTAGGTGCTTCAAAATACCTTCCCAGGACATACTTTAGCCTGTAGACCCCATCCCTGAAAGTATCATTTTCCTAGCCTAACCCCTTTCCAAGATAGCCAAAAGTAGCCAAAGTAGAATTTTACTGGTTAGGTTAGATTTGGGGGGGGGGGCTGAAAATCATTACTGATAGAAATGATTATTATATTTGTAATCAGCATAAAAAAGGCATCAAATAGTGTATTCACTTTATTCCTAACTCAATAATATGATTTGGTATATATTTACCATGAATTTTTCCCTCACCCCATTATATACCAATTCAGGGTATGCTATATATTTGCACATTAGGGGGCTGGGGGTTAATTTTATTTCTTATGTAAATGAGAGGTAAGTTTAAGCTTTCCCTAACCCCCTAATGTGCAAATATATACCCTGAATTAGTATATATAGGGGTGGGGGTAAAATTCATTTCCAACAAAAATAATTATTATATTTGGAAAGAGTATAAAAAAAGGCATAAAGTGGTATGTTTACTTTATTTGTAAATCAATAATGTGAACTGCCAAAATTTACCAAAGTATGTCCCAGGAAGGTATTTTGAAGTGACTATACCTCTAATCATTCTCCCTCTAGAGAGCCCTGACCTTGATGACCTTTAAAAAACTTTGTGCTATATAAGTAAAACCTTGCAAAATAGATCTTCTGCTTAAACAGAGTACAACAAAATAAATTTCAGCTTCACAACTTTGCTCAATCCCAATTTATGAGGTTTCAAAGATCCACAATTACATTTCCTAAATTAAGAAAAAAAAACATTGCTATAGCTTAAAATTCTATTCAAGTAACTGGAATTGCATTTTCAAAACTAAAACCAGAGAAAAAGACACTGAAAACTAATTTAAAATGTTGTTTTGTCAAAATTATAATAGGTAATAGACCTGTCAAGTAGACAAATTTCAAAGACTTAGAAATTAGAAGAGCATTAACATGGAAGGTTGTTAATACCTTCCTGGAGTATGTTTTTCACCCTGGATTCATTACTGAAAGTCATTTTCCTAACCTAACTGCTTTCCAAGATAATGAAAAGTAGCTAAACTAGAATTTTACCATCTATAAGCTTACCCTCCTAATGGTCAAATGTAAAGCCTAGGCCTACCCCAAATAGTTAATAGACCTATGCCAATGCAGTAGATTCTTGTACATGGCTGTTTTCTTCAAATTGTTTTAAAAAGACAGTTCAGTATAGGTAAAGGTCTAAATCAGGGGCTATTGAGAAGGAAACATGTTTAAAAAACAGTTCTTAATATCTTCCTGATACTGCTGTTGTTGCTTCCTCTGTTGATGCCTTTAAAATTGCTGTTGACAAGAGTTGGTTCATTAAACCATGAAAGACAGAGTGGGATGTATTGAGTAAATGGCTCCCCATCATCACTGACCAGTGACTACAGGATATTCCTTATTTTGCTTGAAAATGCAATTTAAGGTAATAATATGCAGAATAGCTGCAGCTAACATATTTTGACTACAGCTCCCCTGCACTTTGCCAACCCCCCTAATGTGTAAATATATAGCCAATATTTCTTATTGATTTCAACCTGTTCCCCCATAAATTGAATAAACTGTGACAAAACAAGAACCAGAAAAACAAGAGTGATGGGTGGTGGAATATATTGGAAATATATAATTTGGGAAATATATATATATTGGAAATATACAATTTACACATAAGCTGGGGAGAGGGGCTAAAGTATAGGGAAGCTGCAGTCAAAATAGGCCTATAATTATTCTGCATATTATGAAGTAAGGATTGTTTTCTTAATATGTTTCCTTTTCAGTAGCCCTTAATCTAGAACTTTACCTCAGTGTATATAAATTTTATTACATAGGCCTGCATACAATTCAGAATTTTGTAGTGTTTTTGTCTTGAGTGGCAATGTAGCAAAAATACCAAACCCACTTCTAGCCTAGTGGGTTTGCAACATTAGGTTTTAATAGTCATAATAATAGTAAATATAATTAAAAATGTGTCCATGTTGTCAAATGTGGGTAACCCAGCCTAATCATTTTAGTTAAAATTTAGATAGGCTAACATTTTTCACAATGAGCTCTTCTAAAGGAAACACTGGCATGGCTGTAGATAAGTGGCTTTTTGTTATTATAATGGAATTGAGTATTGAGTATTATTTGGCAATTATAATTGAGTTGAAAGCTGAGGAAAATAGAAAGAAGCTAATGAAACTAAAAGGTAAATATTCTGAAGGAAATATGCTAATAAAAGTAAAAACACATTAAAGGTGCTTAATAAACCAAAATAGCAAATGCTAGCACAGGTATGTTATGTATACAATCAAAACTATAACATAGGCAAATGTCATACAAATCCACCTCATAAACTACATCAGACATCAAATACTTCCTAAAGCTTTATCATAAAAGTATTACCTTGATTACCTTAATTTGCCCTTTGGAGCAAAATAAGGTCCAATGTTGGATTTTTTTGGCTCCATTGTTGAGATGGCAGATAAAAATCATTTTATGCAAAATATAAAAGAACAAGGTTGTGACTGTGTTTACAGCCCAGTGACACACCTTCCAACTAAGAATGTGCTAGGATAGATTCAATTTAAGCCCACTTGGTAACAGTGACCACAGATAGGTATGATCAAGGAGACCATTCTTCTGTAGTTTAGAGTAGACACTGCAACACAACATCAATTTCTGATAGAGTATGCAAGCTGGTAGGGTATGACAAGGAGCATCAGCATCCTAGCACAACTCTAATTAAGGTAATTAAATTAATTAAGGTAATTAAAGTATTGAATGAAATAATGGACAGATGATTTATAATATCTCTTGGCACTAGAAGCAGAGTAAATCATCAGTTGTGGACACTATTAGGTTTGTTAGTCTAGTGTTTCGTTTTTCAGTTGTAGGGTTCTCAAGGTCAAGTTATAAATCACAGTGAGTTGGGTAGGTCAAGCAATTAAGTCCAAACAGATATGTCACCTCATGTCCAGAGCTATCAAGGGAGTTCAAGTTGAGTGTTCAGTGTTTTATCCTATGTTGAGTAGTTGTGTCCAAGTTTAATTATTACAGCTCTTTCTTGTAGCATCTCAAGTGTATTTGATTCATATTTTGTCAGTCCTGGATGCTAAGCTGGACATGCATATTCTAGAGAAGGCTAACATAACTGCAATACCAGTTTACAGACTTTAATGCCTCAGTTGGCATCCCTAATGTCTTGTTGTTGAATTTACCAAGTGTTTGCAAAAATGAATTACCTATTGTTGTCAGATAGTCAATGTGCTAATTTCATCTTGAATTTTTATTCAGAGTACAACAAGTACTGTATTTGAAAATGTTTCTTTTTTTGTGTGTTGGTAGTAAGGAATTATAGGAAGTGGGGCTGTCAACATCTGCCTTGAATTGCAGCTTGGAGTAATCTAAGGATTTTTCCTTGTGAAGCTCCAGAATTGATGATCAAAGTTGTTTTTAATGTTGTTTAGTGACCAGGTGCAGTTGGATGATCAGTAGCTCCCCAGTCAAGTTTCCACTCCCTCTAGAACCACTCAGCATCCAGCCTTTATTTGAAAATGTCAACAGATTCAGCAGTAACTGTGTCTTCAGAGAGTTTGTTCTAATTGTTGATAACTTGTGAGGAAAAGAATTGAGTACAGACTCTGGTTGAGGGTAGAATGCTTTACAAGTTGAAACTTGTAAAGCAGTCTTGAACTTTGAAAAAACTTGAAAGCAGACTTTTTAGCATGGGTACTGAATTATCATTAATTATCAGTAGTGACTCTGATATTGCTCATCATTTAAGATATTGTTCATCATTTAGAGGGGAAATTGGGCTGCCAAATCTAGGAAAGAAAATGTCACAGAAGAGCCCTTAGTTTCACTGACTGTCAGTTTTACTCTTTTTAATCAGTTTTAATTCAATAAAAATTCTCCTCCAGACAGTCTGTTCTGTTGTTGGAGGTTCAGTGCTAAGGTATTTAAGTTGTCAGCAAATTAAAATAAAATTCATGCATTGTGGTTCAAATATAGTTAAAGACAATAAGAAATGAATGTGGGCCAAATTTAATCTCTTGTGGTAATCCGCAAAAAATGTGTAAACATTCAATGTCTCATGATCAGGGCATTGGACACACTGAAATATTTTAAAAAGGAAACTTGCAATCATATACAACAAATGTACAGGAGCCCATAGCCTTAGCTTCTTCCACTACTACATTATGGTCAAAACTGTCAAAAATCTTAAGTATTTTTGCCATATTTTTACACATGTCTGCATAAGCTCTATATTTTTAGAATATATTTTTAGAAATGTTTAATGATGCTGTCCAACATTGCAACCAAATAATGAACAGTGCTATGCCTGGGTCCAAATATCAATCATTGGGAGTACAATTCATTCTTCAATTTGATTGGATTCCAAATATCTTGGATATTCCATGGCTTGTTGTTAGAGTTCATGGATGCTATTCTTTGCAGGAAAATTTCATAGTATTGTTCAAATAGTTCCTTACATGGTAAACTTGCCATTTTGTCACCATAAGTAATAGTACCAGTTCCCTCTCTTTGTTGGTCCCAGGTATGGCACTAATAATGCATTTCTAGCATCTGGATAGAGGTTGTTAATACATTTCACTGCCCTCATCTATACTAAACTAGAGCTGTTTGTCCAGTTTTAGCTATCAATTTAGTACTCCAGCTTTCCATAAGGAAACACTATATATAGAGACCACTTTAAAACATCCTAAAATACTTAATTATATCATTCCTACATGCTGACTACTAAACTTACCCCCCTCTCAGTAATTGGACAAATATATAGTCCAAATTATGTATATGCTACTGATTGTATTTTCAATAGTGCTGCTTTTTTATTCCAGCTGCTTGTTTACTGTTTGCTATAAAATTCATAAGATAAACAGTGCATTAAAAATTCAAAGAGTATATGCAATTTGGACTATATATTTGTCCTTTAGGGGGAGGGGACTAGGTAAAGTTTAAAAGTCTGCATTTAGGAATGACGTATGCATTTTAGAATGTTTTGAAATTGTTTCCAGAATTCTATAATGTTTCCCAATGGAGAATGGGAGTACAAAACAAATACACTTTGTTAGTGACCAAGTATGCAATACACATCCTGAACTCTAGCCTAGATTCAAACTAGAAGTTCTTTCACCCTTGCAAAATATTTTAGCAGTGTTTCCTATCAGTCAAGGAATGCATTGCATGAACCACACCTTTATGCATTTAAATTGCTTGGGACTTGATTTAGAGTCTCCTAATGTAGGCACTGTCATATATTTTTACCAAATGATGCGTTATGTCATTTGTGAGTCCCTGTTTCAGAAGATTTTGCAACATATTTATAAGAGTCAATCAGATTAGTTTCAACTGACTGACCATACCTGAAACCAAGTTGACATGATGAAAATAAATTATTGGCTGTTAAGTGTTTTAAGATTACAGTGTTAACAACTGTTTCTAGTAGGTTTTGAATTGCAGATGTGACTCTGATTAAGATATAGCTGCTTGTATCCTCTTCACCACCACCTTTGTATATGGGGGTTATATGGAATGTATGACAATTCTGTGGGATATTCTTTTCATTGAGTGATGTCTGAAAAGGTGACTGAGGAGGCCTGATATTTCAAACTACAATTCATTTAAAAGCCTTGAGTGTATAACATATGTTCCACATTGTTAGATATAAACTGCCTATTTACAGCATCAGCAATGTCTTTTGGGTAATCTACCATGTGGTCATTCTCCTTAAATTTCTTAACAGAATGGCTACAAGCTTATGGACTGAAACATGATTCAATACTTGGTTTGGATGGGACTTACTTGATGCAGGTAAATCCTCCTTGTGCTGCTTGAATAACTTTCTAGACAAGTCTCTAACTTAATTTCATGCCTTGGTATGTTTCATGAAATGATTATTGATGTGAATAATCTGCTTAAATAATTTCCATAACTTTTCTCTCTTTATTTCTTGTCCTCTTAATATCTTTGGTCATAAGCAGCAGCCTTTTAGGTTATCTAGCCCATCATACTGTAGTGTGTTTCTCTGAAACCCTCAGCAGTATTTTTTCTGCAATATTCCATATCCTTAATCAGTGATTAAGAGTAAATTGTGCCCTGTCAATTCTTGCCTTGTCAGACAGTAATCTGTCTGAAAATATTTGGTAAGAGACGATTTTTCTGAGTGCAGTCTATGCCAAGTGATAGTTTGCACCAAGGAGGGTAGTGGGGCCATATTTAGGAGTGCTTCATGGTCATCAACTATTACAGGGCTCAGCAGTAACAAGGACTGGCCATCCTAGTGCCTAGTTGGGAAATTCACCACTTGGTAAAGTGAGTAGTTAACATGATACTAAAGAAACTGTGCAACAGATCTCTATCCTGAACATGCATAGTTATACATCCACTGGACAGAAGATAAGTTAAAATCACCAGCTATAAGAAGCTTTTCTGTAAATGCAGCTTTTCTAGTAATACATTTTTGGTACTTGTATGATATACCCCCTATCTAATATTCTTCTAATATATTTCTCTGATGCTCAATTCTAATGAAATATACCTAAGTATCAATAAAAATATAATACTTTAGAAACAAATTTGGGCTATATATTTGCATATTAGGGGGGCGGGGGTAAAGTATAGTGGGTCTGTATGCCTAATTGTTTAGGTACAATTATTCTGCATATTATGTAGTAAGAATTGTTTTCTAACTTCACACTGTCCAAATACTTTACCTCCTGCCCCTCCCTCCTAATGTGCAAATATATAGCCCAAATCATATATTTTCCATCTATTCTGTCACTTCTCTTTGTCTTGTCTCACACTAAGTGAAAGAAACTAATGAAAAACAACCGGTTCTGCATGCGTCAATGCATACAATTGAGCTGTAGGGTTTATCATACAAGTACCAAATTTTTCTATTTTAATGAGAAACCTCACTAAGTTGTGGGAACTATAGTTTCTATAAGTTTGTACCAATATGAATTGACTCACTGGGCAGGTATACTATTATGGTTACTTGTTTATAAGTTATATATTTTCAAAAATCTCTAGTGCATACTCAAGTGCATGCTAGTACCAATAATTCGATTACATCACCAAGTCCCCTGAGGCGAATTTAGCTGTGCATGCCCCCTGACCACCCTAGTCTGTTCAAATCTTCACTCTCTCCAATAAAATCATCACATTCGCTCCCTTCTATGAAGTTCCAGTTTGATATTCTACTTTTTTCAGTCCCTGCTAGAAGACCAAAAAGAATAATTTTTGTTGATCTTTCATCTGTAACATGTTACTCACCCACCTTTCTTTCAATATAGTGTAAGAAGGCGTGATCAAACTACATTTTTTGTTCAGCCTGTTTGATATGCAATCAGTCAGATAAGCACCTAAAAGCGTCCTTAGGCAATTCCTCTGGGAAATATTGAACATATCTTACTTAACCTTTCAAATTGCTGATGTTTCAAGGCCATATTTGACCACTGTTATTATTAAGACTTACAATATCCTAACCTTATAGTACAATAAAGATACAGCAAAAAAGAGTTAGACCTTGAACAAAGTGCAACAGAAATTTATTTTTATACCATACAATAGAGAAAACGCACTTATTAATATATCCAGAACCGGTATTGCTGCTGCAAGGCAAACATATCAAATTCACCCTTAAAGTGTGGAGGAGGGGTAAAAATCTAAAAGTTCATTTTGTTTTAATACATAGAAAAAGATGCTGTTAATGGCGTTATTGGGGTCGTAGATTAAGAAAATGAATGTAAAAATGGCCCATGACCAGCATAACAGGGATGTTTTTGGGAATTCCTCTTTAGTGTTCGAAGTGGAAGGGGTTTTGTCCAAAAAACAATGACATATTGTATTTTAGCCAAAAGATGTTCTTTCTAGGGTTTTCTTAGTTGTAGATAACGAAAAAGTGAAAGAAAGGACTTGGAACATACAAAAAGTGACACTTGTGCTATTTAGTGCCAAAAACAAAAAAAAGGAAATCATAATAAGAAAAAAATGTCTCTTCTGTGAGTACCAGGATTGGTAACAGGTAACACATTTCGTCGCCATACTTATCAAGTATTCCCTCAAAGTGCGAAGGGGAGGGGGTGAAAAAATTTAGATGATAAAAAGCTTTTGGAAGAAATAACTTTATGGGGTTATCAGCATTGTAAAAAAAAACAAAAGGAACATGAAAATACTCTCAAATGAATTTCTCAGTAATGAGTCCTTCACCTTTGAAATTACATCAGCCAACACTGATTTCCTTTCACTAGCTTCCTGAATAATTTCGCACAATGCCATCTAAAAGAGAGGTATATGCATTGTAATTCTGTTGATCAACCCTTGGCTGAAACCTGGAGTCTTATGAGGAGCCTTAAGACATCCAGAGGCCTTAGCTGGTGGAGGCAAAATAACATAATTTCAGCAAAATCTATGGTTATTTTGCATCCTGCTTGCATTGAAGTAAACTATCTCATGCAGGAACTTACATGAAATAAATACTGGACTAGCAAACAGCAGAAGAGAGATGGGGTTCTCAAGGCAAACAAAGGACCACAAAAGACGCATTGCTTGTCATAGAAATACTTGAAAAGTCAAATTTGTTTGAAGACTGTTGAGGACTGAAAAATATAGTGAATGGAATAATGGCTCCCTAAGAATCAAACACGGAAGAAGCTCTAAAAGTGGGAACAGCGATTCTTTATAGTATGGTGAATAAATTAGTAAAGGATTATGTTTTAAGAAAGAAATCACAATTAACCCTCATGACAGCCAAGAGAGCTGACTCACTGGACATCAAGCACATAGATCGTAGCCTAATCTTCCAGAGGCTCTTGGTTGTTACAAAACGTCCATCATACCAGAAAGAGACTGCATCAAACACGAATTATGTGCTGCTCCTTTGTCACTCTTTGATGACAATTGGCTCATGAAGAGACCAAACAAGCCTGCTCTTGCAAGAGCTTTATTTGAAGCCTGTAGATATATTGTTCTCCAGATGCGAAACAAGGCAGTATAAGTGTTGCATGGGACATGCACATGATGAAAACTAGCTTGGGAATAGACCTCTATAATTCCATACTTTTCTGCCATGCACTACATGGCTGCAACACCACTTCCCATATACATGGTGTTAGAAGGAATGGCTATGCACATATTTAAGAAAAACGAGGTGTTCCAAAAAGGTTCTCAAGTTTTCCTGAAGGCGAGGACAGAGGAGGAGATAGTTAGCAATGGAGAATGTTTTTTACTGCCCATCTATGGACACAAGAGTAATGAAGACCTAAACTCAGCTCGCTATCGTATCTTCCAAAAGAAGGTCTCAACATCCTCGAGACTTGCCACCCACACGTGCCTCTGCAAGGTTTTACTTGTTTCCTCTTTTTAGGTTTCACTAAGTGAAAATAATTGAAACCAAAGTTATCTAGTTTATTTCCTACTCTTTATATTAATTGATTTTGCTACGTTATTAAATGAGCCATACGTATCTTGTAGCCTTGGATTTTTTTTACTGAAGATTAACTGAACAAAGAGCAGAACAAATCTAGCATGGATATTCATTTTGCTTCATAATATAAATTAAGCAATGAAGTGTGCTTTTTGTTGTTTCATCTCTAAGCTTTTGCTTGTAAGTTTTTTAAACCATATAGAAATAGGCTCAATTTTTTAAAAACCGAATAAATCTGGCTCTACCAACATTGTGAGTCTCAGAATACTTTTTTGGGCTTCCTGATTGCTGTAGATATGATTCTAGGATCTTCATTTTATACCACACAGTTTGTCTAAGTTCATCTAAGGTCAATACTCATTCCTGGAAGGGTGTGGATTTCGGTAAAATATGTTTCTTGGGTTTGATTTTCTGATTTGTGCTATAGGCTAGACCTATTTCTGGGAGAAGGATCAAATCACAGTTTTACACAGGTTATTCTTTTATGTACAACTAGTGTAAAAATCGCCTAAACAGTCCTTAGACAATAACTCTGGAAAATATTCAGCATATCTCACAGAACCTTTTCAAAGTTCCTATATGCTAGAGCTGCATTTGACTGGTAGCATTTTCTGTGTTCAAATCTTAATTTGAATACTCATTTTGCCATTATTTCAAACTCTGTAAAAAATATCCTGCATCTTAGCTTTTCTACTCTTTTTTCATCAGGTATATTGGCCTGTAAAACGTTTTGCTTGATTCCCAACGAACCTCCGAATCGTCATTTACTAAATCTCTGTCATTCCTTCCTCAGAAAATCCAAGTTGAACTGGATGATTTTTACACATTTCACCTCATAATGAACTACCATAGAAAGGCTCTAACATCTTTTCTTAGTATATCACTACCCACTGTCTGATTCAAAGTAAGAATCAAGCAGCAGGGTCTATATGTCTATTACTGCAAACAAGTAGCATGGATACAAACCTAAAAATTTTTTTTTATGTTTCCTCACTAAAAGCTATGAAATTTGGTCTAAAAGTATGCTGTCTGTGGTGCTATTCCTCAGCCTTTGCTAATCCAGTGGCGTTGATTAACCAAAATAAAGAAAGGGGTGAGTGTATTTTCAAATATTTAGGAGGGGGACAGCAAAAGTGTTGTATTTTTTAATTTCAATTGAAAGTACCAAAAAGCTATTTTTTCAATCTTGCAAAATCTAGAAGGGTTCCAGAGGGGCACAGACCCCCTCCAAACAAACTAACGCAATGCTACCGGTAGGGGTTCCACCTAGGGCTATGTTTTAAAGAGTTGCACTGTACCCACATTGGATGGAAATAAGGCCATGCTTTTATCAATATTTTAATTATAATGTTTGGGTTGTGTGTATTTTGGTTGTCTCATTGTTGTGTCTATAAAGTACCTTTGTAGGGTTTTCCATCCATGGGCTGACCGCTTTACGTCTTACAGAGAGCTATAGGATTTTTTTTTTGTAAGATATTAGAAATAACATTCTATTCCTTATCTACCAATCCAAGTTTAAAGAATACCCTTTGGTAAAGATGTTGCACAAAGGTGGAAAAAAGTAAATCCATTTTCAATAATTTTATTTGTGCTAATTTTTTTATTTTGCCAATGTTTTTTTGTCCCAGAAGTATACTCATGAACTTATCATGAGTGTGAGCACTCAAAAGAATAGATATACTTTTTAAAGCCCACAATACAAGAAAAGTAATTTAATTTCTATGTAACATCAAAATTTGAAAATGTAAAGATTCTACAAAGTTGATTACTTCTACAGAATCAATGTAATGTTTTTTTTTTCTTCCAGGTTTTGTTGTTTAGAATGCTCTTAACTATGAGTATGAGAAATTGTGATTGGTTGGTATTTGACAGTTTCTCTAAAATGAACAGTGTAGGAAAATGCCAAATTGCTGCTTTTGTTTATATATACTACACTATTTTAGGAGACAAGATGTCTATAATCATTTTTTTTGTCTTTGTGTATGCCTGTTAAGGTTTATGCTCCCCTTGCATTTTTTGGTGTCTTATTCTTCTGTTCTCCTACAGTTTCAATGTAAAACAGTTCGTGGTAACAAACTGGTAAGTAAGGAGCGACCTGGCTCAATAGTAAACAAAACTCATAAAAAATGGAGTTTTGATACCAATAGATACATCAAGATAATCAGATTTTTATGCTGATTTCAAATATGTAAGCTTTGTCAAGCTTAGTCCTACCCATCAAAAGTTACGCGCCTGAGAAAATTTGCCTTATTTTCTAAAAAAGAGGAAAACACCCCCTAAAAGCCATAGAACCTGAATGAAAATCACACCATCAGATTCAGCATATCTAAGAACTCTATAGTAGAGGTTTCAAGTTCCTATCTGCAAAAATGTGGAATTTTGTATATTTTGCCAGAAGAAAGATCATGGATGCGTGTTTGTTTGTTTTTTTTTTTCCTAAAAAACCTAGAATATCGCGAGAGGGCTCATTCGAACGGAAATTAAAAGTCCTAGTGCCCATTTTAAGTGACAAAAAATGGAGGGTAACTAGGTCCCCTCCCATGCTCTTTTTTTTCAAAGTCACCCGATCAAAATTTTGAGATAGCCATTTTATTCGGAATGGTCGAAAAATATAATAACTATGTCTTTGGGGATGATTAATCCCTCACAGTCTCCAGGAGAAGGGCTGCAAGTTAAGAACTTTGCCCAATGTTTACATATAGTATTGGTTATTGGGAAGTATACAGACATTTTCAGGGGGGGACTTTATCTGGTAGTGGGGGGGGGGGTCGGGGGTTACTTGGAGGGTCTTTCCATGGGGGAAGGGAAATTGCTATGAAGGGGGGGGGGGCGGATTTCCCAGATTTATTTAAAAAACATCAGAAATGAAATAACAAATTTCAACTGAAAGTAAGGAGTACTTCAAAACTGAAAACGAACAGAAATTATTACGTAGGCCTATATGATTGGGTTTGCCCCCTAGTCAATACCTCGCTCTTTACGCCAAAGTTTTTCTTAGTACTTTCATAAAAGCTATTTATTCTAATTAACGGCCTTTGTGATTAAGGGTCATTCTTAAAGAATTGGAAAAAAATTTAACTTTAGCGTAAAGAGCGATGTATTGACTAGGGGACGAACCCCCTAACATACGTAATACAAATATACGAATATAGAAGTTCGTTACGTAAGTTAATTCGTAAGTTACGTATATTTATTACTAATAAAAACGTTCTTAAATAAAATTAAACAACTTTCGTGAAAGCCATTTAACCAAAAAAAGTAAAATTAATATGCAAATTTCGTTTAATTATTCATGTACAGTGAGCAAAAATCAAACCTGCATTAATTCAAAACCGTTCAGAAATTAAATAAAAATACAAGTTTTTTTTTAAACTGAAAGTAAGGAGCGACATTAAAACTTGAAACGAACAGAAATTATTCTGTATATGAAAGGGACTGTCCCCTCCTCAACTTCCGCTCTTTACGCTAAAGTTTGACTCTCTCTCACAACTTTATTTACGCTAAAACTTTAGCGTAAAGAGCGAAGCGTTGAGGAGGAGACTGTCCCTTCATATACGGAATAATTTCTGTTCTTTTCAAGTTTTAATGCCGCTCCTTACTTTCAGTTAAAAAAAGACTTGTTTTTTTGTTTAATATCAACAGAAAACGACAGTTTTGTTATTATTCCATAACTGAGATTTAGTTCTATTTATCTACCAAATAATATTTTCTAAACTGGTTCTACCAAGGCCGTATCCAGGGGGGGGGGTTACCCGGTTTGAACCTCCCCCCGAAATTTTTGACCGAGTCGAAAATAAGTCGAAAATTAGTAAAACCTAGGTAAAAATCAGTAAAATTAGTCAAAAACTGAGTCAAAAATTAGTAAAACCACCCCCGAAAAAGTCAAAATTAGTAAACCCCCCCACCCGAAAAAAATCCTGGATCCGCCCTTGGGTTCTACGTAGTTTTTTAGATGGAAAATACTGGAAATATTTGTTGAAAGTTATTGAATAGAGGACAATTTTCCTAATTTTATAGTAAATTTAGATCATTCTTCAGTAAAACGTTTAAAGTAATATTGTAATTCTGGCTTGGTGAATGGATTGATGTGGGGCTAATGACTCCAATGGTATAAGTATATTCGCCTTTTAGTGGAAGTTACTGCTGCAGGCTTGTCGCAAAATATCTTGTTTCATGGTCAACATATACCTTAAGGGGATGTCTCTGCTAAGCCTCGTTTCAATCGTCGTTATCTGGCAACGCTCTACAATACCAGGCTCTCCCCAGCATCCTCTACATTACCCCTTTCTAGAAGATTCTTACAAACGCTGATAAATTGAAAATCCGTTTCACTCTCTTCTGTTTTGCAAAATATCTACTGAGCTATCCATTTTGGACAACCAATTTAAAATTCATCAGTAGTTTTTATATAGCAGATCCTACTATAGCTGTTACTAAACTTGTAGACAAACACAACCGAAAGATTTCAAAACATGCTTGGAACCAACGCCTTCTGCACTAGTCACATTCTCATAGTTGTATAGTGCCACTTTTATTTTGTTGTTGTTGTGCTCTGTCACTTTCATTTTGCAGGAAGACGTGTTTTCAATAAACAATAATAATAATTAATAACGAGAGAAGAGGAAGTAAAACCCTAAACTGCACTCCACAACATAGACTGATAGATGTTGTAAATCTATTTTCTATTGTAGATGCTATGTATCATTTGATATAATCAGACGTGTCCTGGCTGACTATTTCGAATATGATGTACAATATGTAATGAACGTCACAGATGTAGATGATAAAATCATTAAGAAAGCTAGGCAAACGCATCTTTTCAGAGTATACACCGAGGCAGATCATCCCGTTGATAAGTTGGTGAAGGATTGTGAAGAAGCTATACAGGTTTGCTTTATTCTTATGATCGTTAATGACTGTCATAGCATTGAAAAAGGGGGTGAAAAGCCAAGTATGATGAGTTTTGTAAATATACATGTAAAAATTCTAGGAAAATAGCATTTGATAAAATTAAGGCACAGGAAACACGAATTGGAAATCGGGAATACGAAAGTGTCACTGAAAGTAGGCTATTTTCAGCCTTCCAACCTTCCAACTCTTATAAGTTACCATAGTTTCGCTTTCAGGCAATGGGTTTAGACTTTGACCTAAGGGGATTTATCGAAATCTATTTCTATTTCACATTTGTAAAGTAAATTCATTTTTATATTCCAATTGAGCTGACTAAACATTCTTAAAAATTCGAAAACGCAAGAACGGCATGGTTTGGCGCGCTGGTATTAGAAGTTTTCGCTAATGGAGCCCTTGCCTTTGAGACGGTCAGCCGACGTTGAGGGTCACAAAATGCTGTTTAAGGTATCGAAACCTCTTAATGGTCGAGCATCAGAACCAACGAAGAGCTTATAAAATTGTCGTCTAATTTTCAATATTGAATTTATTGAAGCAGTGTTTAATAGTGTGAAGACTGAAATTTGTAACCTGATGTATGTGTTTTTCTAACTTAGCTGTGTATTAAAGGCTGTACTAAGGCATGTAGCTGAATCTCTGATTAGAATATGACAAACCTGAAAGTGTAAATAGCCATAATATTTCTATTAACAATTTCATAATGTAAAATAGCACACTTTGGAGCATTAATGAACGCGAAATCGCTTGTAAATACAAGCACCAACTAGTTAAACTATCCAAACCATTCTCTTCTAATCATTCTATCCAATCTAACTATCTAACTATTCCATGTTTCCAGGATAATTCTTGGGGGGCGAGGGGGGGGGGGTACAAAAAACGCATCATAAAAGTGTTCATGTATTTTTATTGCGTTTTTACGAGTCTGACTAACATTTTTTGAGGGGGGGGGGTCAAACCCCCTAACCCCTCCCCTGAACACGTCCTTGTCAAGATGGTTCGTTCTCAAATCACCAGCAAATTAAAGCAATTCAAATTATAGTTACTAATAGTCTTCAGGCAACCATTTATGAATGAACAAAATAGGCGTCCCTGTGGAACGCCACTGCTCTCAGGGAACGATGACAACAAAAGTATTCTCCGCTATTACCCGCTGAGATCTATCTACTGACTAATATTAGAATTGCTGGTAAGACTGGGTGATATTTTTTTGTTTTAAGAAGGATTTTGTTTTTTCCTTTTTCTCAATATTGATGCCAATGAATACTCCTTGAGAATTACATAGAAAGGATATATTTCAACCTTATGTGATAGTATATTAGCTCGTGCCTTTATGTCCCTTTATTATTATCTTTGGTTTTCCAACAAACAAGGAAAGGCCTCGTCCAGTGATTTTCTCTAATGTAATTTATTTACCTTGTTGCTTTTGGTTTTACTGTTGAATTATAGGCTTTGATGTACTTTTTAACTGTTTATGCCAAATTTCTATAAAAAAGGTATATTTTGGGAGCTTTTCTGACCAAAATCATACAATAATCTGGGAAATTTGGATAATATGGGAAAACTAGGAAATTGGATTGTAGACTCCTTGTTTGAAGGAGTCTACAGAGAACATTCGACTGTTAATAATCTTAGGCATGGAATGAGCCCTGAAGAAAGATCCACATAGGCAATCAAATATGCCACACTTCACAGTGCTATGACTTAGAAAAATAAATGCGAAATAGAAAAACTGCTTAAAAATAATATATTTCTTCTCATTTGAAATAGCTTTACACTTAAGCTACCAATAGCTGTTCAGAAGTAAATCTGTTATTCATATCATTACTTCTGGGAGGAAAAAACGTTTTACTCGAAGAAAAAATTTGGAGCCCATCTCACAACTATAAGAGTTTCATAGCAACTACATGCATCAAATTAAAATTGTCTTTCAACAGATGGCTGTTTTGTATGTTCAGTGTCTTTTAAATGAGCGTCTTTTGTGCACAACTTCTACCTCCTCCCACTCTTCAATGGCGATGTCCTTCTATAATCCGACAGATATGGAATGACATTTAGTGTCACTAATGATATTTATTTATGCTTACGTAAAAAAACACAGTAAAAAGAAAAAAAAAGAACACAGTATTGACTTTTTATGCTCACCATAGAACAATTGTTTTTATCAAATATTTATAATAAGCCAGTTATGGCGGTTGACTTTTTTTTCAGTTCTTGTGTTTGTCTTTAATTTAGTCATCACCCATTAAATAACTTATTTTTCAGCATCACAAGGAAGCAATTGCCAAACAAACTGATCCAGATAAAATAGGCCTGTTCCTAAAGCAACTGGAAGTAATTACAAGGGCGTATGACGACTTGAAAACAACTGATAGTGCAGCCAAAGAGAGTAAAGAGGTTTGTTTCCTTAGTCTTTGAAGATCTATGGCTGTACATTTATAAGCTACTTACTGCAGATTTATAGGCTGCTTTGAAAATGTCAGGAGGATAGACTTATGACCATAAGGAGGTGACAGAATATATCAAAGAATGGACAATATGTAGTGGTTTTAGAGGCGCGTGTATAAGGGGAAAGGCCTCTGTCCTGATCCTGGTTTACATAAAAAAAAATTCAGTTTTTTTATATTATAGCACCCCCCCCCCCCCTTTCTCGTTCAAGTAAAATTGATTGTGTTTGCCCCCCAAAAAAATTCTATTAGATTTCCCTTGAACTCACTATGAACATATTGTTTTCAATTCCAGGGACATAGATTAATGAATGTATAGGGATATGGCAATGTTTTTTTTAGGGAACCTAGCAAAAGTTACACAACTTACAGAGGTTAGAGAGGCACATGTAGGCTCCTTGGCTTGTCCCTTTGATGTCTCTGGATTTCTGTGATTTTTATTATTCCCTATAGTTTTATTTAATTCGTGTATTTGCTGTTTTGACGACTTTGACTCCGCAACTACTCTTTGAGCGTGTATCAATAGTTGGACTTTTGGAGGTTTTGGCAGATCGCAATGTCAGATAATATTCAAGCCCATTAAAGCCAAAGTGTATGGTATTAGTTATGAGTATTCAGACTTAGCCCTTAGGGGGCAAAGAAACGGCATTAGAAGATGATTTTGCTTGGAGTCAAATATACTAACATGGGTATTTTCAGGCCTCAAGTTTTTGCACAGAGGATGCAACTAGAAGCCCATGTAAAGGATGACACAAGAATTGACATATCTATGTTTTATTAATCCAAAATAGGGTTATTTAACTTCAGCTTTTGACCTCACAGCTTTGTTTAGATTGGGTTTAATTTTCAGCATTTCTTATGCTGAATTTTGTATTTTGAGAATGAGTAAGAAAAGGTTAACGTTTTTAATGGTAAATATGTCAAAATACTTATTGTAAAGGTAAGGGCTTAAATTTAGGTTGCTGATTAAAACTTAGACTCGGAGCGTTCGTGTTTCTTCATAAGTTTAAAGTATTAGCCACATACATGCTTTGTATTTTGAAATAAATTTCAGTAGACAATTAGTAGATTTGCTGGGAATTAACAGTTGTCTATTGGTGATCAATCCAGACATAGATCCTTGGGCGTTACGGGCAATGCTACTCTGCTACACAATAGTGCTGACAGCACATTTACACATATTTTATTTCTTTAAACTTCTTGTTTTGTTATTATGAATGGTCCAATGGACTGATGATTAACGTATTTACGCCTGTTATTCTGGTAATTGACATAGAAATAAACTTTGTTATTGTTGTGTTCAGAATCGCATGTCTGTCTGACAAAAAGAAAATAACAAAAAACTGCAGAAATGAACAAAGCAAAAGTTCTTTCAAACGTACATGTGAATTGAGTAACACAAGTATTATTCACAGAATTTCGAAGCGTCGAAGCGATGCAAAAAAAGACCTTTTTTGTTATTCCAAATCTTTGATAGATTGGGTATTCTTGCCTTGGTTAGAATAATATTTCCTTCTTTATGGAGTAAAATAGTTGTCGGTGCTTTATTGGGTTCAATGTGTCACTTTCAAATTTTTATTCTATTACAAAAAAAAAAATCACCTCAACTTCAACAATTAAAGGGCTGTATAGTCGTAGTTTTGACAGCAAAAATACAGCCGTATTTAGTCGTATGCAGCCGTATTTAGTACGGTTATATTTTATGCCAACCTTCAAACTAGAATTTCTTTGATAATCAATTTGAGCGTTTTTTAGGCAATCAGTTTGAGAGATTTTTTGAGCGTTTTTAGGCCATTTTTTTAGTTTGAGAGATTTTTTGAGCCTTTTTAGACCATCTTTTTAGTTTGAAAATTTTCGAGCGTTTTTTTAGGCTTGTTTTACTTTGAGAGATTTTCTGAGTATTTTGGAATATTTTAAATACAATATTTGTGGAATTACATACTATCTCACCTAATTGATAATTGATGACTTTGCTTCTGTTCTTCTCCTGAAAAAAGGTAGCACTTGGAATCCACAATAAACTCCTTTTGGCTTCCAGCAGGTTTCTTCTGACTATTCATTTGGTATTTCAAATACCAAGACAATCGTAAAATATATAAAAAAGCTTTTGTTTCCTTCAGCATCAACACGATCTTTATACTAAATCATTTTTTTTTTCTTCTGTTATACATTTGTGAAGGAATGTAAGGCTTAGAAAATTATTTTGCCTGAGTGTTCATGTTCTCTAAATTCAAAATCATTTGCCAAGAATGTACTACATTTTCTGTGATTATACCTAGATACTTGTTTGCACATGTGCGCTCTTAACTCGCTGAAATAAAGTGCAACGTTTGACTAGAACTTAAGACAGAACAAAATAAATTTGTGGTTATGCCCAAAATTTAAGGGCATGCTCTACAAGGTTATTATATATTGGGTGTATATGAAGAGCCGTATCTACGTTATATATGGTTAGTGAGATCAGCCTTGATTTGAGCATCGGTTTTCTTGGCGCTAAAAGAATTTACTCAAATAAACCAAAGAAGAGACTACATTCTTTGTGGGGCTGTATTGCTTCTAAAGTAGCGAAATAAAATAAAAACCAACCAAATAATTTTAAACTTCAAGAAAAGAAGCAAAAATATGATGAACAAATTTACACCAAGAAATGAATCTTGATCAGAAATATTAAAGCTCCTAAGAACTAAAAAAAAAAAACACGAGAGCAAGCCTGTCTCTTTGTATCTTTTTTTTAATTTTTAGTTTAGACTTAACAAAATTGAAACTTTATTTTTTACTTAAAGGTTTACCTCAAGCTGGCTAGAGATGTTCTTTCGAATTGGCTTGATGCAATGGAAGGTGCCACTGTAACAGATAAAAGTATATTTTCAAGCACTGCCAAACAGTTTGAAGATGCATTTTTCAGAGATATGGAAGCTCTGAATGTACTGCCCCCTAAGTAGTGACTAGAGTATCTGAGTATATCTCACCTATTGTACACTTTATCCAGAAGATCATAGACCAAGGTTATGGTTATGAATCCAACGGATCTGTTTATTTTGATGTGAATAAGTTTGATGGAAGTGATGAACATTTTTATGCAAAGTTAAGACCAGAGGCCTTTGGAAATACTGAAGCTTTAGAAGAAGGAGAAGGTAAGCTGTAATATATTCGCTTTGAAAAAAAACTATCAAAAGGAATACGGTGACAGGGCCAAAATAAGAAAAAAAATGGAATATTATTAGCTGTTGGTGACCTGCATAGGGATAAAACCCGTACAGGGGGGATGGGTGTACTTGAAATTCCACTTTGGGTGAGTTCAACTCATTTTAAATGGAGGGGAGAGGTTAAATCTGGACAGTCCATTGTGAAACAAACTTGGTTGAATATATATATATATATATATATTTATATATATATATATATATATATATATATATATATTATATATATATATATATATATATATATATATATATATATATATATATATATATATATATATATATATATATATATATATATATATATATATATAAATATATATATATATATAATATATATATATATATATATTTATATATATATATATATATATATATATATATATATATATATATATATATATATATATATATATATATATATGTATATATATATATATATATATATATATATATATATATATATATATAATATATATATATATATATATATATATATATATATATATATATTATATATATATATATATATATATATACATATATGTATATCCCAAGATAGATAATTTTTCCGCAAGTCTGAAATTCTATCAGCATTGCCTTTTCCCTTTTCTCCAGAATTTAAATAATGTTGGAGATTCTAATTATCTTTTTTTGAGGCGTCTTTGATTCAAACATGTTTTTAAGCCTATTGTAAATTGTGGGTTTATTTTATTTGTTGAAGTATTTTTTGCCATTTCATTTATATTTTATATCCTTGATTTTGAAGGAAAAGTAGAAATTAGTGTTTAAAATTTGACTCGTGTTATTATAAATAATGATTATGATAAAAAGTCGAAATCAAATGTTGATATCAAGTTTAAGATTTAAAAAGTATGAGAGATCAAATATTAAGACTAGACCTGTCAAATTCCAAGGACACAAAAATATACATGAATTTATTCTCTATAAACAATTTCTTCAACCACATTACCTCTTCATTCAGTTCAGCTGGAAAGTGTAGGCAAACAAAGTCTTTTTATACAAAGAAACGGGTGCTGAAATACAGGAAAAGGAAATATATGCTTAATTTTTTTAATATTAACGGATGAGAAAATGTCTTCAATTTTTCAAAACTTGTTTTTAAATTAATCGCTCATGTTTAAGTTGCATATAACAGAAGGCAAACATCTGTTGTGCTGCTCCTTGTTTGTTTATGTGCTGTTGCTATTGCTCCTTACACTACTAACAATTCATTAGAGCACAGCGTTTCCTTATTCTAAACGTAGCTGCGTCTGCTTAACCTCGTTGTATATAGTGCTTCACGCTTTCCATCTCCAATGATATATTCTTTAACCTGTTTCTACTCCACTCGAGGACACCCTTCCTTTTGCTTTGCCTAACTGGACCACCAAAAGACCCGATTTTTCGTAGCATATTGTCCTCCATCTGTAAAACTTGTCATAACCATTTTAACCTTTATTTCATAATATAATTAAATATTGGAATCAAGTCACCATTTCTTATATAGGTTATTATTAAATGTGTAGTCGCTTAAATGAGCATTTGAAATGGTCACCGTTTTAACCTTTATTTCATTATAGACTTAAATATTGGAATCAAGTCACCGTTTCTTATATAGGTTATTATTAAATATGTAGTCGCTTAAGTGAGCATTTGAAATAGTCACCATTTTAACCTTTA
Organism: Artemia sinica; assembly: GCA_027921565.1. Classification (NCBI taxonomy): domain Eukaryota; kingdom Metazoa; phylum Arthropoda; class Branchiopoda; order Anostraca; family Artemiidae; genus Artemia; species Artemia sinica. The sequence continues at coordinate 21,284,577 of CM051270.1, read as the reverse complement.
TTTTATAATAGACCTAAATATTGGAATCAAGTCACCATTTCTTATATAGGTTATTATTAAATATGTAGTCGCTTAAATGAGCATTTGAAATGGTCACCGTTTTAACCTTTATTTCATTATAGACTTAAATATTGGAATCAAGTCACCGTTTCTTATATAGGTTATTATTAAATATGTAGTCGCTTAAGTGAGCATTTGAAATAGTCACCATTTTAACCTTTATTTTATAATAGACCTAAATATTGGAATCAAGTCACCATTTCTTATATAGGTTATTATTAAATATGTAGTCGCTTAAATGACTATTTGAAATAGTCCTTGAACAGTTCTTCTGGACAATATCTAGTTTTTTTCTTAGTGTTTCAAAGTGTACACGTTTCATAACTATTATGGAATGTGATAAGTTTCTAGTTCATATTAAATTAAATTCTAGTTCATATTAAATTAATATGTTAAAAAAAATAACATAAGACTACAAGACCTACCTAAGCAAAGGGGGGAAAGGTGTCAGTGGATTTTTCCCAGGTGCAGATCAAGTCATCTGCCAAATGGGAACCTTTAGATCATAAATTTCCGATGTTCATAGGAGAACTACCCATTCTTCTATGCTTGTTTCAGGGGTATTTGTGCATACCAAATTAAAGCAGATTAATTTAAAATTTATCAACATTCTTCGAATAACTCCATTTCTTCTGTGTGTGTTAGTTTTTCGCTTTTTTTTCGATTGGAAATCTTATAATTAGCCACCCAAGTTGTAGAAACCTATTCTTTAGCCTTTGCATTATCTATAAGAATAATCCAGCACTAGTTAATGTAACAGAATGATAGCATTTTACAGCCATTTTAGAGCATTTTACTAGTTAATAGCATTTACAGCCTTATTGAACAAAACTTTATATTCTGCATTATGTAAGCTAAATTAAAGACTACATGCTTATAAATAGTATAAGGATTAGAATTCCTCTCTTTTAAAAGCATGGAAAGCTGTAGAATCTTTTATCCAGAGTTCTAAAATTGAAAAAAATCTCCAACTATGGAATTATTTTCTATTTTTTGTATGTTTTGATTGTTCAATCTGTGTTTCTGTTTAACTAGTCCTTAAGGGTACTTAGAAATCATTAAACTTTCATCAAAGTATCAAAACTAATATCAAAGTAACAAAGTAAAAAAAACATCAAAGTAACAGTAAGCAACTTGCTTAACTTACAGCCTTTACCCCGTATATTTAAAATTTTAAGTTTTTTTTTTATGTGCAGCCTTGATTATTTACTCTGTTTCAGGAGACTTAAGTATATCCAAGGAAAGACTAGGCGAGAAACGATCACCAAATGATTTTGCTTTATGGAAAGTAAGTAAGCCAGGGGAACCTTCGTGGGAATCTCCGTGGGGAATGGGGCGGCCAGGATGGCATATTGAATGCAGCGTTATGGCATCAGACATCCTTGGGCAGTCTATCGATATTCATGCTGGTGGGGAAGATTTACAGTTTCCACATCATGATAATGAGTTGGCTCAATCAGAGGTCAGTTTGTATTTTTAAGTAACATTTTGTGCAATTTGGCTAGCTCCTAAATCTGTCTTTCTTCTGAGATGGGGTAGCTGGTGTCAAAATCTAACTAATTTCAGCTTCAAACGATTTTTTTTTAAATAATTCTTTACATTGTATCTTCTTTTCTTTATGATTTGTTTTCTCCCTTGATGCTCACTTCTCAGTTTTATTTATTTTCTCTCATATTCTGTAGTTTTTGTTGTTTTTGTATATTTAATACCGTCAGTGAGGGGGAAATATGACAGGGTCCCAGTGGAAGGGGGATTTTTCCAACTTCTGTCACATTTTTTTCAGGGGTAAAAGGTGCTTACCTTCTTTCTAAAGTTTACATAAGACCCCCCCCCCCCAAAAAAAAAAAAAAAATCTGTCTTTCTTCTGAGATGGAGTAGTTAAGAGTCAAAATTCAATAATTTTCAGCTTCTAATTTTTTTTTATTATTAATTCTTTACATTGTATTCTTTTTTCTTTAAGATGTTTTGTCGCCCTCGATGTTCACCTCTCACCTTTTTTTGATATTTTCCTTTCAGATTTTGTAATTTTTTGTTGGTGTAAATTTAGTATTACCAGTGAGGGGAAAGTATAGCAGGGTCCTAGTGGGGGGGGGGGGGGGTATTTTACAACCTCTGTCATAATTTTTTTTCAAGGGTAAAGGGTGCTTACGTTTTTGAGAAATATCTATGCTTTTAAAAATAAAACAAAAGAAGATTAAACATTCTAATGGTGCTCATGAGTAATTGATTTTCAAATATTAATCTTCTATTTTTAATAATCAAATAGAACATTTTGCTGTTTTTTGGACTTAATCTCACCCAATCGCATTTGAGTATCGGTTGTATGAGTTTGAGTATGAGTTTGTGTGAGTGAAAGTATGAGTTTCAGAGATTCTCAAAATATTATTCTAGTTCACTGTATTGCACCTCTTCTAGAACCGTATTCTACACACAGGGCTCAATATTCTTCTGTTTGGTTTTTTTTTCTTTACACGTTTGCTCTTCCTCTTTCCGTGACTACTTCACTTTTAGTTCAAATTGTGATTTCTTGTGATTTGCTGGTGGTTGAGGAGTGAATCGTTTTTTTAGCCTTTTAAAGACCTTGCATTCAGTCTGAGCTTCGAATGGTCGTTTCTTTTATGTTTTTATGCTTGTGATTTGGTCACCTCTTTCAGTCGTCTAATAAAGTGGCTATTTATTTTATTTTTATTATTTTTGCGGACTTCGAAAGGCTAGGTTTTCTTTTTTTTTTTACTATTATTATTATAATTACTTTTAAGTATTGAAGATAGCTTAGCAGAGGCTCTTGCCGAGATATCGACTTTCTTTATTTTTCTTTTTCACCGGTTGAGAATTACCCTCGTTGTTGTTGAGTCTTTTTGTTTCTTCCCTTTTTTTGTCATCTCGTTAAGTACAATTGATATATTTTGTATCTTCTAAATATTGAAAAGTATATTGACCATATTTGTTCAATGCAAAAAGTGTTTGACCAAGAGTTACACGACACTATTGTTAGTCAAGAAGTTGGAAAACACTAAATGAATCACCACAAATGCATTGAAGGAAAATCCAAATCACAACTTGTAATAACCCACATACTTCTAATCGCAGCAGAGCTTCTCGGATGACAGGCGTAAAAAACGTAGCTCACTGTTTTGTGCACCTAAAAAAAGATTTTCGCCTCTTCCTAAAAAATAATTCCAAGTCCCCCCTCCCTTCCCCCGAAAAAAGATCCTGGAAGTTTCAACTCAATTCTTCAGCCGTGAGACAACACAGAGTAGACTTATACAAGTTACATTCAAAGCTCCTCATAATATTAATGAACCTACTCATTGTATAATGAGAAATGCTCGCTGGTTTCAGGCTTCAAATAGCTGTTGTATTCCGTCACAAAATTGTTGTCAGAGCGGAAGGTCGGTAATTTGCTGGGAATTATCGAAATGGGTAATTACTTTGATCGAAAAGATACTGAAAATAGTTACGAACAATTCAAAATATTAACAAAAGAAGTATTTATTCTCGTGTTCTTGATAAGGGTAATTAAAATTTATCCTTTTGATTTTTTACTTGTATTAGAATAAAGTTGAACTTGGTACAGTTTTTTTCCTCCCTTTCTCCACAAACGATTCATTAGTACTTCATTTTTATCTTTCTATATAAAAATAATGACATTTGTTGGTTATTGACCCATCCCTTTTTTAATGGTTTTGAAACGATTTTTGAGTTTCTTTTTTTTTCAACAGGAAAGATACTGGGGATATGTATCCAGTATTTTTTTGAGAAAGGAGTAAGGTGTCAAAAACATTTTATTTGGTGAAAAATCCCAACACTAATCACCTTTTTAGTCCTGGTAAGAAAAACAGCAAGAACATATTCTACATCTACTTTTTTCGGTTGAATTTTGTCCGTTTTTTTGTAATTTATTTTATACTTCGAGTATTGCAAGCTTTGGATTTTTGTACTATTACATTTTTTTTGTCGATTACGTTTTTTTATTCGTAATAATATTAACTGAAATGCCTGTTGAGCAGTGGCAGTTCTGGCTTCTCTGTCGCCCGGGGCAAAAAATTGATTACCGCCCCACCCTCTGTCTCCCACAAAATTTTCGGGCCAAATTAAAAAAAAATAAGCTATTAACAAAGTTATAAATGATTCTAATTTACTTATTTTAATTATTATTATTTGATTTTTTAAAATTTATTCTTATTTTATTAATTAATTAATACTTTATTAATCATTTTCATTTATTAACTGCACCCTCTATCTAATTTTACTAAAAATAAATTAAAAAAATTACAAAATGATCACAACTGTTAAATTGTTTAATTGAAGTTTTGCGTCCCTAAAATGTCTCTGTCAGGGGCAAGTCCCGCCCTAAAACCGCCTCTGCTTCTGATTTTTATCTTCTTTTTTATAGGCTTGTTTTGGTAACGACAATTGGGTTCGTTATTTTCTTCACACTGGTCATTTGACGATTGCTGGTTGTAAGATGTCAAAATCATTGAAGAATTTCATTACGATTGGGGAGGCCTTACAGAAGCACAGTGCCAGGCAGCTCCGGTTTTTGTATTTACTGCACAACTGGAGGGATGGGTTAGACTATTCTGACAACACAATGAACAAAGCTATGACCACTGAAAAGAAATTCAAGGCAAGTATTCTTATTAGGGACGTCCCGAATACGAAATGCGAACTCAGTACTTGGATTCTTAATAATAGGTGTTGTAAGGGTTTTGTTTATGAACAAATTATGCGAAAATTGAAATCTCTCCCCCCCCCCCCTAGTTGTGATACCCCATAGAATGATATACTGAGGTGCATCTATTATGACTCTTACCTTTAACATTGCTTATCTTTGAATGTTGCCTTTAATATTTACTTAGGTGCTCGGTTGCTTAAAGAGACGTTGCTCTTTACTTAGTCATCTGTCCTGTGTTAACTAATTTGCTATTTAATAGTAATATATACAGACTTTAAAGAAAATAGAAGAAATAAATGAGTGGGGTACGTTATCTGTCAATCAGGGCTCATTTGAAAGACTGCACTTCTTAAAATGGGGTTTAAGTTCTCATTTGTTCTTTTGCAGTTTAGATAGCAGAAACACTTAAAACATTGGAAAAACTGAAAACTAAGTTGTTATATCTTTCTTTTTCCAAAAATTGTCTTGAATATCTCTTTTTATTATTCAGTTCGTTTATATTAAACCCAAATATCGGTATTTATGATGCAACAGTTGAAAAAGGAATGAGATTAAAAAAGCCTCTGCTGGGAACCAAAAAAAAAAAAAAAAAAAATGATAACTGAAAAGGAATATATTCATTCAACAAATTTGTAGTACATGCAGGATACTTTGGCTGTATCCAGGGGGATAGAGGTTTTCGACCCCCCCCCTCCCCGAAATGTTTGTTCGACTCGTAAAAAATTGATTATAAACAAATTCTGATGCGTTTAAAAAAAAAAATCGTAACCCCCTCCCCCCCCCCCAAAAAAAAAAAATCCTTTTGTAAATAACATAACATTTACTTGTTATGATTAGAATTTTCTAGTGTGGCAAGTTTCTCTCCATCTTTCATTTCTGAAAGTACCAAGGACAGGGGAAAGAAAATCTGACGGCTTGATAAAAAAAATGTCACGAAACGCCAAACGCTAGATAACGCTGCGGATTTTTTATCGATGCTAGAGCCAGTTTTCACTTTTGTAGCCTACCTGTGCGTACCCTGGATATCAAAATGATTTATTTCAGGAGTAGCTTAGGGTATTGTGGTAAAATTCTTAGGGGAATTGCTTGTTTGGAGTTAAAACTTACTACTGTGGCAAGTTTCTTTTTTCCTCCTTCATTTATTTAAGTACCAAATACAGGGGGAACGAAATATGATGGCTTGATTTGGCTAGGCCGATACTTATGAATGTATAATGTCCGTCAATATAATGTGTAAGTAAAACAAAAGCGGTAAATACACAATTTATTAGAGGGTAACCTCGGAACAAACGTTCCTTCATGCCGCATATGTTTTGCGCTTATTCCTTTCAGCTTCAGGATTGGTCCCGCGACAACCCTTGGAGTTTGTTTGGGAATACAATCTGAGGGAAAGATTTCACGGTGTTTATGGGTACTCAGGCAATTGAAAAATTTTTTTTTAGCCTTCATTGCTCCAGCGAAACTAAATCAATTTTTACTGGTAATTCAGAATATGAAGTTTCTAGGCCTCGGGAAATAATAACAAGAGCATGTTTCTGATTTTATTGAACGCGGCTTGATTGTTTGATAGATAAACCAAAATGCCATATCGGAGCAGCATTTTCTAAAAGCGGTCTAATAAAAGCAATAGATTCTTAAAAGATGGAACGATGAAACACGAAGTTCTGTCAAAATTTTAACATTTGTAAGCTAGTGCTGCCTTTCTCCGTCAACTCTGCAGTGAGCACCTCCCACTTGAGATAAAAACTGACGGTTATTCTTAGTAGTTTATTAATTAAAATAGGCTGTATTAGACCAAAACCTTTCTTATAATCTATTGGTAGCAGGTTAAATTGATTTGACTGATTGATTGAATTATGAAAAAATTAGAAAATCGATTTTTATAGAAAAGACCTCCATGTGCACTTGTGTAGTTTTGGTAGAAGCGGGTGCAAAAAGAAAAAAATAAACAAAGAACATAGATGAAAAATAAGCTAAAAACATATGGCACCAAATAGCTTAAGAAGATGTAGCTTTCGTTTGAAGGTAAATCTTTTTGTGAATCTACTGAAAGATAATGTTAGAGACGAACTTTGTTGTTAAATTCAACGAAGTAGTTTTGCCTAATTAATTGTATTGTTCAAGGTGGCAACACTAACAAAAATATTATGCTGCCCTAAAAATTTCATTTTTTGTTAAACGGCCAAAGAAAAAATCTTAAAAAATCATGGTTTCCAGGTTTGAATAGACCTAAGATGGAGCCAGGGGTAAAAAATGTTTTTATTTTATGTCCTTGGTAATTTAAAAAACATGATTGATCAGGTACGATGAGGAACGAATAAGAATGATAATTTAAATTAAATCATAATAACTAAAATTAAATTGTATTTGAGTAATTTTTGGTAAGTTGCTCTATGCTAGTAAATGAATGTATTCAATTCTATATTGGACAATAATGTGCTGTTTAACAGTTTTACGGAATAATAAAATATTGATTTTTGAACGTGAGTTGTAAGGGAAGTTTATTGAAGTTTATATTTGTTTTTAAACGCGAGGTTCAATTTTAGGAATTTTTCCTCACAGTGAAATCTTTGCTGCTGCAAAAGCCAAAGGACGTGATTATTGACTATCAACCATTCACTGTGGAAGACAAGAATCTATTAGCTACATTTAGAGTGAAGAAAGAAGCAGTGCATACGGCTTTGTGTGGTATGAACATTTTATTTTGTCTTCTTCTATTTGTTTAACTGAACTTTGATTTTTCTCTATCTTCTTCAACAACAAGATATTTATTTTCCAGAAACAGAAGAAAAAAAGAAATACAAATAGATATTATAAATTTCTTCAGTATTCTCTGTTTTCCGGTTCCTTTAGGCATTCATATGAAAACTAAATCAGTACTTATTTTTTTGCCTAAAACAATACGTCCACTCTGGGGATGTACCATAACTAATGTTATAATAAGGCCTCCATAATAAGACCTACCAAGGTCACTGCTCTTAAAACCTAAACACAGACAAATAAATACTCATTGCAGAAAGGGGCTGTCCACTGTGGTTAGTATTAATTTTTCTTTCGGAAAATTGGTTAATGCATGCAAATATGGAGTACATGGAATAAATGCAAGTATCCTGAGTAAATGTAATAAAAATACATGGAGTATTAGATAAATTGTAAGATCTTTTGTCATTGCTTTTGTTATATGATCTTAAAGGGGTGTTCACAAAAACATTGAAACTGCGATGCATGGCCATCTGGATGTCCGGTCGCAAACAATACTTTTTACTAAATTTATGTAGATGATCATTTATGTAGATTATCTACATCTGTGTAGATTATTTAGAACCTCTCCCGTTGTGTGCCGGAGATAAATATATCCAGTTTTAATGAAACTTGTATCATCAGAAAGTGTGATTTTTTTATTTAACGGATCAGTTTTCATTTTAAAGTTTAGGAAAGGGTATTCCCTAAACATTTTCTAGCATACCTGCTAGGAAAACGCTAAAAATCAGCTTAAACGAAATACTATTTGAGGAATTTGGCAGCGTTAGGAGTTCCCTGTGATGCCACCACCTTTGATTGAAGATCTTGCCGACACAAGTGACGTAAAATTACAATATCTTTTAATCAATTTTCACAGGCCACCCCCAGATACTCAATAGCTTACAGTAGTGACTAGTCCCATAGGAGGATTTGCTAATAGGCCCTTGGTCTTTGAGACGGTCAACTGACGGTGAGGCTCGCTAAATGATTTTAAGGTATCCAATGCCCGTTATGAAAAATGGGGAAAATATCCTTTTAAGAGCTCAATTAACATCAATTTGAAGAAAAAGGCATTAAACCACTATCACACTGGAATTTAGACAGACATATACACATCCACGCGTAACGGACGTAACAAGAAAAATTACTTATATTTTCGCCATACATATGGAGCTTTATTATGGGCCTTAGTGAAGTATAAGAGTAGAAGATACCCCGTATAATTTTTTTGAGGGTGAGATTAATAGTAATTATTTTTTATTTAGGTAATTTTTTTTGTATTGTGTAGCTGTTTGGATTTGATTTTTGTGAATAAAGGAAATAAATCTTAGGGAGAATAAGTCTGGACAACATTGTAACATTGTCCAGGCTTTGGCTATATAATAGTTTTTTCTCCAAATTATTAGAGGGTGGCAACTGCCCCCTCCCTTGCCAGGCATATTATTTGTATATTTTGAAATTAGGCACATTAGTAGGTTAGTATAGGTTGGAGATTTGGAAGTAGTATATTATGTCATATACTTCTGTTATTTCAAATTTGTGCGAGTTAATACAAACTACACGTATGGTCATCTGGTGCTGTGCCTTCTTTTACGAACCGGAGGGGCCATGGGTTATATAGCAACCGGAGGGGCCGTGGGTTATATAGCAACCGGAGGGGCCGTGGGTTATATAGCAACCGGAGGGGCCGTGGGTTTTTCAGCCCCACGGGGAACTGTCAATTTCAACCTCTTCACATTTAATGATGTAAGTGGGCCTGTTTTTCAGGAAACATACAGTATATATGTAAAATATATATATATATATATATATATTATATATATATATATATATATATATATATATATATATATATATATATATATATATATATATATATATATATATATTATTTATATAACAAAATATCACCGCGAAGTAGGAGTAACCACAAAATCGTGACTACCCGTAAGACGTGCTAAAACCATATCAGACGTGTTATGTAACTTTGTCCATGCCAGAGCCTGTTGTCTAAGTTGTCCAAGCCTGGACAACGGTTACCCGCCCAAGGAGTAAGTTACAAAAAATCAGACTCTTAAGTGCGTTAACACATTAACGAACACGTAAAGCAGTGTTTTAATGTATAACGCCTTCTACGTTAACGCCTATACTCGTAAACAATACTTTATCCAGTAATCAGACGGTCAATCTCAGCCTCGCAGAGAAGAAAACTTGCAACTTAGCTTTCGTAAGTCGATTGCATAAGAAAGCAGACTAAGGTCGCAGAGATTGATGCTAAAACCTTCGAAAATATTTTTAGTTATATTATGCTTCAGGCTGTTAAACAGGATGGACTTATTACAAAAATCTCTGTCTAGGTTGCAGCTACCGCTGTAACCTAGATACTGTAAAGTAATAGCTGTCATATCATCATTAATCTTTGGCACCGTCAAATCAGTAAGTAATATGACAACGGAAGTCTTTCCTTTCAAAAATGGAATTAAGATCTCCAGTTCCATTTTGAACTTAATTCCAAATGGAATTAAGAAAAGTATTGATATGATTTTACTATGTTGCAATATTTTTTTTTCTTTTATTTTTACTATTATATTTTTTTTGTATTACTGAATTATGTATATAATTGTATTTTGTTTATTTTTTACCTTGTTTTCAGATAATATTAATACCCGAAGTGCAATTGACACAATGCAGGAACTAGTCAGCGACGTTTATATTTATTTAGGAAAACAAAAAGTACCTAATAGAGAAGTTTTAAAAAAGATCGCCGATTTCATCACACACATGTTTCAAGTGTTTGGAGTCATACCCAAAGATGAATCTATAGGATTTCCAACCGAAACCTCCTCAGCAACAGTAAGTATTTTGTAGCCTATTAATTGCCTATTATGTAGCCTATTATTATGCTATATTATTGTTAACCTATTATGTAGCCTATTAGTGTATTGTTGCCTATTTCTTGCATTTAGTCAGTTTTACCAGATTCAGGTTTTGTCGTTCAACATCATACAGGGTTAAAAAAAAACCTTACAAGAACAGTATATATCCTTTTACCATTATCAAAGTTCTCGACTCATTTCCTTAAAGGCACTAAATAATAACGAAAGAGTAAATTAATTTATTAGAATAATAAATTGAATACTATTTAACTAATATTGAAACCAATCAAATTAATCTTGAAAAACATGCGTAGAGAACAGTTTGTTTTTAAAGTAAAATATAACTTAAGTTCTAGGAAAGGTTTAGGACATTATAAAAGAAAGTTATTTTTGAGGTTTAGAATAACTTCCTAGCCGAGTGGCTGGCGCGCTGGATTTGAAATCCTTTGTCCAAAGGGCGGGGGGTTCGATTGCTGGTGTGGCCGATTATTTGGTTTGGGACGAGGGTCAGTGGCGTTACTCTCTCAGCTAAGTCAGAGTCGGCGCAGCTCTAAATTGGTACCCAGAGAAATCTGGGAAAGATAAGCAGGAAGGGTGTGTGAAAGCACAGGATGGCTGGACCCTAACCCCCCATTGCATATCCTGGCTGAAGGGCCTTATAATGGAGATCAGCACCGCCTGTTTGGACTTTAAGGGTCTAGTGCCGTATCCTTTACCTTACCTTTAACTTCCAGGACAGATATAAGTTATATATATAAAGCTATAACAGATATAACACATATTTTATTTCATCGACCTTGTATCATGGGATTAGACATCAACTATTTTTATTATTTGTGTGACCAGATTTATTTTGATTCTAACACCAGATTCTAAGACATTTGGTCAGTTCTTTGTAATATAAATGTAGATCTTTGATGGTGGATGTGTGGTTTATTACCTATATCGTTATGTTGATTCATTCTATTTAAAAACTGTTCAGTCAAGAAACAAATGGAGCTATAGTTTAAACGAGAAAGCAACACATGCACTTGACTTGCATAACATTAAATTTTCCTTTTGAATTTAGGACTGTATTGATGGATTATCCGAAAGTGCTTGGGAGATGTGGAGCTCAGCGCTAAAAGAAGAACTATACCGCACTAAAGGAGCCCCTCCAGTATTTTTTGTAAAATCTTTTTACGATAATCAATGTTACTCACAAAAATTAAATAATTCAGCCACTCACTAACAGGGTAGTATTTTACGTGTATTACAATTTCTGACAATTATATTTTCTTCCTTTGTTTCGGTCGAAAAATAGTTGGAACAGAGAAGGTTTGTGATGACTCTGTGGAGATTGCTTCTGCTCAAAGGCTACTCCACATAACAATTAGTGGTTTGAGAGAGCTGTCTTATTCACACCTGTGTTACTCCAGTATTTTCCGTAAAATCTTTTTGAAGGGAGAACCTTCGATTGATGGAAGCACTTTACTTCCAAAAACTAAATAACTTATCCCTCTGTTATCAAAAGAGGAGGGTTTCACCTGTAAAACTGTTCCTCGTAATTATAATTTCTTCTTTGTTTCCGGAGAAAATGGTTGGAACTCTTTCCAAAGAAGGTTTCTGGTGACTCTGCTGGTATGACCTTTTCTCAATGTCTGCTCCACATGGCAGTTAGTGATTTGAGAGAGCCGTCTTATTCACACTTTTAAAAGAACGAAAAAATTTTCTTAGAAATTGCTCAAGGATAATTCTACAAAAACTTGTTGATGAAGCGCTCAATAATTCTACAAAAATCTTGGTGATGAAGCGCTTAATGTCCCTCTTTGGGAACGAAGTGGCTTGACTCCACTCAGTATGATGAAGAAGCTTGGACATATCCTCCCGGTGGATGAAAACCACCCTTAGAATAAATTTATATAAAGGGCTCCTAAGGGGGTTACAAAAAGCTGGACAGAAAACATTAGGATAAAATGAGATTTGTAATAACTTTAGCATTCGTAGATACCGGGAATAGTCTGAAGATGGCGATTGATTGTATGTTTCTGAAAGTGTTTGAGTGAATTTCACTGTGCTATGCAGTGCGTCCACAGTCATCAGATTTTTCAGTGTTTCTGAAAGTGTTTCTGCGTTCTATTTTGTAAATTTACTGCCTAGGCTTGGCAAACACATAGACAGAGAATGGAATAGCGTATGTGTTTTTAAACGCACCGCTTTTTGTCTATGACTTTTCTTTTGGGCAGTGCTTGCACTATCCCCGGATTTTCAGTGTTTCTTCCTCGAGATGGCGCTGTTATGCTCTAAACAGTTTGAAGTATAGTGAACAAGAAGTAGAATAATAAAATATATAAAGAAAAATTCAGGTTTGATTTCCGTCTGACGTAAAAAGAAAATATAAAAATAACAATCCTGGGACTTGAATAAATTACAGGACCGAAACACAAGTCCAAGAATCTTCCAATGACAATGGTGATTGAGATTCCCTGTACCCGAAAAGTCTTTCTTATGCCAAATATTCTCCATAAAAACCCTATTCCAAGGTAAGTAAAACCTTCTGGTAAGACAGTATCCAACGCGGGGGTTCCGGGTTTGAACCCCCCCCCCCAACAAAAAAAAAATTGTCCGTCTCGAAAAAATGTAACAAAAATGTGTAAAAAACAATTTTTGATTCGCAATTTAGAATTTTTGTAACCTCATCCCCCCCTCCCAAAAAAACACCCCTCCCCCCAAACAAAAATCTAAATTAGACTGGAACAAAGTCTTGAGTAAAAATCAAGGGTTTCTAAAGACCTCATTCCCTCTTTCACTCAATTTTGTTTTTAATTGGATATAGTAAGACCCCCCCCCCCCTCTATTAGAATTTGATTTATTTCGGAGGTCCGGTTAATTTTTGAACAAATAAAGTTAAAAGACAGTATAAAATAATATGGCTGGCAGAGAATAAATTCGAGAGCAATGACTCAGGAAGCAATTCTAGATTGACTCAATAGAAAACTTAGTATTCAGTATGTTGTTAGGTTACGTTGTTGGTTCAAAAAGTGATTGTTTTTCTTCGTTTTAGAGTGAAGAAGAGCTCTACCGTTACTTAAAAGCTTTCGCTCAATTTCGGGAAGAAGTTAGGAAATCGGCCAAGGAAATTGGTAATCATGACCTCCTCAACGTTTGTGATAAAGTCCGTGATGACATCTTACCAGAACTAGGAGTGAGACTGGAAGATAAAGAAGGTGGTGAGTTCCCAATTTTGGGGTTATTTCTTTTTATTTCACTTTCTATTTTGGGCATAAATGTGGCTAACATGCGGGGGAGGTGGTTGAATCTTAACTATAATTTGACATATCTTCGGTTGGCATTAAAAACCTCGTACCTATGCTTTCCTTTTTTTCAAGAATGTAGTCTAATGTACTTCTATAAGGATTACTGCGATGGAAATAATAGGTCCAAAGGTATTCTTTTTTTATTATGTTTGTTATTATTGCTCACTGTATACTTGAAATAACTATATACTTATATACTATAACTTATATACTTATATAACTTATATAACTATAACTTATAACTATAACTTATATACTTATAACTTATATAAATAACTATAACTTATATACTTGAAATAACTGCAGGTATATTATATTTTCCTTTTATGTTTTTATATTATATTTTCATCTCTACTGGCAAGCAATAAAATTAAATATGGAAATAACTCAATAAGAATAACATAAATATAAGCGCTTATTTTTTCCGTAGGGGGTGCTACCTCCACTCCCCTTCGCTTTGGTTAAGCCTTGTCTGTTTATAGCACCCGCCTTTTTGTCTGTTTAATTGGTAGTGTTTATCGACCTGTATTTAGCTAGTATGGTTTTTAGGTTACTATAATTTAAAGAATAAAATGCCTTGATAAACTGGATAAAGCAAACATTTTGTGGCAATTTCTTTAGTCTAGAGATCTTCGAACTTTTTGAAATGTGGAGAAAAACAGGAAACTAATATGAAAATTTGCCTTAAAAGGCTTTAACTAGTCAATAGTTATCCAGACAAAGTAATTCAAAAAAGATAAAGCAAACGTTTGTGGCAATTTCTTTATTCTAGAGACCTCTGAACTTGTTGAAATGTGAAAAAAATGTAAAAAAACAAAACAAGAAAATTATATGATTGATTCGCCTTAAAAAACCTCAACAAGTCGATTCTATTTTAGAAAAAGTTACTTTGATTACAGGCGTTCAAAAAACTTTGCTTTAATGATATAGGTCGTGGGATCTAATTCCAAAAATGGTATTTGTTCACAAATGGTATTCTTGGAAAGTTAAAAACCCGGCCTGACTCTCGAAAAGGCCTAGTGCAAAGTTTATAATGCAGGAATTTACTCTAGAGTTTTGTCTAAGGGGATAAAGTATCTGGACAGTGTGAAATCAGAAAACAATTCTTACATCATAATATCAGAATAATTGTAGCTAACACATTTTGCATGCAGACCCGCTGTACTTTGTCAACCCCCCCCCCCCCCCCTATGTGCCAACATATAGCCCAAATTTGTTTCTAAAGTATTATATTTTTATCATACTTAAGTATTTTTTATTGGGATTAGCCTAACTTCACTTCTTGAGGGGTAGGGAGTATATCCTACAAGTACTTTTTTGCATTTTTTTTTTGTCAAAATTCCGTAGTTACCATCTCTTTGCGGGTACTTGGAACAAAAGATTTGTTAATGTTAGCAAAATTTTACACCCAGCCCATGAGGATTTCTCTAATCCATCTTTCACTGGAAATTACTCAATTTAAATTATTGGATTTCAGGTAAATTTATAATAAAGATTGAATCGCGTGAAGCTCTCATTAAAGAAAGAGATATTAAAAGGGCAGAAGAAGAAAAGAAACGACAAGAGAAGGAGAGAAAGAAGGCCGAAGCCACTGCGAAGCAAGCAGAGAAAGGTGCTCTTCAAGCTATCCCTCCCGTTGACCTTTTTAGAAATGAGACAGATAAATATTCGCAGTTTGACGACCAGGTAATAGTTTAAAATATGCATGAAAAGAATTCCTATACTAAGCTTTTTAAGACTAGACGTTTCTCTTCTCTCCCCCCCCCCCCAATGTGGGGTATATTAACTTTGGTGAGTCTTCGTTCTAACCTAACTATATAACCCTTTGTTTTGATAATGGTTTAAAATTGCTTTTTAACTGTATCATATTGTCTTAAGTAGCACAATTATTTGTAGGAAATCATTAACAGAATCCCAAAAAATAATCTTTAGGGGAATTTTGATGTTGAAGTACAATCGAATTATATTAAAATATTGGGTATGTGTATCGAATAATAATTGAAGTATAGCATATATTAAGTATATTAAAGCATAATGATATTATTTCCGGTCAGTTTTTCTCAATGCTCCCGATTTTTTGTTTATTCAATGAAATTGATAAGGGTCTACCCTTGGTGGTTTTTACGGGAAGTGTAGACCTCTGGCTGGATTGATGAATAAGATATTATATTTTGGAAAGCTGTGTTGTTCTTGCCTGGGGCCAAATGGGTGGTTTTGTTTGACCATGAGTCAGAGCCTAAGGTTTGTGAGCTCTAGGGGGGAAGTCTGTGTCGCAGAGGACTAACTGAAGTTTTCTGCCAAATATTTGTCTTTACCCATTTTTTTTGTTTACAAGTTGAAAACTCCGTTTTAACGGGCAAGCTCCGTCTTAACGAAACCAGTTTCCAATCAAAGTTATAATAAAATGAAAGAATGCTTAAGATGTTAGACCTTCTCCTAGACCCAGTGTTCAAATATTGACTTAAAGTAACGATTGGGAAATTTTACAGAAAGGAGCAGATTCGATATCGAGAAATACAGACATCGAGAAGGAACATTTCCCCAGGGATCAAAAAGTGCTGCCATCTTTGTTACCAATCAGTTTTTTTTCATGATTCCGGTTGATTTTCTAATTTCTTTTTCTGTGTTTTGGACTGAGACAGAGGAATATGATCAAATATTCCTCCGAAACTTTAATATTCACTTCTTTTCTAAGCTTTCTATATACCTTATTTCTTTACTTAAAAACTTCAAAACTCCACTTAAAACCTAGAGCTCTACTTTTAACTTCAAGCAGTTAAGCAGCTTAAGTGAAGTTGTTAATTTTCTACAGTTAAGCTTTAAAACTTTAAATCCTACTTAAATGTCTTTTAAAACTTTACTTAATAACTGAAAAACTTTATTTCTTTCTGTAATTAAACTCTATAATTTTAGAACAGAAAGGTTTGTTATTACGCTGATCAATAATCCTCGATGATCTGACCAAATTATATTGATTTGACGAGGTATTTTTTCCAAAAATCCTTTCACGGTTTGCGCCATTTTGATCTCAGTTTTTAGTCCTCATGTGTATGATCTGAAGCTGAAGGGGGCTACGTCACAGAGGACTAACTGAAGTTTTCTGCCAAATTTTCGTTTCTTTGTCCCATTTTTTTGTTTACGAGTTGAAAACTCCTTTTTAACGGGCAAGCAGGCAAGGACGAGTTTCCAATTAAAGTTTTAAAAAAATTAAAAAATGCTTTTCCCTAGTCCCACCGTTCAAGTAACGTCTTAAAATAACTAACGGAAAATTTTACAGAAAGGAGCAGAATCGAGACCGAGAAATTAATAAATACAGAAATCGAGAAAGGTGCTTTTTCCCAGAGATCCAAAAGTGCTGCCATCTTTGGTACCAATCAGTTTTTTTTCGTGATTCTGGTTGAGTTTCTAATTTCTTTTTCTGTGTTTTGGACTGAGACAGAAGAATATGATCAAATGTTCCTCCGAAACTTTAATATTCACTTCTTTTCTAAGCTTTCTATATACTTTATTTCTTTACTTAAAAACTTCAAAACTCCACTTAAAACTTAGAGCTTTACTTTAAGTTAAATAGTTAAGTAGCTCAAGTTAAGTTGTTAATTCCTATAGTTAAGCATTAAAACTGTAAGTCCTGTTTAAAATTCTTTTATGGCTTTACTTAAAAACTCTTAAAATTAAAAATTTTATTTCTATGTCTAAACTGTAAAATCTCCAAAATTTGAAAGGTTCGTTTCAACGCTGATTAATAATCCTTGATCAATCAACTGTATTGAATCGAGGCGTGCGTCCTGAACATCAGATCATTTGCCCCTCTTCTTTCTGGGTTGGGTTGACAATGTATCCCAATCTTTGAATATTTCTTCTTTTCTCAGGATAAATTCATATCCTTCTTCTTGGGACAATTCACTTGCGGCTGAACAGGATGTTGCCTTTTTATGTAAATTCACTAGTCGCAAAAATTACGTTACTATTAAAATAAACGGCGTAATTGTAAACACTGCTTATAAATATTCGAAATATGGATGAATATGTAAACATGTAGATTAGCTAATTAGGTAAAAAAAAGTGGTATAATCGTAGTAGGGTTTACCCAATTCAATAAGTCAGCATAAATTGATTGCTATATATAGTGTTGTAGGTTTAGATCCATTAACAGTTTGAAAGCATGTATGAAAAAATCTCTTTTTGAAGATTGGGTCAAAGTTTTTACATTTGTCAGAGGGTTTGAATTCAGTCCTAGTTGAACTTTCAAATTGAGGAGATTCACTTGTTTTCTTTCCAGCATTTTACATTTCAGTAGTATGTGCTCAGGGGTTTCTTCTTTGATCTTACAGTACCTGCAAAATGGGCTAAGGGCAACTTCTCCATTTGGCTGCTTAATTTTATATGAGAAAGAATAGTGGTTGAAGTTAGCTGTATTTGTACTCAGGCGATGAAACCAGACTGATTGCATCCTGGTTGGAAAGGGGGATAGAATCATAGAATCATTTTAATGAAAAACAGCTGTCATAGACACATTAAAAAAAATGCACTAAAAGGCGCTGTTTTTTACATGAAAACTTTTTTACATAAAAACACTTCTCTACATTTTATTAAATGCACTTGTAAAAAAAGGAACAAAGGAGGTACTAAGTCTGTTTGTGCGGCACGAGACGGGCATAAGTTTGCTTTTTCTTCTGGTATTTGCGCGGACAGGCATTTCAGGTGGTAATATTGTCCTATGTACAGGACTAGACAATAAAAACTGGCCAAAACGAATCATCAGCTGAAAACGGCGATTGCGAAGGCTTGGTATTTCAAGTGACTTCAGAGCGGAGCTGTAATCTACATATTTGTCGCAAAGAATGATCTTTACAGCTCGTTTCTGGATCCCCTCCAAATCATCACTTAAGTAATCTATGTGATGAACTTGTAGGCCCCAGACGGGACACGCATATTCAAGGATGGGTCGAATAAAAGTGAGGTACGCTGTTTTCAGCTGATACACTGGAAAACCTAGGCGGCGCATCGCCACCAGTGTCCGCATAGCATAATTTCCCTTCTTAACCAGCTCTTGTACATGAATAGAGAACGAACAGTCCACACTAAAGGTGACGCCCAAGATAGTCGCACACGAAGCAGAAGGGAACAAAGTCGCGGGGCAGGTAAAATCGCGTTTAAGTGGGTTGAACCTCATAACCTTTGATTTATTCTCATTAATTTGAAGACTGTTCGCAGTACACTGTGATTTAAACTGATCGAAGAAAATTTGGGTCGAACTGGGCTACAGCTTGCGAATCCTGTACGTGGTATTTAAGAAGCGCAGACAAATCATCGACGAATTTAAAACGATCGTCAAAGTCAGAAAGTACATAGTTGATAACAGCCAGGAAAAGAAGAGCTGCTAATTTGGTACCTTGTGGGGCGCCACATGTAATTTCCACCCATTCCGATTCAATATCACCGGGAAAAAGGGCGTACACTTTTTGATACCTGTGACGTAAGAAATCAATTATTAATTGGAGGATGTGCTTACGGGCACCCATTGACTTGAGATTCTGGGCGGCAAGAGGGTGCTTAATCAAATCAAATGCCTTTCGGTAGTCTACCAGAAGTAAATCTACAAACGAGCTTCCAAACTCCAACCATTCAACTACTAGGTGATAAAGCCGTACTAAATAAACAGACGTGCTGCATCCCTTCAAGCAACCATACTGAAAGGGGTCAAGTGACGGTGAAATGTCCGTGAGAAGTTCACGATATATGAAAGATTCTGCAACTTTAGCAAAGTTCGGTGTGATCGAAATAGGTCTTAACTGATCACATGTCTTAGGTCCTTTAACTTTGGGTATTACGCGAACATAGGCTCGCTTCCAAGCATCGGGAAAGGTTTGTTCACTGAAGCACTGATTGATGATCGATGCCAATGGTTTGGCTAAAAACAAGGCATATTCGCGAATAAGTTTGACCGGCAACTCACCAGGGTGGAAGAGCAATTCGGTTTTAGTTTTTTAAGTTCTTTAAAAACAGCAAATTCGGTAAACTGTTTATTTCGTTTAGATTTGATGGCTTTAATTTGGGTAGTGTTTTCAGTCGCAATCTAGTTATGTCCCTTATAGTTAGAGGTTTCACTGGTTCCATTTGGCTTTTTGCTCCTTGCTTTGCTATATTGTCTGCTTTTTCATTTCCTTCTATACCCAGGTGACTAGGTATATATTGAAATTTAATAACACAGCCTAATCTTCCAAGGCTGCTAAGGTTTTCTTTAGTTTGATGTAAGTCTATGTCCAGTGTTTCAAAGTTAGGGTTTGTTAGGATATTGAGAGCAGATTTGGAGTCAGAGAATACTACTATATGTTTATTGCTCTGTTTCAGTTTAATTAGCGTCTCTAAGCCCAAATTGATTGCAGCTACTTCAGCTGTTAGTATGCTGGTCCCTGCCTTATGTTTTTCCATAATGCATAGGCTGTGCTCTCTTAGAAAGCACCCACTTCCACATCCATCTTCACTTAATGATCCATCAACATATAGTTGGTTATATCCATCATATTCCTTTTTTAGGAGCTGTCCAAAATGTTGGATTGCAGTTTGGGATTCAATTTGTTCCTTTTTTGGGGGGAGGAATTCTAGTTTAACCTCTGGGGTGATTGATATCCATGGTGGATCTTTTGCTATTTTAGTTTTAACATGCTCTAGTTTGATGGGGTATTGTGTCCTGGCCATAATTGCTGACATCAGTGGGTGATTTTTTGGCTCTAGTCGGCTAGCTCTGGCTTCTGGAAATAAGAAATGGTGAGGGGTTGTTTCCAATTTTGTCAGGTATCTTATGGTTAAAAGTTTGTATCTATTTTCAATAGGTGGAAGCCCTCCTTCTTGTAGAAGGTTTTGAATCTTTGTTGTTTTTCTACATCCTGTGGCCAGGCGGATTGCTGTATTTTGCACACATTCTAATTTATTGAAGAGCTGTTTTGAGCAAGTTCCATAGATAATCAGGCCATACTCAATTACTGGTCTGATGTACTGTGTGTAGAGTTTGAGGAGGGATCTATCCATACTTCCCCAGGTTGTACCACATAGTCTTTGAATAATTCTCATCTTTTTCATGCATGATTGTATGATATGGTCAATGTGAGGTTTGAAGGTAAGCCTGTTGTCTAGAATTATTCCAAGGTATTTAGTTGCACTGGTAGTTGGGATTGTAGAATTTCCTAGGGTAACTGGTTGTAATTCTACTTTTCGTCTATTATGGAAATATATGATCAATGATTTGGGGACTGATATGGGTAGTTTCATGCTGGTAGAAAAGTCCTGGAGGTTATTAGAAATAGTTTGGAGTTTATTTGCAACTTCAGCAAATGTTTTCCCTTTTGCCCATGCTCCAATGTCATCTGCAAAAATTCCATGTGGTGAGTCAATTTTTAATGCTGTCATATACAATATGAATAATAAGCAGCTGAGTACAGCTCCCTGTGGGAGTCCCTTTTCAATAGGTCTTTAGGATAATAGTTTCCCATTTACTTTAACTTTAAAAGTTCTATTATCTAGAAAGCTATCAATCAGTTTTCTGATTGGTTGGGGGAAGCCTAATGCATAGAGTCTTTCTCCTAGTATTTCTTTTTGTGCATTATCATATGCTCCTTCTAAATCAATCAGTACAGCACCCAGTATTAATCCCTCATTCATAGTTTTCTGTGCATCTGTCACAAGTTTCAAAATGATGTCTATAGTTGAATGGTAAGCTCTGAATCCAGCTTGATATTTTGGGAGGATGTTATTTGTCTCTGTATACCACTGGACACGGTTGTACAGCATTCTCTCAAACAACTTACCAAGGGTTGGTAAACATACAATTGGTCTGTATGAATGTGGGTCATCTTTAGGTTTCCCTTGTTTGGCCACTGGTGTTATAATTGCTTGTTTCCATTGCTGGGGGAATACTCCTTGTGAGTAGCAGAGGTTAAACGTATGTATAAGAGCTTCTTGGAAGTTTCTTGGGGCATTTGATATCCAAGAGATATGGATTTCATCTTCACCTGGGCTTACTTTTTGATTCATTTTATTAACTGCTTGCAGGAATTCATTTGTTTTAAAGGGCTGTGTTAGCTCATAAACTGTATTTAATCTTTCATTGTGCCTTTGCTTATTTAACTTCTTTGTGGGCAAACTTCTGTTGGTAGATGTCAGCAAGTGCTTCGGCTTTTTTGCTATCATCTTCAAGTTGGATACCAGATACAAGTAGGGGATGCTTAATATTATTCTTCTTTTTTCCTGCTCCCATGATTCTGTCTAAAAATTGGTGTATTTTTGATTCAGGTGTGTATCTGTCAATCTTTTCCAAGTAGGAAGCCCATGTCAGAGCTTTTGCCTTTCTTGTGTCTCTTCTGAGTCCTGTGCAGGCTTGTTTAAATCGGATGTATGTTTTGGGGTTTGGGTTTTTTCTAAAATTCTTTTCTGCATCTCTTTTTGCAGTAAATGAGGCTTGACACTGGTCATTCCACCATGGTTTTGATGTCTTCCTTGATGATTTGTTTATGTATTGTTTGTTGGTTGTTCTGGGTATTGATGATATTGCAGCTTCTTTAAGATGAGTAGTTAGTCTTTTGGTACAGAATTCTGTGTCTTGGCTTTCTTGAATTGGCATGTAATCAATATTTTTGAGAATTTCTTTAAATTTAGTCTAGTTTGCCCTATTATTGTTAAATTTTGGTGTGTGCTCTTCTTCTTCATAAACAGTTCTACCAATTTCTACCAGTATGGCATAATGGTCTGTTAGTAGGTGAGGGACTGTACTTATTTTTGAGTATTTAGATAGTTTATTTGGCATTAGTTGTAGGTCAATGGTGGAGAAAAGGTTAGTTTTGCAGTCGTAATAGGTATTCATACCATGTGGTCTGGCTATTGACATTTCTGGGAATTCATTTAGTAGGTTTTCTAAAAATTGGCCTGCCTTGTTGGTTTTCTTTCCTCCCCAAGTAGGGCTATGAGCATTGAAGTCTCCTGCTATTATTATTTTCTGATGAATCATCTTAGGTGTAATTTCTGCAAGGAATTCCTTAGCTTCTTGGTTACCATTGGGATTGTAAAAGGAGTATATTGTTAATGTTTCTCTATCTTTAAGACTTATTTTTACTCCCAACTACATCAACCTCATTAGGGTATTCCTTTGGTATTATGAAGTTGTGCTTAACATCTTTCCTTATAAGGATAGCCACACCCCCTCCTTTCCTGCCAGATGATCTTTCTTTCCTGTAGAGCTCATATCCTTCTACCCATAGTGTACTTTCTTGGTCAAGGTGGGTTTCCTGGAGACATATAACATGTGTATCTTTTACTTTAATATACATGAGCAGCTGGTCTAGCTTTTCTTTTGATAGTGAGCGTGTGTTCCATTGGAGGATCTTTAGTGTTGTTTTTCTCTGGTTTTGTAATGGATGGTTGTGGATTTGGTCTTTATGCATTGGCCATATAGTGGTAAGCTTGATGGTTATTTAGGATGGTGATTAGATCTAGCTCTGCAGTCTCTACTAAGCTTTTAGAGAAGTATTTTGTGGCTAGTTCTCTCATGATGACTGCCTTAAGTCCTTGGGGCATTTTAGCTCGGGAAAGGAAAGTACTTGCCATGGTGTAGGCTATGAGGTTGGTGATTGCCTTGGCTGTGTTGGTGGGCATTGATTCTGTGGCCTGGTTTGTGGCTGATGCTACTGGAGCTAATGGCTTGGGGTTTTGCTTGATACCTGGTAGGCTTGTGGGTCTTACTTGCCTATTGCTGTTGCTGGAGCTGGTGCTTGCTGGGGCAGGGAACAGGGAAGAGAATCTGGAAGGTATTGGAGATTTTTGTGGTGTGCTAGATGTTCTTGGTGTCCATGGGCTCTCAAGCATGCTGTATGTTGGGGAGAGGGGTGTGTTGGGAACTGTTTCTGAGGGGATAGCTGGCTTGTTGTATTTACTTACTTGTTGGGCAGCAAATGGGATTGGTATATTTTTTATTTCTGCCATTCTAATTATGTTAAGACGCTCTCTGTATTTAGGACATAGTCTTCTATTATCAGAATGATGGGGGCCATTGCAATTTATGCATTTAGGTTGGGCTTTACAGTCATTGCTTTCATGTTCTTCTTGGCACACTATGCATTTGTTTATTGTGGTTTTGCAATGCTTGTAGGTATGGCCTAGTCTATGGCACTTTTTACACTGGATTGGTTTGTCCTTGTATGCTTTATGTGCCTTTGGCTGCCCAAATAGAAATATTTGTTGGGTGATCTGGGGGTGTCCATCCAATATGAAAAGTACAGTCCTACTTGTTTGTGGAGTGTTTATTCCTGGTTTACCTAGGCGGTGAATAGCCTTAACTGGAATGTCTTCCCCATTGGCAGTCATTAAACCCTCTTTTAGTTCAGCTTCAGGGATTTCAGGTGGTATGTTGTATACTACAATTTTTTCTTCTTTTTGTTGAGGTTTCCACTTTTCAGTTGTCACCTGGATGCTTCCAACAGTTGTTAGCTGCAGAGCTGTGTTGGCGTGGTTAGCTTCTGGGAACAGGACTTCTAATGAGCCATCTCTAGCTATGTTGATGCTGAAATTGCATCTTAGGGCCTTGAAGAGCGTTAATCTTATCTGCTGTATGTTCTTAGGTGAGAATAGTGTCTCCTGAGATTTTCGAATCAGTCTTATAACTGTTCCATCATGGATGTATTTCTCTGTAGTTTGTTGGGTTGGGCTATGAATTAGGAATGGTTGGGCGGTTTGGTAATGGCCTCTATGGTTTGTAGCCTGTAGAGGACTAGTAGATGGCTTCTTCCTTTTTGATTTTCTCTGTACAGTGATGAACTCAGTTTCTACTGTGCTGGTTTCTGGTCTTTCCTGAACTGTGATCATGGTGTTGTTTTGGCTATCATCAGATGTTTCAGTTTCAATTTCCAATGCAGGATTGGGGACTTGATTAGGGGAGAGTATTGCATCTCCCCAAGACTGGCCCCCTTCCAAGTGGGGGCCAGGTGGATCTGGTTTTGACATTCAGTCAAGGAAAATGGCAAAAATATTGATAACAGGTAAATCAATACAATAAATATATCAGCTAAGATACTTGACCAAAGAAAGGATAATAATTGTAATCCTCCTCAAAATGGTAGTAAAAAGGATAATTTTTGTATTATTTTTTTTCTAGCCGTTTTCTTCTAGCCGTTGGTCTACACCAACGGCTAGAAGATCTTGATGATCTGACTCTAAAATAATCCTGATGTCATACGCTAACGTCATAGATGATATGTCAGTTATTTAAAGGAAAAATCCGTTCACGATTTGCGCCATTTTGATCTCAGTTTTAGTCTTCATGTATGACATTAGTTTTTTTGAATAAAGACCTGTTCGTTTTGTCTACCGTTTTGAAAATTGCGAGGGGGGCGACAACTTCATCGCGGGACGTATCGCATAATGATAATGCGAAACCAAGATATGTTCTGATTCGACGCAAAAGTACGCTAGTTTATGACTTGGTGCGACAATTAGCCACGTGCAATCATTTTCGAGGCACAACGCGAATCTGGCTGCTCTTATAATCCTCTCCCTGTTGACTTTTTAGCAGAAATAAAAGCATATTCCACTTTGTTTGAAGCAAAAAAGTAGCCAGGCCTTTTGTCACGATTCGACTTTCAACTTATGGGGCAAGTAGAGTAGGTTAGTGGGACATAAGGAGAATGACTTTCAAGGGCCCGCCTCATTTATGGAAGTTTGCATGAAAGCACTCAGATATGGTAGAAACTTATGAGACAGTCACCATGAGCTAAGGGGACGGACTTTCAGAGGGATATGCCGCTTCCTAAACCCGCCAACCTTCCCTGTGAAAGTGCTCGGATTTAATTGAAGTTTGGTAGGCAGGAAAATACGGCCAAAGAAATTTCAGACCAATAGTCATTAACTACGGTCCATTGGCTTTTTGGCTTCAAGTTTCATAAAGATACTTATCAAACTATAATATAATAATATAAAATATAAATAATAAATTATAATAATTTTATAATAGGCTTTTTAATATTATAAAATGTAAATAATATAAAATATCAAAATATAAAATAAGACATATATTTTGAGCTTTTTCCTGTATTGTGGAGAAGGACTTACAAACAAGAGGGGGAGTTGCTAGATAATTATGAGAAATTCCTCTTATTTTTTTTTTTTTTTTTTTTTTAGTTTAAGAAGGAGAAAAATTCTTATCATCATGGTTTGTAATAGAAAACTGCGGAGTTCATTTTAAGGAGCAAAAGATATTTGTACTAATTATTCTGCCTTTTATTTGTTTCTGATACATTTAAGGGTAGAATTTTAATTTTCTTAAGCAAGAATTGAAATATAAGAACGTTTTTGCCATGACTTGGCAGCAACCATTTTACTGAGAAGACAACTAAACGATATAAATAATTAACAAAATCAATTTGAACAACTCTTTTAAATTTATCTAAATTATTTTTTTTATTTAATTAATTTTTGATTTAATAATCAAATTAGTTTGTAAAATTTAAAATATTTAATTAAATATATATAATATATAAATATATATATATATATATATATATATATATATATATCTATATATATATATATATATATATATATAATATATATATATATATATATATATTATATATATATATAATATATATATATACTATATATATATATATATATATATATATATACAACTTTAAATTAATCAAAATTAAAACACAAATAAAAATCGTACTATTGAGAAGACAAAATTAAACGATAATTAATTTCAACATGCTAGTATATAAAATCTAAGGTAAGTGTGTCAAGTCGAAGAAAGTCTATTAAGTTTATTATATTAAGCGACTAAGTCTAAGATAAGCGTATTAAGTTCAAGAAAGTGAATTAGGTGTATTACTTCTGTCAAATTAAATGGTAACTAATTCCAACATAAAAGTCTTTTGAATTACAGGATTAAGTCTAAGGATTATCTAGGATTAAGTAAACTCAGAAGTGATTTTCGTAGTGGGCAATGTTGCCAGTTCTCACGTGTCTTAAGCCCGATCCCATTTTCTTGGATTTTTACTTTCGATCAATCAGAACAGCCTTTGAAAGCAGGACGAGGGGTCAAACCCCCTGTCTAGCTAAAAACTTGCGAAGTATTTTCACTCTTGGCCGATAAAAGAGAAGAGAGACTAACTATGCAGAAGGTGAAAAAATAAAAGGTGGAATTCCTGACGAAATTTTTAAAATGATTGTCAAGGTGTCTAATGCCCAATGTATTGTCAAAGGAAGTGTTAAAACTCAATTTGTCTCAATACGAAAGGGACAATCTTTGAACTGGATTTATTTCTTCCACTGGTACACTTCTAGTGACATCGTTCATATCACTGGGAAGCTAATTAAACAAGCTTATCTTAAGTCCATTGTAATTTACTTAATTGACTAAGAAAGATGTATTTTGTTGAAAGATATTCTTTATTAATTGCTTAATTAATCACGGGTTTAAAAATAAGAAAACACTCTAAACTTTCAAAGCGAATAAACAAGGTATATCCAGTTTTTTTTTTTCGAAAAATATTACTGCTTATGTTTATTAAGAAAGGAAATAATATACATTTTAGCTGCTTCGAGGTGCTTCTATTCCTTTGAATTTTGAATTTTTTCTGTGCCTCAGAATATAATAAAAAACCTAAAATTTTTTTGCAGAAGAATAAATTAAATGAATATTTCATCGTTGTAATTGGTAAAGGCTGTATCTGATAATTTTGCGCTTCTTAGATAATTGTCAGAAACGGTCTTCTGAGTTCTTTTCCAAAGAGAGGACCCGTCTGTTCATGATCATGGACCCGTCTGTGTAGGCGTTACGGGTGTACATTATAAAACTGAATTTATTGGCCAGTATAGTCATTTCTTTACCAATACAAAATCGTCTTCCCACAGTCGAGAGGTTGCCCACTCTAAATAAAAGTCATAAACGTCACAAGAAACACACCCCACATGGCACAAAATTTGTCATATGTGGCATGGCATGACGAAAGGGTGCCATGTGTGGTGGAAAAAGTGACACTCTAGGGTGTACAACAGGTGATATAGAGTGAGTGACCTCTTAATAATCGACATTGATCTGCCCAACCTCCTTTCAAGAACAACTTAGCAGACAGTTTTTTGGCACTCATCTCAGAAGTGTTAAAGTTTAAGACAAGATCTTTAGGCACGACAGTTGTGATTTATTGTTTTTCGAGTCAGTCCCTATCTTCATGGAGTTGCCTCATTGTGCCTAGTGAAACAACCAAAAAATGGAGGTATTCTAGAAGGTAGTTGGCCAGAGAGTAGAAAACCAACGCATTGTATGTCAAATATTATGATCATATGTTTTAAGTAAAAAGGGGTTCCGGGACTAAGTGGAAAAGGATTTGAAATATATCCATTTTGACACAAACGGTTGTTGTTTTTTTTTGTCCTGTGGTGGCGCAGCGGGTTTGATATCAGTTTTTTTTTTTTTTTTTTTTTTTTTTTTTTTTTTTTTTTTTTTTTTTTTTTTTTTTTTTTGATCAGTACTTCATCATGGTTTTATTCAGCCAAAAATGTGAGAAGACGGAAGTTTATTTTCCCATTCTTCCCCAGATTGGATTCTTGTACTGTAACAATTTTTTTTTTAATTACTGAAAAGTTCCTGTTTTTGGTTGAACTATAACTGGCAATACGGGGCTAATTTTTTCCGGTCACCTGTTATGTTTGAGCCACCCAATTGTGAATTGTTTGGAAGTTTAGCTAGGCAAGTGTCTGGCTGGAGATTTACAATAGCCACATATTAACAAACAAAACTATTTTCAGGGACTACCGACTCATGACGCTGAAGGGAAGGAGATCTCCAAAGGGTTAAGGAAAAAACTATTAAAGAAATATGAAAGCCAAGCGAAAGTTTATCAGGATTATTTGCAGTCAAAGACAAATGGAAATACCTAAAGACAATTGAGTGGCTTAGTTTATGCTTTTCTTGTTCCATTCCTGCATCCTTGAAGAAACTCGAAGTGCTGAAGGCCAAACAAATCAAATGTTTTGCCCATTAATTTCTGATAATTAAATTATTTCAAATTCTGTTTGTAACTCTGCTTATAGATATTGAGAATAAGAGACAACTGAGAAAAGTCTTTTCGAGTGCATGGATATTTAAACTAAAGGTACATAAGTAGCAAATAATATCACTTCCAGACTGCTTGCCGTCACCATATTAGTAAAAATGAGATATGTTTATCTTTTTTGTAATTACAATGGTTTTTTTGTGTATTTGCGTCTATTTATGAATGCGAAACTCCTAAGGTGCCTAGTGAAGGGTGTATATATGCACAATGTTTATTCCTCATTAAGTTTTTTTGGAATTTTTTTAAGCTGCTTCAGGGTTCGGTAAAAGAGAGTACTTTCCATTATTTCTGTGGTACAAAAATGTGGCTTTAATATAAAAGGTTTACGTTTGTGGCGTATTTTCACAAGAATTTTATTTTTGTCTGCTCAAAAACATACAACAAAGGAATTGGAGTACGAAAAAGAACGAAACGCAAGAAACGAACTGGAAAATATAAAGAAAATTTTAAATAATAAAGAGTTAAACACTCGTGAATAATGGCAAATGGTGGAAAAGGAAATTTTACTTCACTATCAATGGGCCAATCATTGAGGGGAGCTATCATGGTAGTGATACTTACTGCAGAAAAACTTGGAATTTTGTTTTCTGAGGAAGCGAGTAAAAGGTTTTTTGCAGTCTCATAAAAAATGTCAGCCGTCACTGTCCAGCTCTTTGCGAATAATATGTTTGATAACACTGCCGCCATAAGAAAAAAGGTCCTAGACCGCAAGGATTCAAGAAAAACATTATCAAATTTCAAACTTTTTTACTTTCAATGTAGCTTTACATTTTTGAATGCTAAATTTAACTGTATAAATTAATATGTGTCTTTAAAAAAGTAAAAAACATTAATATTTTTAAAGAAATGACTTAGGGTCTTTTACCTTAGTACTGTTCGGCACTACATATACAAATCCGAAAGGGTTAATTCCTATCAAAGGAGTTAAGGCTCTATATTTTCAAATTATTCACGTTAAAAGACACTCATCAATTTATTAATACAATGTAATATTTATTTAATAAATATTGAGCAGACAAAAAAAACATCAGTTTAATAATTGAGAAGACAGAAAGTATTAACAGTGAAGGAGTTCTTTTTTCTGGCATAACATATATGTCGCAGGAACAATATTCTTTTTACTCAAAATATTAGATTAAGTCCGGCTCATTTGGCTCCAGGAAATTCATTAAGTACCCGACGGTTGGATGACAAGAACAGATAGAGTTTCTCATTAATATTTTTTTTTCCTTTCCTTTATTGAAACCTCGGACTTTCTCTCTATTTCTTTGCCGAAACCTTAATTAACATTTTTTTTGTAAAACTTCATCGTCTTGACACTAGCACCTTCATATGTAGTCGAATAGAAAAGAGTATTGTGTCCTCTTTCCGCTGTTATTTCTACTAAACCCTCAGGTAAGGCACACTTTTGTCACTATTTCTCTGTTTAATTTTTAAAGTATAAGACTCACATTCAAAACTATCTTAGGTGGCGATGAAGTTTTTGTAAACTTTACTAGAATATTGGCTCTTTTAAAACAATTGATGAAATGAGTAAAATCATACACTTTGCCACAATGTTTCAATGAGAGTTCAACCTGACAATGAAAGTAATTGGCGATCATAATTGTGTGACTAGGTTCAATGTAAAAAATTTCAACTTTGTCCAAGAAATATGCATCACAATAGTTTACCAGGTAAATTAGAAAGCTAAAAACAGTTATCTACCCACAGGCAAATACTTTACTATCCCTGAAGTGACAAAAAAAGTATACATATAATTTAAAGTGTCTTCTTTTTTTCTTCCATTAATAGCTTCAAATCACAATACAGCTAATGTTTTGGACTTGGCCTGAGTGCCAAGTGTCACAAACCACTCACGAAATAAACCATTCCTCCAGTAAACAAGACTTCTCTAAAGGAATTCATGCGTGGTAACATGATGACCTCTTGAAGATGAGCCCAAAAATATAATTTTGCCTGAAGAATTTGTTTTTGCATGTTTTTTTTATACAAATCTCTTGTTTGTTTGTTTTTTTTCCATGTGACATGCCCAATAAGTGTAATATAGTGTGGCTTCTCTTAGATTATCGTTATTGTGTTTTTGAATCATGCTCCTTAAATTTAAATTAATTCTCCTTAAAAACTCCACATTCTTCATGGCCTAGCTTGAAAACGATATATTCATACCATTTACAACTTTTCTATAGAAGTTATAAGAAAAATCAAAAACCTAGATTAGAATTTCAAAAATTATTGTGCATCCTTTTACTTGTCGTGCCATTAAGAAGATACCCTTATTTGAGGTATGTTCTCTTCTGTAATATGCGATACTGGGGCTGTACCTTTCTATTGATCTATAATTATATTTCTATCTATCTTACTTTGTTTTGGATGCCTTCCTTTTTCATCAGACGCATTGGATGTCATTCCTGTCATTGCATCTTTGTCAACGTCTGCTAAGGTGTCGTAAATGACTGAGTTCTTTTCCTTAAAAATCTCAAATTTGTGAGAAAAAAGTATTTACATACTCTAATTCTGTTTCCTTCTCTATTAGTAATAGTATAAATAAACGAGTTTTTTCTCCTTTCTGAGACTCCTAGTCATCTCTTAACTGGTAGATTTACAGAACCTAATGAAATCCTTTCTAATGAAATCCTTTTCCCAAAATTCAGCATCTATTTTCTTGTGCCAATTCTTTGAAAAGGTTAAATTGCATTTACGCATTCATTTTTCACTGCAACATGCACATTAAGGGCGGTTTTCTCTTCACTTCCTACCTCTATTAATTTTTTTTTTTAGATTTATACTTTTCTTTTTTCTGATTTTTTTTTCTCTTCTTTGTCCCACCTTCATCAGGCTCTTTTTGTCTTCCTTCATATTGAAATTGTTGCTTTGTGTTAATATATTTGGATTTTTGGTATATTCAGAATTTTCAAATTGAAAAGGCCCTAACTACCAACAATTTTTCTTTACTTGATTTTAAAGGCCCTGAGTACGAAATACTATTGGATTTAGGGTGCTTTAACTGTTTGATTGATACATAGGGCCTTCTTGAATAAAAAATAATCTTTAAACGAAGTCAGGGCCTATGTAAATGATGCTGTTGCTTCCTTATTTATGGGAGTTGGGCCTCCTTATTAAAAGAGAGCTGTGCATTATGTATCTATGTTTATGTATCTATGTATCAAACATAGATACATAATAAAAATGCAAACAAACTTAAATTGACAATTTTGGAATTAGGGCCTTTTAAATTATGAGGGTAGAACATGTAATTAATTAGACAAATGAAATGACCAAGAGGCCATATGTGCAAACTACTACTAAAACTACTGCTAATGCTACATTTACTAGTTTTACTACTACTATTACGATTTATCCAGTTACTACTTCTATCGCAACTACTTGTAAGGTTAAGGACATTAAGATGAAAATTTCAAAAAGTATGCGACTATACAGGTTAAAAAAGAGCAAATCGACAATATCATAGGAAGGGCTAATTGTATTAAGTTGAGTAGTCAGACTACTGCTATGACTGCTATTACAACTATGCTTAAGAGTATGAAGGTGAAATTTTCAGAGAATTTTTCTGAAAATTTCTGTTGCACGGATGGCAACCTGCCATCCGTATGCAGGTTGTCAAAGGGGAATGTCATCAATATCTTAGGAACATTTTCGTACGTGAAATCAAAACTTACAACGCCTGTTGTGGGGGATGTTGAACTAACCAAAAGCAATTATTATTGCTACTACTACTACTGCTACTAATACTACTAATAAATCTAAGGGCATTAAGGCGAAAATTTTGGGCAATGTAACTGTATTAAAACTTGATTAAGACACCCTATGCCCACATAGGCTGTCACGAGGACGCATCAGCAATGCTTCAGGACCGGTCGATGGTATTATGAGAACCGTTTGATGGTGATGAAGTAAAAATTTCACCGTGTATTGAAGGGGATGTTGAAAAAAGGGGATGTGTGCATACTGCTACTAATGCTACTACTGCTATTACAGCCATTGCTACTACATAAGCTTAGGGTTTTAAGGTGAAGCTTTCAAGGAATATTTAGGTGCATGCTTAACTAAATAAAAACGAAATATGATCATGTAGATCGTCAATAGGGTTACAAAGCAATATCACAATAACGGCTTAGTTTATTAAGATAAACAAGGGTAAGTTGTGACAGATTTTGAACTAGCCAGAAGACACTATGTGTATACTTGACGCTTAAGAGCATTGAGTTGAAACGTTTAAGGGGAGTTTTAATTAAACGAAAAAACGATACGCATGCAAGTATTAAAAGGGCATATGAGCAATATCATAGGCAGCACTGCTCTATGACAGTATGTAGTATCATTGATATTCTAAAGGAACTAATTTGGTTGGAAATTCAAAACTCTAGTACCCTTTTTAAGAGTCAAAAGAGATTGGAGGACAATCAGCCCTCCTCTTTAGCTCATAATTTTCAAAAAACTTCAAATCAAATTTTAAGATACATATTCTGTTCAGCATAGCTTATCGGTCTTGCAGCTGTATCTCTAGGGCTATTGCGTAGGTCAACCCCCACAGTTATGCAACTTGCCCATTATGTTTAAAAACTAAATGTTGCCTTAAGATTAAATCAAAATGCACTGTGTTAATGCTAATTGCCAATAAGGCATCTCAGCAGTATCCCAAGAACAATTTATGGTATTATGTTCAAACTTTCATGGCTACTTCTATTACTACGTCTGCTCTTAGATATTAACCAAATAAAAAGAGTGTAAGTGTATCCAAGCTGTCAAAGAGCATAGATAGATTTTTTTCCGAGTGGTACCAAGTTTTCTATTTTAGAGCAACTAGAGGAGGTATAAAACTAAACCAAAAACTACTATTTGTGTTCAGATTTTGAAAACAGTGTATGTTGTTGAAAATTGTTGAAAATTTTTCTCCAGTATGGAAATAGCGAGCCAAACTATAAATTTTCAAAGAGAAACCGAATAGACTAAAACTATTATTTTCTTTTTCCCTGGAAAGACTATGTCAATATAAAACGAACAGAAATTAATTTAAAAAATTTTTCCAAAATATAAGTTTTTCAAAGAAAAGTAAAGAACTCTATTAAACCAAAAATGACCAAAAATAAAATCAAATAATCTACCAAGCGTAAAACTATTACAAGTCAGCATCGATAAATAAATGAAACCCAAAACAAACAGAAATTGCAATAAATAACCGAATCAAACTAAAAAAAAAACAGAAATTAACATGAGTAGGGCTCAAAACCGTCCCGAGGCCAGAACATAATTTACACTTTACTGAACAGAATAAAAATCAATGTGTGTTGTCAGTTTAATATACATATGCTGATATTTATATTTTAAAATGTTAATAATATTTGATTTACTAAAGTTATAAAAGTGAAAACATTGAAAAAAACCTCAAAAGGTTTTGAGCCCTTCTCATGTTAATTTCTGCTCGTTTTTTAGTTTGACTTTGTTTATCTATTGTAATTTCTGTTCGTTTTTGGTTTCATTTATTTATCAATGCTGACTTATGGTAGTTTTACGCTTGGTAGATTATTTTATTTTGTTATCTTTTTTTTAACGGAGTTCTCCCATTTATATCTAAAAATTTCCTTTTAGTCTGAAGGAAAAATTTAAATAAAATTTCGATGTGATCTAGTGGAACCAAAGTTTTTAGCTTTCCCGGTCAACGGTCCTGATTTGCATACCAGCTAAACCAACCTTGCTTAATAGTTTTAATCTAAGTATGCTATTGGCTTTGCTGAAAAATGAACTTTCCGAATCCACTAACAAGCAATATGCTTGGGAATTTAGTAGTTTTTATTTACAGAGCTCTGCCAAAAAAAAGAAAGGATGGTCAAATAACACAAAACTGTAAGAAGTTCAAGTAAGAAACAATCTAGACCAGATGTGACGATACCCACCTAGGCATTTCTAAAATCCTAATGCCTCCTTCATGATTGTCAAATTTTGTTATTCAAAATTTGACTTTTATTCACCTGAAGGAAGTTTAAAAGATCATAGTAGCTCATCCCCTTGGGAACAATTCTCTGTGACTCGTCTCTGACTATTTCAACTAAGAAAAAGTCAAAAGTGTTTTCCTTTGTGCAGCCTTCACAGAATTATAACTCATAGGATTCATATTATATTTACGTAATTATAAAATAGTAGTAAAAATTAATAAAAGTTACTACCATCCGAGGCATAATTTAATGCAAAGATCTATAGATTCATCATTTGAAGTACTTTAAAATATGGAAAATTTTTTCTGGACTTAGATTTTCTTAATAATTTAAGTATCTTAGATGAAAGTGTGAGCAAAGTGAATTAAATTTTAGAGGTTTTGCGAGTTCAAGGTGCTAGAATAGGTTTGAAAATTAATGTTAAGAAGACTAAGTCATTAGGGCTAGGAATAAGTAAAGATGAAAAGGTGACGTTGGGAAACAAGAAGATTGATCAGGTGGGCAGATTATTAACGACGGTGGAAGCAGTGAAGATGTTGAAAGTAAGATAGCCAATGCGCAGGGTTTTTTTTTTCACAGTTAACAAAAGTTTGGAAGAATAGGAAGATAAGTCTGCAAATCAAGATAAAAATATTTGAAGCTACAGTGATGACAGTGGTCAAATATGGCTCTAAAGCATGGGCGCTCTGAAAAGCGGATGAAGATTTGTTAGATGTTTTAAAGTGAAATTCCCTAAGGATTGTTCTGGGCACCCGCCTGACTGACCGTATTTCAAATAGTGGGCTGTAAAAAAAATGTGGTTCAATCCCACTTTATAGGGGTATAATGAAAGAAAGGTTGACATGGCTAGGGCAAGTTCTGCGGATGAAGGAAGACAGATTGCCGAAGATTGTCCTTCTCGGCCAACCATCTAGGGCTAAACGAAAGGCAGGTCATACTCGTCTTGGGTGGAAGGATGTCATAAAGGAATATTTAAAGGAAATAGGAGCTTCCTGGGGGGGGGGTGTAAAGAGGGAGGCTTTAAATAAATTGAGATGGAAAAGGAACGAGCGCAGCTGTGTTGCCCTCAGGCAGTCTGGTGCTGCAGTGAGTTGTTAGTGGTAGTAGTAGTAGTTTTCAGCATATGAAATTCGAAACAAATTAAAACTGCTGTGGCTTTTTCAGTACAATCGTAAGTCCCAGCAGTTCAAGCAGTCCTAGCAGTTCAAATGTTTTGCTAGTACATGACATTAAGTCGTTTTACGGAGGAAAATATATCTTTTTATGGAAAACAACACTTTGTCATCCTCTAAATTTGAAATATTTTCCCGCTTCACGACAGACTGAGCCACTTGAAAGACGGCAACTGATAATTGTATTGTATAGGATTAACGACGCTTCTTTACTACTAAGGTCCTTTTGTTGGCCATGAATTGTGCTGCTTATGCCTGGGTTTGATCTCTGGTCCAGTATTACCAAGCTGAGGCAAAACCGACTGTGCCACCACAGGATGGATTTTTATAAGTAAGGCTATAGCCTATTATTATAGATTATATAAAAGCCTATTCAAATGTACCGGGAGTAAAACACGACGTATTTGAAATACCAAAATAAAGTTCCTTTCTAAAGATAATTCCGATTTCTTATAATTAAGCTAAATCTAGTCGCAAAAATGAAAAGTCCTTAATCAGCAAAAAGAGAAATTGCATTTCTAGCTTCAGTCAGACAACGGCGCTAGTCGTTCGAATTTCGCTAAGATAATTGTAGCAAAAAAAATGCAATGCATAAAATTTCCAAGGAAGTTTAAAAGGCAAAAAACTGTGTGAACTCCTGAATCATCTGAAAAATCTTTAAGAGATTATTGGACGAGGATTCGCGTCCTTGGGGCACGTGAGCCAATGGCAGGCAGTCCCTAGGGCGCAGGACGAAAGAACTGCGTTTGGGAGTGGGGTAAATGTGCCTTTTTAATTTTAATCTCTATCCAGCTCTGAAACGATTAGTACGAAATTATTTTGGTCACCGTTATTGTCATAGAAGTGACCCGTTGCTGTACAACTAAGTATGTAAGTTCAATAAATCTATTGTCCCTTTTTATATGTGTTTGTTTCATTTGTATGTCTGCGTCTAGTCCGATAGTGGGTAATTAGTTCGCAGGTCTCCAAGGTAAACGCTCCCAAAGGAATCTGATCTCCAGATAGCTCAAGAAAGAAGAAGCCACATTTGTATGTCTACATATTCAATTTTCTCCCATTAATTGAGAGCGGCGCTAGCCTAGTTGACACAATCTCCAGCGCTATAAGTGGCGCTATAGGAGAAATTTCTATCACCACAGTAGCGAATCTCCCATTACCACAAAATAAATTCTTTTATCGCTACAAATGGCGCGAGTCGGAAATTGGAGGAAAACTGCGAACTAGTTGGGCTATAGAAACTTTGTAACTTAAATTTAATTGTTGGAGAGATACAGACATATAAATGAAGTGATTAGGCCTATTGCCGCTAAGCTACTACAGGGAAACCCTTTAGAATATCTCATAGGAGATAATAGAGTCCTCCAAAATAGGTTAAGTAAAATTTTAAGTTGATATAAACGCAAAAAAAAGATGGAAGAAATCAGTGAGTTATTAATAGTGCAAAAGTTAGTCGCCAAAAATATAGAGATTGCAAAATCTATCCCGGAATACAATGGTCAATCAGATATTGACGAATTTAATATCCAATTGACCCAGTTTGTACAATTAACAAAAACAGACGTTGGAGCATTAAAAGACATGCTGCTTCTACGATTAAGAGGCCAGGCCTTAACCTTTCTAAAACAGGTCGAACATACCATAGGAAATAACGCCAACTTGCCAATAAATACGGTTGATGACTTGTTAAAAGCATTCAAAGAGAGATTTATAGAAACCAGTTCAATAAATAAATTAAAACACGGAGTAGTGAACTTTGATTTTTCACAAAATATAAGGGAATATCTGGATAATATACGCATTTCTGTAGAAGCAAAATACGGAAGTGGTTCTGGGCAACTGTATGAAAAAGTCATACTAAATACCTTTTTGCAAGGGCTACCCCCAAAACTATATAGAGTAGTAATATCCAAAAATATTCAGACGTTGGATCTTGCAGTCCAAGAGGTAGAGCGACTAATCGAAGTTGATAAAATGGTTGCTAATCATAGTAATGCAAAAATAAATAGCTTAGGCGACTCAAACACGAACCCAATCTTCAAGGGCGATCAAGCATCCCCCAATTTCTTTTCAAGGGATAACTCCCCAGTAGCACAAAGAAACAAAACGCCAGAACCCGCTAGGCAGAAAACAGTACGTTTTCAGCCCATTAACCCTACAATAATAAGGTGCTATAACTGCAATCGTGTTGGCCACATAGCAAGAGAGTGCCACTACGTCACCAATCCCATACCAAGAAATGCTGTCGGTAATACGCAAAATTAAGGTAACCATTTGTTCAGAAGAACAAATTTTAGCACCGGTCGTGCAATAGGCTATAGCCAGGGGGGATTGCGCCAATCAGTACCTTATAATGCGTACCAACCAAATCTGTATAACCCTCTCCCCAACAGGCAAATTAATTACCGGTTTGAAAACCCAAATACTCGCCAAGGTCAATATAATGCGAGAATGCAATATAGAAATCATGAAAATTTGCCGATGAGAAATGAAAATTTTACAAGCCAACGGCACTGGCAGTCAACGCCAGCAAATGGCACTGACACGAGACATCCACGCTACCATAATAATACATGGCAAAGACAGGCAGACGTAAATCATTTAAATATGCCTACGGAACCTAATACGTCTGAATATCTATTACAGGCACCGACAAATGAAATAAATTCTCAGGGAAACGCTTCAGGCCCCTCAGAAACATAAGTTGGACCCAGAGGGTGCCAGGGATATTTAATAGGTCCAAAACAATACTAGTGCCTTCTTGTAGTGATATTATTAACAAGTTACCTATATTTAATGATTTTTGTGTAGAAAACGTTTACTTTACGGCCTTAGTTGACAGTGGAGCTACTGTAAATATCATAAACTCTCGCGTATTTAATACGTTGCCTCTGCACATTAGGCGACAAAAGAACCCTAATAATCCCAATTTAACAAGTGTTACAGGCCATAAATTAAATGCAAAAGGGTCAATTTGCCTAAACGTAAAAAGAGACAACAGAACCTTCATGACAAATTTTATTATATGTGACAATCTCCCATATGAAGCTAGTATAGGGGCAAATTTTCTAAGGTCTAATAGAATACTATTAGACGTAGCCAATGAGAAGCTGGTATACCCAGCTAAGGTGGGGGAAAAAATTTCTACCTTAAGAAATCATAACAGAGGTTACGAAGATAACATAACAGTAAACAAAATTTCTAGTGGTATAATGTCGAAGTATTTTGAACCCCATGTCTCGCAAAGACCTGGCATAATTGGAAATTTGTTCAATTATCCTGAGAGATATCGCAGAAATGAAGTAAATTTAAATAATAACAGCATTGAATCTGCGAAAATAAAAATAGGAGATATGCGACAGTACAGATCAAATGAAATTAAGAAAATAGTGGAATTGTGGAAAAACATAATAAAACCCAACGTGACGCCGCAAGATGCCGCAATGGCGCAGCATAGCGCCAGTATGAATCTAATAAACAATGAAAATGAAGAGAAATATTACGGATTTGCGATAAGGAAAACAAAAATCCCTCCCAAAACGATGCAAAAAATCCAAATATCACAAATGATCGAGCCAATAATTAGCAAATCAGAAATATGGTTTGCGACACCGTCTGAAATACCTGAAAATCTGTTATGCGAGGAACAGATTATATCTTATGACAAAGGGGAAGGTTTTATTTGGGTAACCAATAACCATGAAAACGATACAATTACAATTAAAAAGGGGACGTGTTTAGTCCAAATCGAGGTTTTAACGGAAAATGATTTAAATAAATGGGAAAATTCTAAAAGAAACCTAGTTAACGGTATTAAAACTTCAAATAACGAATATCCTTTGACTAAATCGCAATTTTTAAACAAATTTAAAATGGATCATATTACGGATATGGAACTTAAGAAAAAATTATGCGAATTATTATGGAAATTTAAGGCTGTATTTTCTGCATCTGAAAATGATATCGGGCTGATTCCATTTTATCAGCATTCAATTTTAACGACTGGTAATCCCGTAGCAAAACAGCCATATCGTGTGCCATATAAGCACAAAGAGTGGTTAAAAAATAAAATCCATGAATTAGAAAGAAACGAAATTATACGCCCAAGTATAAGTCCGTATAGTGCACCAGTGATCTTAGTACCAAAAAAGAATGGAGATCTTAGACTCGTAGTAGATTATAGGGCTCTCAACAAACAAGTAGCTGGCGATAAATTTCCTCTACCAAGAATAGACGAAATTCTTGACTCAATTTCAAGCAAAAACAAAATTTTTACTTCTTTGGACCTTACCCAAGGCTACCACCAAGTGAAAATAGCCGAAAAGGATGTCCATAAAACTGCATTTTCAGCATCCGAATATGGATCTTATGAATACTTAAGGGTACCATTTGGGCTTAAAACAAGTTCAAGCGCATTATGTAGACCCCTATTGCACCTGTTAAGAGGATTAAAGAATATAATTCATTTTGTTAATGATATTATATGCGTGGGGGAAAACACTGAACAACACTTAGCAACTTTAGCTAAGGTGTTCGAGAAGTTCAGGCAAGGCAATTTAAAATGCCGACCTGAGAAAGTAAATTTATTTCAATCCAAAATTAAATTTTTAGGAGTAGTAGTGACCCAGGGAGAGATATCCCCAGACCCTGATAAAATAAGATGTGTTGAAAACCTCAAGCCCCCCAGAACTATGAAAGAATTAAGGGGAATTTTAGGACTTACTGGCTACTTTAGAAAATTCGTGCGCAATTATGCCCAAATTGCGAAACCCCTCACGGAATTAACCAAAGGAAACTCCCATAATGTTACCTGGTCCCAGGAAGCTCAAACTTCCCTAGACCGTCTCAAGAAGGCACTCACTTCTGAACCAATTTTATCACTCCCTGATTTCGAAAACGGAAAATTCATCGTTACCACTGATGCTAGCTCAAAGGGCATAGGCGCTATCCTTTCGCAAACAATCCCAGTAGAAAACCCTAACCCTCTACAGGGAACACCTAAACAAATAGAAAAAGTTATATGCTATTCAAGTAAAACTTTATCAAAAGGCGAAAGTAGTTATTCCGCCACAAACTTAGAATTACTATCTATTATCTACCACTTGGACAAATTTAGACATTATTTAATTGGTAGAAAATTTATATTACGATCAGACCATAAAAGCTTGCAGTACCTGCGCGCATTTAAAAACCCCACGGGCATTCTAGCTAGATGCATTATGAAAATCCAAGACCTAGATTATGAATTTGAACATTTAAAGGGAAAACAAAACGCAGCTTGCGACTTTTTGAGTAGATATCCAGAAAATAGTCCGTCGGAAACTGAAGAAAATGAAGTTAATGCTATTAATGCTAAAACCAAACATGGATGTAAGAAAAACAAAGTCAAAGACGCAGTAAAAGAAAATAAGATTAACTATTGTCCCTTGTCATTGGAAAATATAAAAAGAAAGCAAAAAAGGACGAAATGTGTGTAGCACTAATTGATTATTTTGTGAATGATGAGGCGTTACCGGATAAATTCAAAACTCTTAGAAAAGAGATAGATAATTTTTACTACGACCTTGATGAAGA
Source organism: Artemia sinica (assembly GCA_027921565.1). NCBI lineage: Eukaryota > Metazoa > Arthropoda > Branchiopoda > Anostraca > Artemiidae > Artemia > Artemia sinica. Next base: position 21,243,127 of record CM051270.1, on the reverse strand, counting down.
AATACTGTGTAGGATTGTGACTGCTGAGACAAATAGAAACCAAACCTCGATAATACCTGTATTACCACAAAACTTGATAGGGCCTGCATTTGAATATTTTCATTCGGACACAGGTGGACATTTAGGAGTTATGAAAACGTTCCATAAGTTAAAACAATACTTTTACGTACAATCGGCACTGACAAAACTTAAAGAATTTGTAAGTACATGCGAAGCATGTAATTTGAGAAAAATCCCCCCAGCTTATCCAAATCCTCCAACGGGAAGGGTCCCAGTAGCAAAGTACCCCTTCGATATTGTCTCATTTGACCTATACGGGACAAGTGGAGGCTTACCTGTTTCTAGCAGAGGCCATACTTGTATTCTTTCGGTTGTAGATCATTTTTCCGGATTTACTTTTGCAAAAGCATTAAAAAATCAAGGTGCTTATGCCACAAGTAAGGCATTAGAAAAATTATTTCTACAATTTGGCATTCCTAATGAAATTTTGAGCGACAACGGGAGCAATTTTGTTGCAAAAGTAACAAAAGATTTAATGAGTTTCCTTAATATAGAGAAAATGGTGACAGCGCCGTACCATCCACAAGCTAATGGCAAAATAGAAAACAGACATAAAATATTTTCGAACGTTCTAAGTATTTATACGAAAGACAATAGGAGCGACTGGGATAAATTCTTACCTTATTTAACCAACGTAATCAACACTGCTTATTCCGAAACAACCAGAGACAATCCATTTTATTTACTTTTTGGTCGAGATTTTAGAATCCCGTATGATGAGATTATTGAATCTCGGCAATATTATAACGACTCAGAAGATTATAAACAAGAATTCATAAATAGGATGAGGAAAACTTATAAAATAGTTAGGCAAGAGTTGGAAAAATCTAAAATAAACCAAGAGCTAAGAAACCAACCCAAAGTTAAGGGGAATATAGATTTCAAAGTAGGAGACTTCGTTTACCTAAAGAACGAGGCGAAAACGGAAGGAAAAAAACTTTCAAATAAATATTCTGGGCCGTACAGAATAGTCAAAAAGTACGATAATGAATATACCTTTAAAATGGAAAACCCCGATAGTGGAAGAACTTACAAGGCGCATGTCAGCCGAATAAAAAGAGCCAAATTTCCAGAGAGATGGGTATCACAGCCCTCCTCTACTGATTCGTCAGATTCGGAAAATGAACCCCCTAGGTCAAGATTGGCAGAGCTAAAACATTTCAATTTTAAACAAGATTATTTTGAAAATGAAAGTGATGAACAAAACTTTGAAGAATTTTTAGCTATGGAAAATCTAGTTATTCCAGAGAAAAAATCCTAACACCAGTAAGAACAAGAACGCCAAAAAGCCCAAAAAGTTATTCATCGGCAAACGCAGGAGATTTAGATTATACAATATCTCCAAAAACCCAATTTTTCCCCGATAGAATCTCGACCCCATGTCCCCCCAAAAGATTTCCAGACGATATGGTTTCCCCTACAACACCAATAGAAAGGCCCCTGTCTTTACAGGAGGAATTAAACAGAGCTGTAGAAACCCCCGGCATTGCTGTAAAGAAAACTCCTCTCAAAGATTTAATTAAAACAAACCTGCGAGAAGCTATGGATTTAATTAATTTCCCCATAAAAAAGAGTCAAAGTACATTGCCCGAGAATAAAACTCCCAAGGATGACCAGCAAGGTCAACATCATGATATAACTGTGTCCAAGGTCAAACCTAAAAAGTGGACTTCATGGAGGGAAACCTTTGTGCAAAGAATGCCCCATCCCCCTGAAGACATGGCCTTCAAACAATGGAGGAACCCCGCAAAAACTTTTGATTCCTCCCAAAGCTCTCAAGAATCTTTCAAATCCCCCGAGTTGAGAACTTAAGGCGAGGACTTAGAGAATAAACCTTCTACTTCCAGAGGAGTGGAAATTTACGAAGGAATGGCAGGTGATACCACAAAAAGTGCCACCTCTAAAAGTTCTAATCCGGATTCGTCGGAAACTAGTTCCGAAGAGTCTGATGGTGAATCAGACCAAATAGTAGCTAAAGAAATAGGGAAATCAAGGCCGACCTCAGCAGCCGCACACGGGAAACAAACGAAATTAAAAGGGCAAGAATTTTTGAAAAAAAAATACAAAAAGTTTGACCTTATTTCGCTAGACAAACCGAAAAAGAAAAAACCGCAAGAAACAGAGGAGAAAATAACAACACAGTCAGGTAGAACGGTTAAAAAACCTGACAGATGGAAATATCCCTAATTAATGTAAAGACAAATTTCAAAGATATGAATTTAACACCATAATAAATTCAAAAGTGTGCAAGTAAAGTTAACCAAGTCAATATTAATGAAAAAAAAAATAAAATAAAATAATACGAGTAATGTCAAAACGTTGACGATCACAGAAAATAACCAAAGGTAGGAAGCTAGTGGTCTACTGAAAACGACAACTCGCGTTGGACCACGTCTTGTGGGAAGCCTGGGGAGGAACTCAAGGCCCATGATTGTTTTGTAATTTTTTTATGTGTAAATGAACGTAGGAAGGGATATTTCTCAGTCCTTCAAGTGTAAGAAATTATTATTTTTATGCCAATCAGGGCCAGTCAAAACAATACTTAAAGGTTGAATAGAAACTTCTGTGAGCTAGTTAAGTTTTCGTTTTTGGATCTGAATGCTTTGAAAGAGAAACAGAGAGTTTACTTTCTTATAGCTCCGAGGCAAAAAAAAAGAGAGAAAAGCTTTTTAATTTCATTATATTATATCAATGACGTATGCTGTCCTACAGCTCTGTGTTAAACATTACTTCCAAAGAGAAACAGAGACATTAATGTCTTTAGCTCCTTGGCGAAAAATTTAATTTCATTAGTTTATATCTATGACGTATACAATAACAGAGAGATCACCGTTCTATAGTTCTGTGACAAAAATATTCTTTAATTTCATTGGTTTATCTATGACATATATTGTGCTCTAATTTTTGTGAAATATTTTCGCAAGTCAGTCACGTTATATCTTACCTATACTGACTCAGGTCCCCTCAGATTTTCTATGAAAAATCGACCCATGTCCTAACCAAGATGGATATTATCAAAAAAAACAAGAAATTATCAGTACAGAAGCGTCTAATTATATGAAATATTTTATCTTAGTGCAGATTATAATTATTTTAGGCCTACCAGTGTAATTATGCGCCGCAAGTTTGCTTATTCATGTGTTTCTTACTCGAGAAATATAATGTTTCTTACTCGAGTAATATATGTACCAATAGCCAACTATTGGTAACTATAACCAAACAACCTATGGTACGTTTATATGTAGAATTTCACGGCGGATGTGAAATTATATCTCAATAATAATATGTAAAATTTTAAAACCATTTAATCAGTTAAGATATATGGATTGAAACCCTGTGTATGTCCAATGGCGACTAAGTAAAACCCACAAGGAATTCCCTATTAATGTGAAGGCGTTTCTCGCTTAACGGATTCTAATAAGACTTTAATATAATATTTATTTATTTAGTGCTGAAGGATTTGCTTAAACAATAGCCTTCTAAAAAGATATTGATGTCAGTTCTTCATTACGCTTATATTCTTTGCCAAGCATCAACTGGAATCTACGCGGGCAAGCTTGGAAATCCTGCATCTAATGACCTTATTCGAAAGGCGAATACGAGGCACCAATGTTGACTTGCAATTACGGAAAAATCCTGAGACTAAGAACCTCGGCATTTCAGCCGTTAAACCCGGAGCCCCATGAGAACGTCTAAGCCAAGAAATAGGGAAGACATCAGAAAACTAGTGGGTATAGAGGTCTCCACTAGTCCTTGTTATGTCTTGTTCCCTCATTGTAGTATCGTTTGCGTAAAACCGTGCGGTTATGACGCTGCACATGCGTTTCTTAAACAGCACGGACTTGCGTGAACAATGAAGGCATGAAATAAGTCGTAAAATTAGACCTCAAACTTAATAATGTAGGGTAAATAACGTTTATTTAATAAGTATTGAAGAAGTATATAAGCCCTTTATCGATGTCTCCGTTCTCAAAACAAATTTGAAAACATCTCTGTTTTAAATTTTTAGATTTTCATTGTGAGTACTAATATTAGTGTATTTATTTAATTCTGTCTCATAGCTAAGAACTTATAACCCAATTAATGCGTGAATTATTGTATATGTATTTACTTCAAAGAACATGTGATTCTGCCTCGCTATTTTTATTACAGGAAAGTAAATGGACACTTTGGTCATCGAGTATTACAATAATATGCGACAGTACAGATACGACCCAGTAACATCTATTTTCATCATATCTCAACCAACGAAGAGTACTCACCATAACTCCAGGCAAGTTTCATCCCAACTTCGTCTACGAAAACAACAGTTACCTTCGATCGTCGTTTCTTCGACTATGAACCATATTACGTATCAGGTAACACTATAATTGAACCTCAGTATCAAGTGCTTTAACGAACTATATAATCACATAAATGCTGAGAACCCCATTGATCAGAACAAGATAAACGCTATTTAACGATATTTGAAGTTAAGAGATACTTAAAGACATTTGAAGATATTTAAAACTGAAGTTAGAGACAATTTGAAGTTTAATTCTGAGAACCCCATCGATCAGAACAAGATAGACGATATTTAACGATATTTGAAGTTTAAAAATACTTAAAGACATTTGAAGATATTTGAAGACGAAATTAAAGACAATTTGAAGTTTAATTCTGAGAACTCTATCGATCAGCACACGATAAACGATATTTGAAGTTAAATGACACTTAAAGACATTTGAAGATATTTGAAGCATAAATTAAAGACAATTTGAACTTTAACTCTGAGAACACCATTGAGCAGTACAAGATAAACGATATTTAACGATATTTGAAGTTAAATGATAGTTGAAGAGGTTCGAAGTTGAATTTAAAGACAATATATTAAGAGAGTCACTATAGTAGGACGACAACCCGTTTCAAAAGGCACAAATGAACAATTTTACGCGAGAATACATTCTCTATATGCCTCTAAAATCCTAAAAAATGATATGCTGAGAAGAAAAACACCAACACCTGCAGTGGGAAGAATCATTTCTCAGTTGACTATTAGAACGATATTTAACGGTCATTTCCCAGTTGACTATTGGGGAAAACTTACCGTGTAAAGACAACTAGACTCGAACTGTTCCATGAAGAAACCATAACGTAAGTGCTTCGAAATTTTCGCCAGGACAAAAGGAGTGAAGGACAGTAATTTACAACAAAAGGGTGTAGTACACTAAGGACACGAAAGGTGATGAATAGATGTGAAGCTACATGTTGTACTTCCTAATAACTTTGAAAATTCAAAAATCCCAATAGTGAAAGTGTTTTAATGTCATAAGTGAATATGATGAACCAAATATTGTATGTTATAAATCATTCATGTATGTACCACAAGTAGAATTAAGTGTAGTATTATCATGTCATTCATTTAATGTAGCGTAGATAGAATGTAGCATGCCATATAGACAGCAAAATCAAAAAAAAATCTTTAGTATAGTAGCTAGCCTAGAACCATGAATAATCTTAGTCCGGTAGATGAATTTTAGATAGGGATGTAGAATAAAATAAGAAAAGTAATAGAGAAAATTTTTAGCACTCCTGATTAAGTCATAACATATATATAAAATAATTATGTAAAAAAAAAAGAAAAAAAAAAAATAAATAAATAAAAAAAAAAATATAGTTAATAAATGGCGAACATTTAAAAAAAAGCCCAAAGGCGAGCAGTTACTAATGACGGGACGTCACTAATTGATGGGAAGGGTGATATGTACCGGGAGTAAAACACGACGTATTTGAAATACCAAAATAAAGTTCCTTTCTAAAGATAATTCCGATTTCTTATAATTAAGCTAAATCTAGTCGCAAAAATGAAAAGTCCTTAATCAGCAAAAAGGGAAATAGCATTTCTAGCTTCAGTCAGACAACGGCGCTAGTCGTTCGAATTTCGCTAAGATAATTGTAGCAAAAAAAATGCAATGCATAAAATTTCCAAGGAAGTTTAAAAGGCAAAAAACTGTGTGAACTCCTGAATCATCTGAAAAATCTTTAAGAGATTATTGGACGAGGATTCGCGTCCTTGGGGCACGTGAGCCAATGGCAGGCAGTCCCTAGGACGCAGGACGAAAGAACTGCGTTTGGGAGTGGGGTAAATGTGCCTTTTTAATTTTAATCTCTATCCAGCTCTGAAACGATTAGTACGAAATTATTTTGGTCACCGTTATTGTCATAGAAGTGACCCGTTGCTGTACAACTAAGTATGTAAGTTCAATAAATCTATTGTCCCTTTTTATATGTGTTTGTTTCATTTGTATGTCTGCGTCTAGTCCGATAGTGGGTAATTAGTTCGCAGGTCTCCAAGGTAAACGCTCCCAAAGGAATCTGATCTCCAGATAGCTCAAGAAAGAAGAAGCCACATTTGTATGTCTACATATTCAATTTTCTCCCATTAATTGAGAGCGGCACTAGCCTAGTTGACACAATCTCCAGCGCTATAAGTGGCGCTATAGGAGAAATTTCTATCACCACAGTAGCGAATCTCCCATTACCACAAAATAAATTCTTTTATCGCTACACAAATAGCAATTCCTTTTTTAGTTGCAAATTGAAATTTCAAACCTCGAAGTATTCTTCAATTAAAGCTGTTTGTTTATATCATTTTTTTTTCAGTCTTTTTTTTATTCTTCTCTTTTCTTCTTCAAAGGTTAATGACCTTTGTTGATGCTGTCAGATTTAAACTAAAGAAGGAGTTAAAATTCAAAAAAATACCTGCAGAGACTCTTAACTCCGAAGTGACGAACAAAGATTTTGATCACGAAGTCATTCACGAGACTCATATTTAAAGGAAACAGCTTATTAATAATCAGGGTCAAGGCGCTGATTTGGATAGTTTGCAAAGGACATGCGTCAACGTAGAAAATAGTCAATTCAAGGTCGATGGAGTCAAAGTAGCTGAGATTATATCTGCATTACCAAAAGACCAGGTACCTACCCTTGTTTCACCCAAAGTTGATGATTGACACCACATACACCTTCAGAAATCGTGAAGCAGATCATCGCTTAAGCCTTTCCTTATCAGTTTTGATATGTATGTTCAATGCACTATCTATAAATGCATTCAAAAAGATGTGTCAAAAATGTAGGCTGATTTTAATAAACTGAGGAATATAGTGCGAATATGGTATTGGGAGCACGGAAAACACTCAAAATGATATATTATAATTCTCTTTGAAGGAACTGATTCTGTTGTACAGTTGGTTAGAAATACTTTGCGAAAACCCCATATGAATTGGATCAGTGGGTTTCAACCTCTGGCATGAATTCGACTAAAAAAAACTAAACATAAAGGTGAGACAAAAGACGGGCATGGGTTGTGCTCATGCACAACCACATACAAATGCTGAAATTAGATAGTTTTAAACTGGGGAAAATCAGAATAGTCTTCACAAGAGGAAGATTTTAAAGAACTTCAAATGATGAAACAATAGATTTTTGCTTTAAATTATACCTCGGATGCTAATAGCTTTTGTTAGTTTTTACTACTATTTTATGATTATGTGAATGTAATGCAAATCTTAAGAGAGTCATAATTCTGTGAAGGCTGCACAAAGGAAAAATCCTTTGAAATTTTCTTAGTTGGGATAGTAAACGATGAGGATCACATGGAATTGTCCACAAGAGGATGAGGAAGTCTTTTAAACTTCCTTCAGGTAAATGAAAGTAAAATTTTGAATAACAAAATTTAAAAATCGCGGGAGAGGCATGAGGATTTAAGAAATGCCTAGTTGGGGCATGACCTAAAATTGTTTGGGAATCACTGTTCTAGATCGTGTCTTCCTTGAGCTCCTTACAGTTTTGTGTTATTTGACCTTCTTTTCTTTTTTGTGGGTACAGCTCTCTAAAGAAAAAATTGCTAAATTCACAAGCATATTGCTTATTAGTGGATTCGGCAAGCTCATTTTTCAGTGTAGCCCATAAAATACGAGGGCTATTAAGAAACTAGGGAACGTTTCCGTCTGACGCCGCTAGGCACGCGGCAATCAGGTATGTTTTGGTGTGCGCGTGCTCGTAGCTTTGGTCGGCATCCAGGCGTGAGAACGAGAACATCTCCACGATGCTCGTTTTTCCAATATTCCAATTTAAAATGTGCGCTGAAATTTCAAATCCCGCCAGTTGTGAAGTGTGGTCTATAATACGGTTCTTTTTACGAAAAAACGATTGAAATTCATCGGCAACTGTGCGAAGTGTATGGCAACAACGTAATGAATGAAAGTTCAGTACGAAAATGGTGTATCCGGTTTAAAAATGGCCGAACCAACGTGCATGATGAAGAGAGGAGTGGAGACGCCCGAGTATTATGACAGACAATCTTCTCGCCAAAGTTGATGAGAAGATTTGTGAAAACCGTCGCTTCACAATAACGGAGCTTTCGCTTTGCTTCCCACAAGTTTCACGGACTTTTTTTCTTGAAATTGTGACTAACAAGCTTGGCTACCATTAATTTTGTGCAAGATGGGTGCCAAAAATGCTTAAAGACCTCCATAAAGGTCAGCAAACTGGAGCAGCCTTAACATTTCTTGACGCCTACCACACACATGGTGATTCTTTACTGGATCGAATCGTGACGGGTGACGAGACCTGGGTGAAGCACTTGAATTGCGGGACAAAATTGTAGTCCATGGAGTGGGGGCACACAAGTTCCCCCCCCCCCCAAGACAAAAAAATTGTAAACCTTGTCAGCGAGGAAGATTATGGCTACTGTTTTTGGGATAGGTAAGGTGTGCTGCTTATTGACTTTCTTTATCGTGGTGCAACACTCTAAAAAGTATCATATTATCAAATAATTTGCTACCTAAAGAGACGATACTAATGCCTCAGTTTTTACCACACTCACTCTTATCACCTTTCTTATACAGTGGTTTAATTAAGGTTTTCTTAAAATCGTTAGGTACTTCCATTTTCCTAAAAATCATTTTCATAATATTCTTTAACTTATTTCTAACGACAGAGTGACTATATTTAAGAACCTTGTTTACCATACTAACAGCACCTGGAGCCTTATTATTTATTAATCCTTGTAGTACTGTCGCTATTTCTTCCTCAAAAAATAAATCTTCCTTCACATCCGAGGTATCAAAAACTTTTTCATATTTCTCTAATCTTTTCCTGCAACTCTATCTGGGTTTCGCACATTCTCAATATGTTTTGCCCATCTTTCTCTCTCTCTTTCCTTCTCACTAATTTAGGCCCCGATCCTATTACTACCTGGGACAAATCCAGATTGACTACTCCCTCTCAATTTGTTAGCATGCCGGTGCAATATTTTTTCTATTACGCTATCTAAGTGCATCTTCCAGATCCTCGGCAGTTTTATACGTAGTTTTAGTTTCCATCCTTGTTTCAATAAGCAGACAAAACTTATAAGTTTGTCTTATGTTTGACTAACTTAATATACTTCTACTCTACATTTAATTTTTCAAACAAAAATATAGATTGTTTTGCTTGGAATGGCAAAAACTTATTTATTTTTTAATACGTTCAATGTCAAACAGAAAATTAAACCTGATTGCTGATATATTAACTTTTTAATAATAAGAAACGAGTACTTAAAAGGGGGAAGTGTGGCTTCCCCCTTTCTTAGAGTGGCTCGGCTTGAGTAAGACGAGAATTTTTTTTTAAATGAATTGCCTTAGTGTTTCATTGAGACCAATCAAATAGTTATTGCTAATCCTTTGGATTAACAAAACTATTTCCAAAACTGGAGTTAATAATCTTATTTGGCAACAGAACTTACAAATTTTTGAAGTGCAAACTTGTAGTTTAAAGTACTTTTGAACTCTTTTTGAGTTGAACGAGCATTTGTTTTTCAGCTTCCGCATGACTCTCAATAAAATAAAGACATTTTGTCTTATTTTGTTTAACTTCCTTTTTTAATATATATTAGAATTTTGGGTGCACTAGAGACTAATCGTTGACAATTCTCAGCAACAAATTATGTTAATGAAAGCCGTATTTAAACCACTGGAAGTTGATTATTGCAAGAAGAACAGTGTCAATCAAGGAGTGAAAACCATTTTCTGAATAGTACGATTTACTTGTCGAACAGTTCGTGGTAACGAACTGTAAGTATGGAGCGACCCGGCTCAATAGTAAAAAACTAAAAAACGTAATTTTGATACCAATAGTTACATCAAAAGAATCAGATTTTAATGCTGATTTCCAATATATAAGTTTCATCAAATTGAAAGCTCAATTTCCGTTTGAAGAGTCAAAAGTGATAGAGGGCAATTACTCACCCCCCTCTGACTCCCCTTATTTTCATCAAAAGAACCTAATTGAAATTGAGACAGTTATTTTGGTTCAAAATAGTTCAAAAAACATACAACAATGCCTCTAGGTTAAACACAACCTCAGTACCCTGGGGATAGGATTGGAAGTCATGCCCTAGGGGCATATAATGTTCTTATGGAGAAATTGCCGAGGATCTCGAAGATGCAGCTAGACGGCACAATAATAAAATACTGTACTGGCATGTTAATAAAGTGAGTGGGAGAAGTCATTCCGGATTTGTCCCAGTCAAACAGTTCGTGGTAATGAACTGTAAGTAAGGAGCGAACCGGCTCAATAGGAACCAAAACTCTAAGAAAAGTAATTTTGATACCAATAGATGCGTCAAAAGAATTAGATTTTTATGTATCAGCAATCGAGCTTAATTTTCTGTTTGACATTGAACGTGTTAAAAAATAGATAAGTTTTTTCTATTCCAAGCAAAATAATCTATATTTTTGTTTGAAAAATTAAATGTAAAGTTGAAGTATATTAAGTTAGTCAAACATAAGACAAACTTATATTTTGATTGAGAGTTCATTGTGTTAACACCATGCTTTTGGATATTAACCTTTTAATAAAGTAAAGTTTCAACCTCTGCGATTCCCTACAGAGATTTATAATTGGCTTATTTTATTTACTTGCTATTGACAGTTTTGCTGCTTGAAGTTAAATTCCCTTGGGATTTAGTGACTTAGTAAGTACCGAGATTCAGACAGAAAAAATTTATTACCTTAGAGGATTATACTATTTGTGTATAGCAGCGATACTGATAACATATATTATTATTTTTTTTATAGATAGATATTTTATTTATGAAATATACATAACGCTATAAAATACACCTGCGCACATCCTTAATGGCATAATTGAGCGCATTGAAAATTACAACAAATTATTAAACACCCTTAGCAATTTAAATGAAAGGAAAAAAAAGAAAAAAAAACAAAACAAAAAAAAAACAAGCCTCTTGGATAACTGCCCAAATACAAACATGGTAAATAAAACCAAAGTCAACTTTCAGAGATAAACTTCCTCACCATTCTGCGAAACTGCTGGTAATCAGCGCACTCTCTAATATCCAGGGGAATAGAATTCCACACTTTCGGACCGATATGTCTCAAATTAAATACTGCTCTAGTTGTTCGCCTAAACTCGTGTGAGAAATTAAACCTGAGTGATGTCGGAGATGAATGACGCTGTGAGTTAAGAGGGAAAATTCCAAGGAAAGGTGATGCTAACTGGCCAAAAACGTAATTGTGACATATCTGGGATATTGCAATGAAATGAAGTTGATGTAAAGAAAAAATTCCGGCTCATCCAAAAAGATGAGTAACAGAAGACCTATTATCAATCTGAAAAAGGACCCTTATCGCTTTGTTTTGCAAAATTTGAAGGGGTTTATAAACTGAAGGAAAAGTTGAAGCCCACACTGAAACACAATATAGAAAAAAGGGGTGGACCAGAGAAAAGTAAATTGATTTAAATATATTAACCGGAAAAACATGGCGGAGACGGTACATAATCCCAATATTCCTAGAAACTTTTACTGATACAGTTTTAATATGTTCATGGAACGAAAAATTTTCATCAATAATTATCCCAAGATATCTAAACTGTTGTACCCGTTTCATTTCCACATTATTTAAATAAAGAGAAAAAACATCAGAATTGACTGAACCAACTCGTGAAAATATTATATACTGGCATTTACTTTCATTTAATAAAAGAAGGTTTCGACATTACCACTGTGAAGTAGTTGATAGAGAACTTTGGATGTTCAGGAAAAGCTGTTTTAAATCGGAATGGGAAGAAAAAATCACAACATCATCCGCAAACATAACAATTTTGCAGATAGGAAGAAACTCAGGCAAATCAGTAATAAAGAGAAGAAATAAAGTAGGACCCAAAACAGAGCCCTGAGGAACCCCACAATTTACGGAAAATGACATAGATCGGATTCCATTCTTACTATCATGACATTCAATTTTTCTTTCAGCAAGGTAAGATGCCAAAAAATTCAAAGATTTTGAAGAAAATTCATATCTTTTTAGTTTATTTAATAAAAGACGGTTATCCACCGAGTCCAACGCCTTGGCCACATAGAAGAATATAGCCAAGGCGCCCTGACCAGTTTCCAGCACATTATTTATTTCAAATAAAAGCTGATGTATTGCTAGTTCTGCTGATTTTCCTTTAATGAATCCATACTGCGAAGGATGCATAATTTTATTATTACATAAACAATTTTGAAGTTGTTTATGAGCAATTTTTTCCAAAATTTTACTAAAAACAGATAACAGTGAAATTGCTCTTTAATTTGAAGGATCCGTAGAAACACCACCTTTATACAAAGCTAAAACATGTGCATTTTTTAAAAGATCAGGAAAAAATCCATTTAGTAAAGGCAAATTAAAAACATGTGCCAACAATGGGGCAATACTATGAGCCATTTGTTTCACAATTTGTGTAGAAAACCCAAAATCATCCAATGAAAAACTTTGCTTTAGTTTCATTATATGTCCTTTAACTTCCTGAGGTGCAATTTCAGAAAAATCAAATGAGTTTGGTGCTTCATCGTCAACAACAAAATCAGTCGACTGACTCTCTTGCCTATTTGTACTCGATACAATGCTAGACCCAATAGTACTGAAATGCTTTCCAAAAATATACAAAATTTCTTTTGGATCCGTCACTTATGAACCTTCAAGTTCAAGACAACTAACTCCCGAACTCGAACGATGGTTGGGACGTATTTTTTCATTGATTAGCTGCCATGTCTTTTTCATATTTGACTTATACAGTAAAAATTTATCGGAAAAATATTTTCTTTTAGCATATCTTATAATAGAATGCGGTTTATTTCTATAAGTTCTGTAATCCTCATAAAATACATCGGATTGGGCAGCCAGATACTGACGATATTTTTTTCTTTTCATCTTTAGTGACGTCAAAATACCATCCATAATCCACGGGTCAAATTTGTTTGAAAACTTTCCGCGCAAAAATCTTGTCGATGCTGCTTGATCTCGGAGTTGCATCATATCATGGATAAATTTCGAAAAAGCATCATTAACATCATTTGAATCAAAAATGGGGGTCCAGTCTTTATTATCTATCAATTCACGCAAAAGCTTAAAATCAATCAATTTTTTCTGTCGGTAAGAATTTGTATTTCCATGTTTTTTAATTGCAGTTTGGGCTAAATCTAAAACAACACTAACTGGAAAATGATCAGACATGTCACATATACTAACAGAAGACTTTATCGCTTTAAAAGAAACACCAGAAAAGAAAATGTTATCCAGCAAAGTTGCAATAGTCTTTGGAACTCTCGTAGGTAGAGAAATACTTGGAAAAAGGCCTGAACACAGCATAATATTCAGAAACTCTTTATGAAAAGCCACATCTAAATTCAACAAATCAAAATTGAAATAACCTGAAATTATTGCTGGTTTTTTACACCTACCAAGTTTTACAACTAGGGCTCAAAAATCTCAAAAAACTCTTTGGGGTTACTTGATGGCGGTATATATACTGATCCAAAAATAAAAAGTTCACAGCCAATGGGACGTAATGGAACAAATATTTCGACTGCTGCAGCTTCTGAGACCAATTTAAGTTCAATGGGGGCTAGAGCTTGTATATTAGGCAATAAGCAGAAGAGGGGAGGGTTCCTGCCACAAGCGTCGTATGTACCTACCGGTATTTAGTTACCCTTAAATTGTGGGGAACTGGTGATCGGGTCCCGACGCTTCCTTGTGTCTAGTATTGCGTGATTCAGTGAACTTTGGCTGTATTTGTGTGATAGTGATGACTGAAAAGCTGGTATTCAACCCAGTTCTGAACTTTTTGAGCAGATCACTCACTGAAGGGGTGAAATTCGATCAGATTGTGAAAAGCGCAGTAAACTATTTCGAACATGATACAATCATACAAGCTAAAAAGACCCTTCACAGTGATTTTGACATTCAAAGGCGGATGGTTTCGTATGCCAAAGATGAGGACAACATTACTGATATGTGCAAGTCGCTAGTCTTTGCGGCAAAGCAAAATGTCCCGATCCCGAAATTAGTGATATTTAGTCCGTGTGAAGTACCTGCCATCGGTCAGGCAGGTGTCCAAAGTAAATGAACTCTCCCGAAAATTGGATGGATTTATACTAAATACTAGCCGGTCTACAGTCACCCTGCCAGATAAATCTCAATCGTCCCAAACCGCATCCCCGAGGCCGCTTTGCTCTGTGATACTCAAAGACCCTCCAACAGACTTAAAATGCCCAAGCGAACGCAAAGAATTTATCAATAAATCGTGCCCATGTCCAGACGGCAATATAACCGAGTTACGCCGCTCTAATACCGAGTTGAAACCCGTGGTTCGTTCCAAGCAAACCGCAAGCCAGATAGTGGATGCAGCTAAACGTGGGAAACGGTCACTCAACATCTCCCTCAAGGAACCTGCTTTTTTAGCTGCAATCATTCGAGTGCCGGAGGATCTAGACGAACAGTCTCTTAAACAGCTAATCCCCAAGTGCAATAAATCCTACAGTGTTGCAAGTCTCGAACATTTAAATTCTACTTTCCGACACGAAATGACCTCGATACCTTTCTCAAAGTCTTAGTGAAAATCGGATATGAACGCCTCCCAGTCGAAGAGCTCGTGTTCTTGTCTCGGCGCTGCTTTAATTGCCACGCAATGGGTCACCTAGCCGCAGATTGCAAAAACGGTCCATTATGTTCTAAATGCGGCTCCGCCGATCACAAATCTACGTCCGATACCCCGTGTCAAAAAGCAGCCTTTTGCGTTGGTTGCAAGAATAAAGTAAACCTTCGGACTTACAAACATACCACGGGAAATCATGTCACTTCCCGTTTCTGATTTTAAAAATAAAAGTTGATTTGGCGCCCGACCTTTCACTAGCTCTGGGTAGACCTCCCCACTCCAGTTGGTGTAGTCCATCCGAGAACTGATGATTTCACCGTGCACCAAATCATCAAGTAGGTTTTGAGTTTTTACTTTTAACAGTAGAGAATCTGTGTCCCCATAGCAGACCTCTACTTGTCCCTTCCCCGGCCACTGTACCCTAGCCACATTCTAGTAGAATTCCAACATCAGCTTTTTAGAGATTTCCAAGATGGCACTGCCTGCAGCAATATTTTTATTCAGGACAATGTTTCTTTTTTTCTATTCAATAGTACCATGTCCGGGCCAATGATTGTAAAGAGAGTGTAGTTTGGATTGGCAATAATTCGAGCACACTGTTCGGATTGGTCACAACGTCACAACGATTCCTATTGCGAACACTTTCGCACATTTTACCAAACGCCGAATTTAAAATGAGCTTATAGATTTCTTTTCCGACTTTTGTTTTCGCTTCAGAACGTTTCTTGACAAAAGTGTCAACAAACGTTTTCATATAGGGTTTTTGACTGAACTGGAGGGCTCTATGAACCTTTGTGACATTGAAACCGTTGTTTCACATCCATTTTAAAGCCACATGATGTACAACAATATTTTTCTTCGGCAGGAGGTCGGCAATAAGTTTTTGTTTTGAAGGTGTCCAATGCAATCCCTCCACCTCAACCAAACATCTGTTGCGGGGACTCAAAGAGTCCCTAGACACAGGTCTATTGATGCATGGAAAAACAAAATCCATTACCGAATCATGAAGCTCAACTGGTATCTCCCCATAAATTTAAAAAAAACCATCCAACTGGCCCATTGTCCTCAACACTGTCAACGCTGGGGAAATTGGAGGCTTGAGGGTAATTGAGCCATTTATAGTCATCGCAGGGTAGTGCATAATGAGACATAGCCGAGGGGTAGAGGGAATTCATATCAAGAAACACTGCATCCGATTTTGCCCCGTCTTCTCTCAAGTTGGATCAGTTTCCAAGATACGATCCCCATGAAAAACGTATCCACCCCTCATTGCCCTCTCGATAAATAGGTGCTGATCGATGTCAGTGATCAGCCCAATTTTTTCCCCGCTAATTTCTAGGATGAGTTCCATTACCAAAAGAGGAGATGAAAAATAATATCCTATATCAAGATTAAATTTCTCATAGATTTTGTCCGTATTTTTACATATAATGTCCAACAAAGTTAGCAAATCACTTGACAAGTACAGCTTGCAGTAGTCAAACCCATTTGTACTCCCTCCCTCTGCCCACACTTTTTTGGCAAAACTGTGTTCATCAGGAGTACACCTACGATCGTGTAGACTGTCGTAAAATGACTCGATTGAGAGAATAGTTTCCTCAGCGAATCTCCACATGGAGCTGTAATAATCATAAGGATACACGCCCTTGACCGTCAGCAAATCATATAAATCATTTGGAAATTTTTGCTTGAAAAGGGGGAAAGCGTTGCAGCCGTCATCGTTTTTCTGCACTTGGATTAATTCGCTCAAAGATTTGGGAAAAAAACTGAAGGAATCTAAAAAGCGAATTTTATCGTGTACTCAACGTCGTCTTCAACATATCTCCACATAAATTCCAAAACAAGCAATTTTTCCGCTGATTTAGGAATGATTTTGTAGGAAAAGCTGTCTATAACCCATGCATCATCCACAGTTCCATTTCTTTGAAGATGTGCAATTGCTGGTAGCACATACTTCAGATCATAGTTAGAATTATGTATAAAAACCGGAAGAAAGAGCTGCTGTTTAATTTTTAAATTACATGAATTGTGAGCCCACCCCCGAAAGTTACTTTTCCCCGTAGAATTGGGATCAATAAGGTGATTATGATCCTAAACAGCATCTTTCGCGGCAAGAGCCCCCCTATAAACCCAACAAACTGTCCCCTTTTCTAGTGCCCGTTGCTCCTTATCTGATAATGACATTGGGTAGTTGGTGTGACGCAATCGTGAAATAGATTTATTTGCTGTTTTTATTAAACACACCAATAATTTCTCCATACTAACCTCCTCGTCCATAGTCACAAAAAACTCTTCCAATAGCATTTTATTGTTGGAATCGCGTCGGGCATGTGCATAGGAACACGCTACGAGTTTGTGTTCCTTGACTATATTTGGCCTTGATGGGTCCGATACCTCCAACAGTCTTGTTTCACAGTCCAAAGATACTTTATCAATCTGTAACAGGGAATTTTGGAAGTTTTTAAATTGTAAAGTAGCTTTGTCTCCTGCCGGCATTTCTATCCTTTGATTACCACGAAGTTTGGAATACCTCATATAATCCGTGAATGTTCGTTCAGTTCTAAATGGGGAAAGACACATGAGACAATAGTGACGTTCCCCTTTCTGAACACCTTGAGACAAGAGTCAACTTATTGCCGTAACGGGGAAAAAATGACCGTAGGAGTTAACATCTTTGGGAGGTTCATAGACAATCCAAACCCAATTTTTAACATTATCTACCAACGGTATCCTAACTGAATATAAAACCCCTTTTTTATTTGGTTTCTTTCCCCCATTTACAAATTCTGTGTCATACTGAAGAACAACTACCCCCAACCCGAGATTTTCATTTGCTTTTTCAAATATGTTTTTTTCTTTTAAGGACACCGGATACTTTCCCTCTAAACAATCAAAATTTACTTTAGGGAAATTGTCTCTACCATTACGTGTAAGTCTGTCGAGATTTTTCATTGTTGAATCATCTTACAATGTTTTATGAGCTGCTGCTAAAAATACATATTTAAAACATTGCACCCCCGTTTCAAAATTGAAACCCTGAACGCCTTTGGTAGCCGAAAAATCTGGGTGGCATTTTATTCGTCGAATACTACCCGCCACCCTAAAAATAAAGTTTTTTTTTAATCTATTGAGATTCACATCCATATATTCAACGTATAAAATTGTGGACCCGCTTCCCTTCTCGTTAAATGTGTCCAAAGTTGATATTAATTTATTGACCCAATTGAAAAAGTTACCCTCAAATTCACTTAGGCCAGGGTAAAAAGTTTGGTTACCAGTTGAAAAATGAAAATAAAAGATGTCCCCTGATGTCCCTTTTTGTAAATAAACTTTTTGATTGACTGATGCCTTAATCCCCCTGACCGCCCCAATTCTGAACCTGAATCTCAATAAGTGCTCGAATTCGGTCGATGTAGGCATGAAGAACATTGACAGGGTCTGGTAAAATGACACTCCTGTCAACCAAGTTTTCCTCAGGGAGGATTAAAATCTACCCTATGTGTTTGTAAGTGTCCTAGAGCAGATTCTAACAAATAAAATTCACGTAGTTCCGGGGATGCGACAATATTTTCATGTCCTGCACCTATTTGCACAGGACCTAATTCACTAATAATAAAATCATCGTCAAATATGTCCCCGGAAACATCAGATCCAACAATTTCTATAAGACCATTGATCTCTTCCGTTGTAAACTGGAAATCCAGGGGAATACTAAACGACATAGCTTCACTAACATCATCTGATTGTTCCGGTGAGAGAGGACAATTACCCATGATATTCTAAAGTCCTGGTCCAGGGAAGGCAGTTGTTTTTGTGGCTTCGCCCTGAAACTAAAATGAATGGATTGAGGTTTATCTTTCTTTGAGGAAAGTTTTATCCCAATTATAATTCACTATTTTTTTTTCTTAGTTGGATTTGTATTCATATTATTTATCAAACAAATGTTTTTTTTTCTTAATTGGATCTGTATTCGTATTATTTATCAAACAAATGCATAATGAATTAAAAATTTTTGCTTATAGCATTATTTATAATACAAGTGCATAATAAAATACGAATTTTGTTAATAGCATACACACACACAGCGCGACGTTTAGCTAATAGCAATAAAATACAATAAAAAATATCTGTCGAGGAGCTACCATTAGCAATAACCTATTTCTAATGAAGCATTTCAAGTCACGTGTTTACCGGGTACTAAATAAGTACTATTTTTCACCCCCCTCAAAACTTAATTCCCCTCCTAGCATTATATTAAGTAAATACTTGCCTTCACCCCTCACCCATATAAAGTAACCAAATAGAGCTTAATCAATTCTATATTTCACCATTTTTATGTTATTAATTACACTGAAAATAATTGAACAGAAAAAAAGCCCGGTAAATATTTACTAGTTGGTATGGCACACACAACGCGACGTTTGGGGTAATGGCAATAAAGTAAAAAAAATATCCGTCGAGGAGCTCCCATTAGCACAGTAAGAACCAATAACCTATTTCTAATGAAGCATTTCAAGTCACGTGTTTACCGGGTACTAAATAAGTAACATTTTTCACCCCCCTCAAAACTTAATTCCCCTCCCAGTATCATATTGGCTATAACCAGACTCTTTTTCATACAAATCTAAGCCTTCGTGGATAATTCATTAGTAACGAAAGTGGCAGAACCCTCCATTCAACTCAATAATTGTCTTAATACCCCATTTAAAAAAAAGAACCTAACTCTTTTTCCTACAAATCTAGCCATCCATAAAATTAGCAATCAAACTAGAAGCAGATACCTTTTCCGACAAATCTACCCCCTTCATAGATAATTCATTAGTATCGAGAGCGTTTGGCTAATAGCAATAACATAAAGTACATTATACAAATATTTGTCAATGAGGTACCATTAGCTCAGGAAGAAGCAGTAAGCTATTTCTCCTGAAGCATTTCATTATAGTACCACTCTCGTGTTTACCAGCTATTAAATAAGTACCGTTCCCCCCCCCCCTCAAACCTAATTCCCCTCCCAGTATTATATTGGCTATAACCAGACTCTTTTTCATACAAATCTTCCATTCAATCCTAATTAATTGTCTTAATACCCCATTTACAAAAAAGAACCTAACTCTTTTTCCTACAAATCTAGCCATCCATAAAAATAGCGACCAGACTAGAAGCAGATTCCTTTTCCTACAAATCTACCCCCTTCATAGATAATTCATTAGTATCGAGAGTGTTTGGCTAATAGCAATAAAATAAAGTACATTATAAAAATATTTGTCAAGGAGGTACCATTAGCTCAGTAAGAAGCAGTAAGCTATTTCTCCTGAAGCATTTTATTATAGTTCCACTCTCGTGTTTACCAGCTACTAAATAAGTACCAAAAGCCATGTAGCAAAGTTAAGGTTTTTTCCCCCATCCCTACATGCGTTTCTTCAAGACCCCTACTACTTTTTTCCTATGTTAAATTGTGAGTGCATTATAAAGTTGAAAGCTATCTGATAAATGGGGTTACCTTGGAAGTTACAGGTAGGTCGGTATAAACTGTTCAAGGTGCGAAGTGGATCACACTATCCCTCCTCAAGTTCATGGTTCTGAATATGTCCGTTTCAGTTCTAACTGGACTGGCATCCATCTTTGACCGCTTTTGACTTGATGTTTGAATATCAGAGTCCTGGAAATAAAAATCAATTTCAGTTTTTCACTAGGTAACTTGTAGCCTTATAGGCTTAAATCACAATGTACTTAAACGGATAGAAGAAAGAACGATAGTCCTAGGTGGAGCTTAAGCCAAATATATTTTAAATACAATGCATAAAGAAGAGAAATAAAAAACAATTTCGGTTATTTAGTTTGTCTATTATTTATTCAGAATATTTATGGGGATCGCCCCTCCCACTTCAAATACATTAACGATATTGTTTGTATTTAAAGGAGACGTATTGTTCAGTTATAGTCTTAAAAGCGTGATATTTCTGTAAAATACATAAGAAACATTTAGAACCGAATAGCCTATACCTGTATGGAATGCCGTAAAACATATTTTTAAATACGATATATGAAAAAAAAATGCAATTTTGATTATTTACTTCATCTATTATTTATTCAGAATATTAATGGGGAGCACCCCCCCCCTTCCACAACTCCTCTTTTTTTCTACAATAATTACCCTGACTATTAGTCGAGTAGGCGATGATCCTCTCATTAAGTTTGCTTAATTAAGACCGCAAATGAAATGTGAACAAAATTCCACAAGAAGCGACTATCCAGCCTTTTAGTCAAAATATCTAGACAGCTATTATAGAGCATGCAAATTTTATCGTAGATATGTAATTATGATTGTTTACTTCGTCTATTATTTATTCAGAATAGTAATAGGGGGGGGGGTAGTGCCCCCAACCTCCTCTAAAACCAAAGCCCACTCCAAATACATTAATTTGGATATCGTCAGATGTTAATTATAATCACCAAATCTGAAAGACCTATGGTGAAACCTACAGGAAAAAAGATCACGCTTTTTATGATAATTCAAGAGTAATATATATTTACTTACCATCCCGATTCTTTTGCTGTTCTTCATTAAAAAAATGAGTAAATTTAACTTTATAAACGCTTATTACAAGTTCTATTATTCAACTGATACAGAAAGAGCAATTTGTTCTATATTTATAGTGAAAAAACTTGATTATAAGGCCTCCGGCCCAAAACTAGCATTTTTACAAAGAGACCACCTTTGAATACGCAATTTGACGATCTCTAGATTTGACTATCGAACCTAGAAAAACATGTCCGACAAGTCTTGTACCGTTTGTATCAAATGATGCATGTCCATGGTAAAGGCATATCATGCAATTACTCGTTGGATCAATAGGTGCCTGGCCGTGGTACAACATATTACTCTCTTTGAATGGTGTATAGCTTCCATAGAAGTATTACCAAGATATGAGGCGCTACTTACTCTCCTTGAAAAGGTGTAGAGCTTCCATAGAAGTATTACCTATATGAGAGGGGCTACTTACTCTCTTTGAAAAGGTGTAGAGCTTCCATAGAAATGTTTTCCTATAGCTTCCATAGAAATTGAACCTATATGAGAGGAGCTACTTACTCTCTTTGAAAAGGTGTAGAGCTTCCATAGA
The DNA here is from genome assembly GCA_027921565.1 of Artemia sinica. NCBI lineage: Eukaryota > Metazoa > Arthropoda > Branchiopoda > Anostraca > Artemiidae > Artemia > Artemia sinica. Next base: position 21,220,985 of record CM051270.1, on the reverse strand, counting down.
AATGTTTTCCATTAGCTTCCATAGAAATGGAACCTTTATGAGAGGGGCTACTTACTCTATTTGAAAAGGTGTAGAGCTTCAATAGAAATGTTTTCCTATAGCTTCCATAGATATGGAACCTAGGTCTCTATTCTCATGTACAAATAAAACCTGATTATCAACATTTTTAATTGTTAAATTGGAAATGCCTTAGCTTTAGCCATTACTTATTTAGGTTACGATTAGAGGTTTACGATTCTGAAAATTCTGCAAATTGCGATTAACTTTGTAATCGGGAATGAAATTAGGAAAGCCTTACCTTAGCCTTAGTCGTTGTTGATGTAGGTCACAGAGGTTTATGATACCGTAAACTACGACTACAAAGGTTTACGATTACTATTGCTGGATGTATCTGTGAATCTCTTTGAGGAGGAGGGGGAATAGCTGAAAGACCCACACGGCACGGAGGCTTTCTTTTCGCTGGCGAATAGTAGATATTTAGGAAAATCTTCGGCGCGCCACTGATTCTTTCTTATTAGTAAGATGTTTCAAACCTGTTCAAAACACCCCTGGTGACGTTCTGTTCAAATTTGAACAAACAGATTGCTTTTGTTAAAGCTCTCTAGAACTTCAAGGGTATGTGCTACATAATGTCAAACTTAAATTCGAAGAAAATCTGTAAAGTCAAAGACTAAACTGAAGAATCTATTGGATCAAGAGTATTCTTTAAGACTTTTAATCTATTAATTTTCAATAAACGGTATATGCGCTTCCCTCTTTGTCTGTGGTTTCATGATAACTTTTGTCTTACTTCACGAAATCCAGTAATCATAACATCATACCTTTCAACCGAATGTGTGTCAAATAGTGACACAGTTTTTGTTCTTCGTGTACAGCAGAACACAGAAGAAGCCAAGGACTCAGTTTATCTGGGGTAACCGGGAAAAAACTACAAACAACAACATCTTTTGAAAAGGCCTGCCACATAGCATTTATTTCAAACCCAGTTTAAAGGCACTAACTAGGACAAGATTTGAACAATGGAAGCCGTAATGAATGTAAATACAAGGGTGAGCTGCTTCCTGTCTCAATTCTAACGGGCAAGGGCCTTGGAATGGAGGGGGAGCAGCACCCCAAACCTTACTATATTCGGTAAAATTTGGACCAAGAATCCAAAACTAATCTGATTTGGATACCAATTAAAAGATTCGACAGAAAAGGTCCAAAATTCAATAATAAAATTTATAAATTTTTTTGAAGGAATCTCGTATTAATACTTTCTGCTATTAAATATAGTTAAAGTAAAATCAAAATCTAAAATCGTTTCACAAATCTGAAAAAAGTCAAAAATGGGGCTGAATTCCGCAAGATTTTAATCTTATTGCTCTCTTCTTTCCAAAATCCAAGTCAATTGTCTCTGCCGGATATGGTAAAATGTGAAACTCTTTAACCTTACGTTTTCATAGTTTCGCCAAAAGGGCCAAATTTAAACTAAGAGAGTAAAAACTGTTTCTGACATAAAAAAAAGTTATTTTCTTACCGAATTTACAAATTTTACATTGGTTTGACCTATTTTATTTTTCATCTTTTTTCATCAAAGTTGAACAGTGTATAATAAAATAAAATAAGCAAAATATGGCCTTGGTTGCAAGAGTTCAAGATAATACTTTCATTGCAAGGTTTCTTAGCATTATTCTTATCTCAGAATCGCTGACCTGAGCTAATCTTTTTCCTTTGTTTTAAAACATAAATTACGATTGAAGGTATCACCTCACCTCAGTTTTCAGGCTTTTTCAATATCAAACAGTTGGTGGTAACGAATTGTAAGTAAGAAGCAATGCGGCTCAATAGTAACCGAAACTTTAAGAAACAGAATTTGATATCAATAGGCATATTAAAAGAATCGACAAATTATGTTGATTCTAAATATATAAGAGTTCAAAATAATACTATTTCAACGCAAGGTTTCTTAGAATTATTCTTATCTTAGAATCGTTGACCTGAGCTAATTTTTTTTATTTTAAAACATAAATAACAATTGAAGGTATCACCTCCCCTCAGTTTTCAGGCTTTTTCAATATCAAACAGTTGGTGGTAACGAATTGTAAGTAAGAAGCACTGCGGCTCAATAGTAACCGAAACTTTGAGAAACAGAATTTTTATATCAATAGTTATATTAAAAGAATCGACAAATTATGTTGATTCTATATATATAATAGTCACTAAGTTTGGTGTTACACATTAAAAGCTAGGAACCTGAAAAAATTTGCCTGAGTTTCAAAAAAGTGAAAAACACCCCCCTAAAAGTAAAAGAATCTGAAGGAAAATTAAACCATCAGATTCAGCGTACCCGAGAATCCTGATGTAGAAGTTTCAAGCTTCCTTCTGCAAAAATATGGAATTTCATATTTTTTGCCAAAAGAAAGATCACTAATGCGTGTTTATTTATTTTATTATTATAATTTTTTTGAGGGGTACTCGCATGGACACAATAACTCTAGAATATAAGAAAGGGCTCATTCAAACTGAAATCAAAAGTTCTAGTGCCCTTCTAAGTAACCAAAAATATTGGACGGCAACTAACCCCCTCCCATCTATCTTTTTTCCTAAAATTCATCCGATTGTAATTCCGAGATAGCTATTTTGTTTAGTTAAACCGAAAAGCCCAGTAACTATGTCTTTGAGCATAACAAAACCCCCACAGCCCCCGGGGAAAGGTTTGTAAATTAGGAAATTTGCCCAATGTTTACGCATAGTATTTCTTATTGAAGCTTATGCAGACATTTTCCGCGGAGGGGGAGAATTTTCTGCTGGAGGGTTTTCCACGGAGATGATTTTCCGTGGGAGGGAAGTTCCCGGGGGTAAGCTTTCCAAGAAAATTTCACATTGGGAGATTTGCCAAGGTTCCTATACAAAACTCTTTTTATTTGTCTTACTTTCTCAATTGCTTAGAGCATCTTTTGTGAAGGGGGGATTTTCCAAGGGAAAAATCCTCCACGGGAGAGTTTTTTACAGGATAAATTCTCCAGAAGCAACTTTCTGCAAAGCATCTTTCTACTAGTGGGTGGAGGGTATTTATGAGAAGAATTTTCCAGGGAGGGGGGGATTTCCGACAAGATTAAAGAAATAAGGAATTAAAGTCTTTTTCAAATAAAAGTTGGCCACGAAAAAAATTCCAACCTGCATCTTCCGCAAGAAATTTCCCAGGGGTAATTTTCAGCTATAATGGAATTGTCTGGGGGAAATATTTCCGGTGGTGGAGATTTATGTGGGAAGAACTAGACGCGGAGGGATTTTCTGAGAGGGGAAAAATTTGCCATGGAGGGGGATCCAGATTTCCCGGCATTATATGAGCGGACAGTCCCCTCAGACACATTATAAATAACTTTGGCTTTATACGGTGGGATTTTCACGTGGGGAGGTTATTTCCTGGAGGTCAACTTTCCAGAGGAAATTTTATACAGGGTTTGGGGGAAGTTTGACCAAAATAATTTGCAAATTCCGTTTTATTTGTTAATCTATGGTGAGCCAAATTCAAACCTACATTAGTTGAAAAACGTTCAGAAATTAAATGACAAAAAAACAAGATGTTTTTAAACTGAAAATAAGAAGCAATATTAAAACCTTAAACAAACAGAAATTATTCTGTATATGAAAGGGGCTGTCCCTCCTCAATGCCCGTTCTTTACGCTAATTTTTTTTATCATTTTAAAAAAAAGAGTTGTTACAAAGCGGCAATCTTTAGCGTAAGGATCGGGGCGATGAGAAGGGGACAGCCCCTTTCATATACGGTAAAATTTCTGTTTGTTTTAAGTCTTAATGTAGCTCCTAAAGTTCAGTTAAATAAAAATTTTTTATTTAGTGCTATCCTAGATCCAAGCAGTTCAAATCTTTTGTTAATACATCACATTAGTAGGGAGGGCATAATAGACGCCACGGGGCCCGCGTGCTGCCATCTACAATTTAGTCTAACGCCGACAGGTTGTAATTTATTCAAGGATTATCGATGGAGTCTAATGGGGTCAATGCCCCCTTTTCAAGGTCGATTATTTGTTGTTGTTTCTAGGTGTAATGACTCCGGGGGGAAGTTTGCACTTGCGCATTAAGGGGAAGAGATGTATTGATCCACTCGGGGGGGAACTGGATTTCCGAGAAATTGATTTACATAATCGGTGGGGAATGTATTGATCGAGTCTAACGGGAACAGGATCACGTGTCTTTTTCTAAGCCAATCAGGGAAGTTATGTAATGTTTCTCATTACATCACTATTTGCCCTTGAGATTTTGTATATAACGAACATGCGGTTAAATTATCATAAATTTTTAAGACACCATGTAACAAGCATCTGATATTATTGATTTGGCAACTTTGGATACATCGATTTATAATATGAGTTCGGTTTAGTAAATTTTCTTAGTTTATTCCCTAATAAAATAATTTTACATAGCCCTACTCAGTAAATTCAAATTCAGGGGGTAGCCCTCCCACCACAATACAACCTCCACTACATGATGTTTATACTCGATAGAAAGCATAAAATACGCTCTTTTTACCATGTAAACCCCCCCCCCCCCCTCTCCCCTGTTTACGACTTTAATTCTGTTTTGATAAATTGTGTATCTTACCTAAAAGTGACAGTTAACTTTTCTGTCAACCCTTAGTTATTAAGCCACTACGGCTTGACTTACAGATTTCCTGCAAAGATTTAAAACCTTAATTATTGCATCCTGTCAAGTGCACAACCGGCTTTGCTAAATATACAAGGATTACCATTACAGTGGTTTCACTGAAAAAGGATACTTTTGGTCAAATTAGCCAAATATCCTATTTCTCGCAAATTTTAGCTTTTCTTTACTGAAAAGGGAGATAAATGCTTTCTAGACAAAAATATACCTGACAAATACTTTTAGGACATTATGTAAAAGGGGGGAGGCGGGGAAGGGGCAATGTATCGATTCTAAAAGCTTCGTTTAAGGTGAAAACAAACTGTTTCTTCGCGTGAAAATTAAGGGGGGGGGTTTAAGAAAAAGATACATAGCTTTATTACGCGTAAATTGAATAGCATTTTTAACCTATGATCGCAAAATTTTAGGTCTATAAGCTATGTGTTAATGAGCTTTTTTTCTATTTTAAAGCCTATAGACAGGAAATGTATTAAAAAGTCTATATCCAAATACCCTATGTTTCTTGAGGTTATAACATTTCGAAAGTTATGCTATGGGTTTTTACTTTTTTCTTTACTGAAAAGGGGGGAGGGGCTTCTTAGAATGGGATGAATATACCCGTGAACTATTAAATGACATTGAGAATAAGAAGGAGACCACTAATATCACCAAGGAAATTAAAGACATTATCTTATAGATTTCAGAAATAAAGTTTCATATATTTATTAATTTCTTAGGCTTAAGGGTCGAGGATTTAGAATTTTAAGAGACTATTTTCCCTATTTTAATATATTTATTCAGATGACTATTGACTCAATATGGGTACAACCTGATAACCAAAATTCAATATTTGTTATCTACCAGAAACTTCACAGAAAATGGACGCCGTTCCTCCTACTGGTAAAGGTTAGGTTAGATCGTTTTCAAACAGGACAATGCAAATGGGGTTATATATTATAATATAATTATATTAATTATAACCCATAAAATGGGTTATAAAAGAATAAAATGGGGAAGGCGGGGAAGGGGCAATGTCTCGATTCTAACAGCTTCGTTGTAAGGTGAAAATAAACTGTTTCTTCGCGTGAAAAGTAAGGGGGGGGGGGGTTAAGAAAAAGATACATAGCTTTATTTTGCGTAAATTGAATATCATTTTTAACCTATGATCGCAAATTTTAGGTCTTTAAGCTATGTTTTAACGAGCTTTGTTTTTCTATTTTAAAGCCTATAGACATGAACTGTATTAACAAGTCTATATCTAAATACCCTATGTTTCTTGAGATTATAACATTTCGAAAGTTATCCTATGGGTTTTTACTTTTTTCTTTACTGAAAAGGGGGGAGGGGCTTCTTAGAATGGGATGAATATACCCGTGAACTATTAAATGACATTGAGAATAAGAAGGAGACCACTAATATCACCAAGAAAATTAAAGACATTGTGTTATAGATTTCAGAAATAAAGTTTCATATATTTATTATTTTCTTAGGCTTAAGGGTCGAGGATTGAGAATTTTAAGAGACTATTTTCCCTATTTTAATATATTTATTCAGATGACTACTGACTCAATATGGGTACAACCTGATAACCAAAATTCAATATTTGTTATCTACCAGAAACTTCACAGAAAATGGACGCCGTTCCTCCTACTGGTAAAGGTTAGGTTAGATCGTTTTCAAACAGGACAATGCAAATGGAGGAAAACATAAAATGGGTTATAAAAAGAATAAAATAAAAAAACAATAACATGCGCAATTTAAGGGAAAATGAGAGGAGAGGACTCCAGAAGAGGAGAGAGTGTCTTTGAGGGACGGACGGGCAGTTTTGGTCAACAGCTCAACATTAACTTTTTTTCCGCTGGATCGTTTTCAGACTGAACAATGCAAATGATGAAAAAACATAAAATGGGTTATAAAAGAATAAAATAAAAAACAATAACATGCTCAATTTAAGGGAAAATGAGAGGAGAGGACTCCAGGGGAGGAGGGATTGTCTTTGAGGGACGGAGGGCAGTTTTTTAGTCAACAGCTCAACATTAACTTTTTTTCAGTTGTTATATTTATAATTTTTTTTGTTGCGCAAAGCAGTAGTTTTCAAGTGTAGATCTAATGTTATCCAGCCTCCTTAAGTGAAAATGAGTTATTCTAAGAAAGTGAGCTGTATTTGTTAGAGTGTCAGAAACATTACATATTTATTTAACTTAAACCCTTTTTTTCAGCTATAATAATGTTTGCTGTGATTGACACAGAATATATTGGTCTGAAATATTCGTCAACTGGCATTATTTTCGAAGCAGCTTTCTTACTCCTAGACGAACAACGGCGTGAAATTTATAGCTATAAATGGAACGTCAGATACAATATGGATAAGTACGAGAAAAAACAGATGGAGTCCAACACTAAATTTTATAAATCGAAACGGCTTTTACGTTAAAACCATAAGACCACGTAATGAAAATGGCTATGAAATAAAACATGTACAGGAGGAAATTCAGGAAATATGCAGTTTTTTTGGTGTGCAAGCTGTATATGTTAAGAGGAACGTGCCAACTGATAAACACTTACTAGAAAAATGTGATAAAGACATAGCATTATTCAATTTAGAAGACTTCAAATGTGTGAAATACCTGCATTCAGTACATGACCCGGAAGATGAGTTAGATACTTAGCTCAATGGGTACCGGAAAAGATACCTGACATAGAAAATGCATCAGATATCCAAAGACCTAAACTCTTGCTCTTTCTCATATCAAATTGATTAAGCCATTTTTTTAAATATGTCATGTATTTTTTTCAAATGTTTTTTAATATGTTTAAGCAATAAATATCTTAAGCCTCAGCCGTCTTTATTCTTTAGAATAGTTCATCGCCATGAAAATTATACTTTCAGATTCAAAATGCCAGGGAACGCACTTTCAAGTTCAGCATGTTGGAGAACCCTAAATTGTCACCCCTAAAAAGGTAAGTTAACCCTAAAAGATTAAAGAATTTCTCTGAAATTACACTTTCAGATCCAGCATGTCAGGGAACACACTTTCAGGTTCAGTATGTAGGAGAACCCTAAATAGTCATCCCTAAAAAGGCAAGTTAACCTTAAAAGGTTAAAGAATTTTCTGAAATCACACTTTAAGATTCCGCATGTCAGGGACACTTTCAGGTTCGACATGTAGGACTTTCAGGTTCAGCAAGTTGAAGAACCCTAAATGGTCATCCCTAAAAAGGCAAGTTAACCCTAAAAGATTAAAGAATTTCTCTGAAATTACACTTTCAGATCCAGCATGTCAGGGAACACACTTTCAGGTTCAGTATGTAGGAGAACCCTAAATGCTCATCCCTAAAAAGGTAAGTTAACTCTAAATGGTTAAGAATTTCTCTGAAATTACCCTTTGAGATCCAGCATGCCAGAGAAGTCATACATTACTTTTCAACTTCTTTTATATCCAAACACCAAATTTTCGTAATGAAAAAGAAGTATGTTACAGATCAATTCTAATTTTTTTCCTGAGAAAATAAAAAGGCTCCACTTCAGTTCCAATGTTTCTCAAAGAGATGAAAAATTTTAAAATCCTGTTCCAAATTTTTCATAGAAGATAGAAAAAAGTTATACTTTGATCGTGAATATTCATCATGAAGATAAGGAGCTCCACTTTAATTCTGAGTTTTCTCGAAGAAGTGCAACATTTTCAAGTGCTCTTCTGAATTTTCGTAAAGAAGAGAAAAAGTTAGCTCAATTCTGAAATTTACCAAAGAAAATGAAAAAGGCTTCCACTTCAGTTCTTAATTTCTCAAAGACATAAAAAATTTAAAGTTCTGTTCTAAATTTTTCCATAGAAGATAGGAAAAGTCATACTATGATTCTGAATATTTTCCATGAAGATAAAAAGTTTCACTTTAATTCTAAATTTTCTTAAATTCAGTTCCAATTTTTCTCAAAGAGATGAACAAATTTAAAGTTCTGTTCCAAATTTTTCATAGAAGATAGAAAAAAATTATACTTTGATCGTGAATATTCACCATGAAGATAAGGAGCTCCACTTTAATTCTGAGTTTTCTCGAAGAAACTGCAAAATCTTCAAGTTATCTTCTGAATTTTATTAAAGAAAAGAAAAAGTTAACTCAATTCTGAAATTTACCAAAGAAAATGAAAAAAAGCTTCCACTTCAGTTCTTAATTTCTCAAAGACATAAAAGAATGTAAAGTTCTGTTCTAAATTAATCCATAGAGGATAGGAAAACTTGTTTTGTGGAAAAAGTTTTTTAAATTAATTTCTGTTTGTTTTATATTGACATAGTCTTTTCAGGGAAAAAGAAAATAATTGTTTAAAGGCTTTATAGTTTGACCTGCTATTGTATGCTGCAGAAAACATTTCAGCAAATTTCAACAACATACACCCTTTTAAAAATCTGGACACAAATAGTAGGTTTAATTTAGTTTCATACCTTTTCTAGTTGACCTGAAATAGAAAACTTGATACCATTCGAAAAAAATCTGTTTACTTTCTTTTATAGCTTGGATACACTTACGCTATGTTGATTTAGTTAAATTATAAGAGCAGAATTAGCCCCAAAAATTTGAACATAATACACTCAGTCGTTCTTGGGATACTGCTGAGATAACTTATTGGGAATTAGCATTAACACAGTGCATGTTGATTTAATCTTAAGGCAACATTTAGTTTTTAAACAAATGGGCAAATGAGAGGGTGGGCGTGGGAGGGGAGCTAGTTGCCCTCCAATCCCTTTCGAATATTAAAATGGGCATTAGCCCTTCTATTTTCAATCGAATGAGTCCTTTTTGAAGTTCCTAAGATAACTCCTTCGATACGAAGTGCCCTGGTCTAAACAAAAAAAAAATAATAATACATTGTACTCACATCAATCTTCACTATAAAAATGCCAAGCCTTCCAATCACTTTCGACTATTAAAAGGGCACTAGCCCTTTCAATTTCCAATCGAATGAGCAGTTTTTGAGTTTCTAAGACAACGCTTTTTATAAGCACCTTATATGCCCCCATGGCATAAATCACAACCCTTGCCCCGAGGGCTATGAAGGGGTTGTCATCCTCAAAGACTTAATTTCCAGATTTTTCAACTACACTAAACAAAATGGCTATCTCAAAATTTTGATCGGATGTGTTTGGGGAAATGGTTGGTGTGAGAGGCGCGTTAGTTGCTACCCAATCACTTTCAACTGTTAAAAAGGGCAGTAGCCCTTTCAATTTCCAATCAAATGAGCAGTTTCGAAGTTTATACGACAACACTTTCAACAAAACTTTATATGCCCGGGAGCATAACTTATAACCCTTACCCTGAGGGCTGGGGGTGTCATCCTCAAAGACCGAATTTCCAGAACTTTCAACTACATTGAAGAAAATTGCTATCAACAAAAATTTTGATTTATAATGTTTTGGGAAAATGGTGGGCGTGAGTGGTGGGTTAGTTGCCCTTTCACTTCCAATCGAACGAGCCCTTTTGAAGTTTTTACGACAACACTTTCTATAAAAACCTTATACGCCTTAATGGAAATTGACCTTTCCGTTTCCAGTTGAATGATTCCTTTTTGAAGTTTCTACGACAACGTTTTCTGTAAAAAAAAATCTTATATGCCAGTAGGAACCCTTCTCTAATTCCGAAGGGAAGTCCATATATGGGCATAGAATACTGCGGGGAAAATGCACATGCGCACTGAATACTAACGGGACAATGTTATTGATCCACTAACGGGACAGAATCACGTGTCTCTTTCTAGGTCAATGGACTTAGGTAAGGTTTCTCTTACATCACAATTCAACCTTGATATTTTGCTTATAATGAAACATGCATTAAGGTTAAAATATCATACTGTCCCAAGATATTATGGAGAAAAACATCAGATATTGTTGACTTGGAAGCTTTAGCTACACAGATTTATAATGTGAGTTCTGTTTAGTAAATTTTCTTAGGTTTTCCAAATAAAATCATTTTGTAGTCCCCCTCCAATATATTCAAATTCAAGGTATACCCCCCCCCCCCCAAAAAAAAAAAACAAAACAAAAAATCTCCACTATGCGATGTTTATAGTCGTTAGAAAGCGTAAAATACGCTCTTTTTTACCATGTAAACCCTCAACCGTTAACGAGTTTAATTATTTCATGGAAATAATGCCCTTTTCGACATATATATGCAATTTTATGCTTTCTATATTCTAGCTAAAAGGGTCAACTAACATCCGTCAACTCTTAGGTATTAATATGCCGATCCCCTATGACGCTAAGCCACTAACCTGACTTTATCAGCTCAGTAAACAGGCTAAAACTTTAATTATTGCATCCGTCAAATGCATATCCGGCTTGCTAAATCTTATAAATTTGCGCTTAAGCATTACAGTAGTTTCATAAAACGATGCTTTTTTCCAGTCAAATTTTCTAGATTAAATCTTATGAATCGCAAGGGGGAGGTTAGGTGTTGCTTATGATAAATAGTTTCACATAATAAATTTTATTGCTTCCATTTTGAGTACTCAGTGTTTATATGGGAAGGGGGGCCTTGGGGGTTAAGAAAAAGATACATAGCCTTTTAAATGATCTAAATTGATACATCCTTTGACCCTAGAGGAATAATGTGCAAATATATGCGTTGCATCTCTAGACATGTATTTAAATTTTTTCTAAAAGGTAAAAATAGGAACAGTTATTTCTAACGCATGACTACTTTTGACGGGTTTATTTTCTGCTTGGAGTGTAAATAAATTTTTTTTCTAAGTGGCAAAAATAGGAGCATTTCTACCATAGAGCTACTGACTGTCGCAGTAGATTTCTCGCAAATTTTACTTTTTGCTTTGCTGAAAGGGGGGGGGCTTCTTTGGGCAATGGCAGATGCTTTTTAGACATAATTATGCACTACAATAAATTCTGTAGAAGGGGGTACTAATTTTTCTTCTGTAAAAGGGGGAGTAATTATTTTATACTAAATTTTTCTTCTTTTTAGGGAAAATTATGAGAAATGCCTCCTCCATCAAAGAGGGCTAGGGTTAATGATAAAAACCCCTGTGAGGGCGTCAGTTGTGCAGTATGACACTTGGCCAACACCTTCAGCTCCTTCCAGACCAGCTCTGCCTGACCAAGTCCCATCCGCGCAGGCTCCACTGCAGCCTGGTAGAATATTAAAGAGAGAGTGGATGGCTGCTCATTACTCACTGCTGCACAAGATTGTGAGGTCGCCCCTATCAAGTGTTGCTGGGCCCTTCATGACCAATGCAAGGCGAGAATGATGTGACCCTACAGCCCTCAGCATGCAAGCTGCAAATCTGAATGTAAGTTTCTATATTTTAATTTTTCGCTAAAGATTTTTTCTCCCAAAGGAAATATAAGGACAGCACAAGCGCTGCATATTTTTCTGTCTACTAGATAATTCGCTGAGATAGTATAATGAATATTGTAAATCAATAGCGATGTCATGATTTTCACTATTTTATTGTGTGTGTGTTTATGTGTGTGTATGTGAGCGGCACGTGGCGCTACTAATTTTTTTGTTTACTAGATAATTCATTGAGATAGTATAATGAATATTGCAAATTCAATAGCGATGTCAGGATTTCACTATTTTATTGTTTGTATGTCTTTGAGTGGCACAAGCGCTGCTTATTTTCTGTCTACTAGATAATTCGCTGAGATAGTATTATATTTCAAATTTATGAGTATTAAAATTCAATTTCTAACTGAAAAATAGTTTCACTATGTTATTGATATAGAAATAAATACAAGATGTCAGTTTTTTGAAATTAAACAAATGGTACTATATGCACACAGATAGTGATATTGCTAAGCATGTTTTTAATAATATGAAAATAATAATCCAATTTTAAAAATAAGGTGATTTAGACACTTTGAAAATAATATGTTTTCTTTTATAGACTGCATTGGTTCCATATTCTCTCTCTCCATCATCAACTGAAGAAAACAGGTCATGAGCTATATGAACTCATTGAAGGGGCAATGGAGTTTCATGACATTCAGGACATTAAAACATCAGCTATCGATGATAATGAATGGCGTGGTATTGTTTAAATTTGATGAAATACCTTCTGATATTGACAATTTATTAACTAATTGTTTCAGTGTAGATAAAAGCACAGTTGAGCAAGGCAATCTAGCTAGTTCAGAGGGCGACTTACCATTGCTAAGTCCGAATACATTACAAAGTTTATATGATTTTACCAATGAGTTAACTGAGAACCCTCCCCCCACTGATTTAATAGACATAGTTCCTATTCAATTAAATTATATTGAAAATGAAATGACTTCGATGGATTCTCACAGCAATATTATTGAGCAAAGTGGGGGAGGGGGGTGATAATATACAAGAGGGGGAGGGTAATGATATACAATTCACAACACTACCAGAATTTTTTCAAACAAAGTCGATATTGAATACAATTGTCGTTTATACTGCAACCTTTGGGGATCCGTTTAATTCATTTATGGGGGGGAATTTTTAATCGAACCTATAGATATTGTTCATGAATATGTAGAAAAAGTTCGTTCACTTTTAGAAAAACCAGACTCAGTTGTGGGGTGTGGGAGGGGGGGTAGGGACTCTATTAAGGCTTCAATTGTTTTAAAAATGTTTTATTTGAATGAGGGAAAAAGCGAGTTGTACGATCATTATGTACACGCCGAGATGTTAGTGGTCTATCCTCATTTAGAGAATTATGAAACAGTTTTTATGCAGTGGATAGACGACATTATCACGCATCTCGAAAATTATAATGAGGACGGGAGTGGGTCTGTAGTTTTATTAATTGAAAATTTAAGTGTAAATATATGTAAATTTAAAAAAGATTTTATTTTAAGAGGGGGTGGGCCGAAGTCTATAGTTTTAAAATATAATCCCGATTTAGAAGGATGTCAGGGCGTTCAACGAATCTGGTTCGAAACAGGCCAAAAATGTTTCATGTACACTTTCCTCATATCAGCTTTCAGACCTCTACAAAATGACGCTTCAAAGAAAAATTTGGAATACTGGGCTGTACATGGGAAAGAGGGATCTGATTTTCCCCCTGTAGATTTCTCTTGTTTAGAGGGAAAATATCCAGTAACGCTCAGGTCGATTTATATTTTTGAACGGGCCAATGCTCATTTAAATACCGGCGTTACTGTACTCCAATATGAAACAGAATTTGAGGATGGAGCACGTTCTAATAAAAAGGGGGTAATATTTCCAGTAAGGGGCCCGTCAATTGAATTGGTGAAGCACTGGGTTTGGTTGTTGTATACACCCCTAGTGAACCCAATGCAATTGGCCATTGTAATTCAATTACAGATATCAGTAGAGTTCTGGGGAGGGTAAGAAGGGGTATGGTACACGATACCACTGTCCAACATGCCTAACTAGATTTCATAGTGATTTAAAGTTACAGAATCACATGAAGCATTGCAGGCGTCATGGCTATCAATCAGTGGAAACAGTTTCGGGTGACAGAGCCATTTTAAGATTTAAAAATTTTCAGAATACGCTCCTGCAAAGCAATAAAATAAGTTTTGATGTGAAGCTAGACTAGTGGATGTGAATGACTCCCGACTTCCGAATCGAATTAAAGAACATCAAGCTATTGTGGTTTCCTATGCCCACGCACAAAGAGACAGCTTTAACACAATGCCATTGTTAGAAATAGTCGAAACATTGGATGAGAATGAGTGCATGATCAAGCCCATTAACTAAATTAATTGTCACTGCCAATGGAGCTATTTCCCGTTTGAGAAATACTTATTACCCAATGTTGTTGTCCGCAGAGGATCGTCTGGCGATTAAAAATAAAAAAATATGCTGGGTTTGTAATGGGGATTTTGAATAAGGGACTAAGGGGAAAGAGACTAGGGGGAAAAAGAGGGGAGAAGGGGGAAGTCAGAGACCATAATCACTTGTGGCAGGAAATATCGTCAGGGGGTAGTAACTTTCGAGGTGTAGCACATCAATCGTGCAATGTGAAAGTCAGCCAGCAGTTTTTTATACCGGTTGTCATTCACAATTCAAATTATGATTTAAAATTTATTTTACCGGCTTTGGCACGTATGCACAGGGGAGGGGAGGGGGAGTAGAAAGTCCATGGGTAAAACAACGCATTTACCCACAATATTATCCCCAAAATCAGCTGAGAAGCTAGTGCTTCTAGAGTTGAAATGGCAGGTAGTGAATAATAGGCATACGTGCTGGAATAAAATCAGGTTTTTAGATTCATATAGTTTCTTCCCCAAGGCTTTGAGTCAATTGATTCAAGTGCAGAAAAGTGACAATTTAGATAGTTTTTCTCTGCTTAAAACCGCGCTTTCCAGACAGTGAAATGTATGACCTACTGACCTGTAAAGGCATATATGCATATGACTATTACTGCTCTGGCACACGGTTAAGCGAGGAGAAACTACCTCCAATTCGAAGCTTTCTTTAATTCACTTACTAATAGTGAATGCACTGCCGAAGAATATGAATTTGCCAAAAGGGTATGGGATAAGGGTAATAGTAAAAATGGGTGGGATTATTGTAGAATGTACTTGGCCAGTGACGTACTCACTCTATTACATATTGTCTGTAAAAACACAGACCAAATTTATTCAGAGTTTTGACTAGATATTGGCTACTATTTTTCCACACCTCATTTGGTGATGGACTTGATTCTAAAAATTAGTAGGGAGGAAATCGGGTTGATCACTGATGTGGATCAACACCTTTTTGTAGAAAGATCGATGAGGGGGGGGGGTATGTTTTTCATGGAGATTGCGTTCTAACAACGGATCCAACTGGACAAGGACACCGGTGTAAAGTCTAATGCAGTTTTCCTTGACATGATCTCATTGTAACCCTCGGCAATGTCTCACTACTCTTTGCCATGTGGAAAATTATAAATGACTTGAGAATCCTTGTGAGATTCCCGACATTCACAACCGTCGAGGACAATGGGCCACAAGGCTGGTTCTTTGAAATTGACGGACACATACCATTGGATCCTCACGATTCTGTCAAAGATTTTGTATTTCCGTGTGTCAATAGACCAGTGACCAAGGAATCATTGAGCCCATACAATCGATCTTTAGTCGATGATATGGGTATGCACTGGACCCCCTCCAAGCAGAAAACTGATTGCAGATCTAGACCCTAAACATAATATTGTTGTTCACCTGCTTTTGCGAAGGATCGTGAACAATGGTTTCAGGGTCACAAAAATACACAGGGCCCTGTAATTCAATCAGAAACCCTACTTGAAAAACGTTTATCGACACCTTTGTCGGTAAACAATCAATGGCAAAAAGTAAAGGTGAAAAGGAAATATACAAGCTTATTTTAAATTCAGCTTTTGGCCAAATATGTGAAAGCGTACGAAACAGATCACGTTGTGACGTCGTAACATGCCCCAAGAATGTAGTTCAGTACTGGAATGTAATGTAGTTCAGTACTAGCGGGAGGTAGTTCAGTACTGGAAATTTCCAAAAAAACTCATGTTGTCGTTCTGTTACAATGGTGTGCAAGGTACAATGGCCAAGGGAGGGGGAGGTTCAAGTTTATTAAGGGGATACAGATTCTCTGCTGTTAAAAGTTAAAAACCGGGGATTTGTTAAATGATTTGGAAAAAGGGGTAAACATCAGCTCGCGGATGAATTTAACTAACTGGAATGCGTTCCCTCTACCCCGAGTTGGTTGAAACGTCAAGCTCCCAATCAACTACTAATGTTAAAATCAGAGACGGGGGAGTGATTTAATATCCAATGGGGTGTTCCCCGGTCCTTAAGTTTATTGTGTAGAAAACACACGACAAAGATGTAAAGCAGGCGTGTAAAGGGGTGCCTACACACTTATAAAAAATTATTTCAACTCGAGTGTCTACAGAAACTGTGTAGATAGTTGTCTATTGCCAAGAGCAAAAGTACTAGCAACTCGCTCTCTGCAGTAAAGAAACTATACTCTTAGAGTTGAAAAAAATGCCATGTCATGTAAATCTGACAAGGTCTTTGTCTAGCAGCCACCGTCGTTGGTGTTATAAAATCATTACTGATGCAATCATTGCAATGATTTTATAACACCAACGACGGTGGCTGCTAGACAAAAGTGAAGACGCATTGATTCACCCTCCAGTGTGCAAAAGGGGAGTGGACATTACACTACGTGTTTGCGTTCAAAATGGATGAAGTTTTAAAACATGTCTATGAAAATATTGGTGAAGCGGGAAGTCTAAGTTCCCCACAACGCTTCTGAAGTTGCCTCTGACATAGTTGGTAGCACATTAAAAAATGCAAAAGAGTATCTAGAAAATGAACCGAGTTACACACTGCATCGGAATCGCAGGCTTCGTGGCAAACAATATCGACAAACTAAAGCCTTTTTCCCTCTGCATATAATGCAAACTGATCTTTCAACTCTAGACACGATTCAACGGCGTCACAATACACCCTACAAATATATTCTAGTGGCAATCAGTGTCTTTAGTCGCTATGCCTATGCCATTCCATTGCAATCAAAGAGAGGTGTTGAAGTTGCTCATGCTTTAGAAAGTATTCTTGAAAAGGATTGCTATAGAAAAATTCAATCGGATCGCGGTAGCGAATTTGTTAATCCTCATGTGCAAAAGGTTCTACTGAAATATAATACAACGCTCTATCATAGTCACGGCCCGATAAAGGCTGCATTGGCTGAACGATTGATATGAACGATTCGTCTATTAATTTAAGATATTGCACGTTTTTATTCTGCCGGTTTTTATTCATGATTACTGCCGGTTTTTATTTTCTGTCGGCAGTATTTTAGAAAAATACTGCCGGTTTTTATTCATGATTTAGATAAAATCATGCAAATATACAACCAACGACCACATCGGTCCAATGCTAGCCCTCAGGAAGTTCATTGCAATGAAAATACATTTGATGCTTTTCTAAAGCAATATTCCAGTGAAAAAAAAAATGAGAAGAAGAAAATTCAATGTTGGTGATACTGTTCGAATTAATAGAACCACCAATATTTTTGTAAAGGGGAATTATTTATAGAGAACTGAACTTTTTAAAGCGTCCAAAATCCTAGACACTGAACCCATGACATATCGACTACGAGACACCAAAGATGATTAGATTCTCGGCGGTTTTATGAATAACGAACTACAAAAAGTTAGAAACACTAGTGAAATTTATCAAATTGAAAAGATATTAAAGAATCCTACTCGCAGGGGCAAGAGAGAGTTGTTTGTTCGCTGACTAGGATACAACTCTGATTTTGATTCTTGGGTTGCAGTTGAAGACATTAACAATGCCCAATGATTTCTATGTGACATTAATGTCCATTGTTTCCGATCCTCTCTACAATGATTTGAATAGAACAAGGGATTTTTGGACGAAGCTCTCCCCACCAGCTTGTGCCGCTCACACATACACACACACACACACACACACACACACACACACACACACACACACACACACACACACACACACACCACACACACACACACACACACACAACACACAATAAAATATTGAAAATCATGATATTGCTTATGAATTTGCAATATTCATTATACTATCTCAATGAATTATCTAGTAGACAAAAAAATAACCAGCGCACGCGCCGCTCACATACACACACACACACAATAAAGTAGTGAAAATCATGAAATCGCTATTGAATATGCAATATTCATTATACTATCTCAGCGAATTCTATAGTAGACAGAAAACTAAGCAGCGCTTGTGCTGTCTTTATATTTCCTTTGGGAGAAAAATCTTTAGCGAAAAATTAAAATATAGAAACTTACGTTTAGATTTGCAGCTTGCATGTTGAGGGCTGTAGGGGCCACATCATTCTCGCCTTGCATTGGTCGTGAAGGGCCCGGCAATACTTGATAGGGGGCGACCTCACAATCTTGTGCAGTAGTGACGTTATGAGCAGCCATCCACTCTCTCTTTAATTTTCTACCAGGCTGCAGTGGAGCCTGCACGGATAGGACTTGGGTAGGCAGAGCTGGTCTGGAAGGAGTTGAAGGTGTTGGCCAAGTGTCATACTGCACAACTGATGCCCTCACAGGGGTTTTATCATTAACCCTAGCCCTCTTTGATGGAGGGGGGCATTTTTCATAATTGTCCTTAAAAAGAAGAAAAAATTTAGTATAAAATAATGACTCCCCCTTTACAGAAGAAAAATTAGTACCCCCTTCTACAGAATTTATTGTAATGCATAATCATGTCTAGAAAGCATCTGCCATTGCCCAAAGAAGCCCCTCCCCCCCCCCTTTTCAGCAAAGCAAAAAGTAAAATTGCGAAAAATATACTGCGACAGTCAGTAGCTCTATGGTAGAAATGCTCCTATTTTTACCATTTAGAAACAAAATTTAAATACACTCCATGCAGGAAATAAACCCGTCAAAAAGTAGTCATGCGTTAGAAATAACTGTTCCTATATTTACCATTTAGAAAAAATTTAAATACATGTCTAGAGATGCAACGAATATAGTTGCACATTATTCCTCTAGGGTCAAAGGATGTATCAATTTAGATCATTTAAAAGGACCCGCGTTTCAATAAACCTTCTCATGGTAGCTATGTATCTTTTTCTTAACCCCCAAGGCCCCCCTCCCCATATAAACACTGAGTACTCAAAATGAAAGCAATTAAATTTAGTATATGAAAACTATTTATCATAAGCAACACCTAACCTCCCCCTTGCAATTCATAAGATTTACTCTAGACAATTTGACTGGAAAAAAATCATCTTTTTGTAAAACCACTGTAAGGCTTAAGCGGAAATTTATAAGATTTAGCAAGCCGGATATGCATTTGACGGGATGCAATAATTAAAGTTTTAGCCTGTTTACTGAGCTGATAAAGTCAGGTTAGCGGCTTAGCGTCATAGGGGATCGGACATATTAATACCTAAGAGTTGACGCATGTTAGTTGACCCTTTTTGCTAGAATATTGAAAGCATAAAAATTGCATATATTTGTCGAAAAGCGAATTATTAGTAGAGATGGGGGGTACCAGCCCACGAGAACACCCTGCTGCCACCTACAACTTTTTTTTGCATAATTTATTCAAGGATTATCGATCGAGTCTAATGGGGTGTGTCAAGGTCAATCGATATGTTGTTGTTTGGCCACGTGCGAATGACATGAGGGGTGATTTACATAATCGATGGGGAATAATTGATTCACGTCTGGGGGAATTATGAAACAATATGGTCATAGAGTCCCTAGGGAGAAAGATTACGTAATCGCTCAATGACCTCTTTTTCCAAGGTCGATTTATTTGATATTTTTCTCGGCTAGCCTGGCCTGAGAACTTGATTTACATAATCGCTAGGGGAAATTATTGATTCACGAAGGGGAAATTAAGAAACAAACATGGCTTCATTGTTGTTTGGCTAGCCTGGCCTGAGAACTTGATTTACATAATCGCTAGGGGAAATTATTGATTCACGAAGGGGAAATTAAGAAACAAACATGGCTTCATTGTTGTTGGCTAGCCTGCCTGAGAACTTGATTACATAATCGCTAGGGGGAATTATTGATTCACGAAGGGGGGAATTAAGAAACATTAAGGTTTCTTTAATCTTTAGGCCTGAGGGATTTATTTATTATTGTTGTTTTGGACAAGTGCATGCTAGGGGTGAATGTCAAGGTGTCCTGGAACAGGAAACAGTTAGATCACGTGTTTCCTTCTCAGCCAATCATCGAGTCGGATACATCCTCCTTCTCAGCCAATCAGAGACGTGCTTACATATGATTTTCCCGTTACATAACAATTCGCCCTTGAGATTTCGTATATAACGGGCATGCAATGTGATTAAATTATCAGAAAGTTCCAGAACACAGTTCAAACAACTAGAATGGATACTATTGATGAAGTTGAAGTCTTGGCAACTACAATTACCATGTAAGTTCTGTTTTATTTTCAAAAAAATTATTTTCCGTGGTCACCCTCTACTATATTCGGGTAAACCCCCCCCCCCCCCTATACAAACGCCACTATATGATGTTTATACTCGATAAAAAGCGTAAAATACGCTCTTTTTTCGTTACGTAAACCCCATCCTTCCTTCCCCCTCTGTTTACGACCACAATTCTGTTTTTGATAAATTCCGTATCTTATCTAAAAGCAACTGTCAACTTTCTGTCATTCCCTTAATATACTGTCCGCTATGGCTTGACTTACAGATTTCTCGCAATGATTTAAATAGCTGATAATTACTGACACCCCTTTAGAGTACATCCGGCTTTGATAAATAAACAAGAATTTGGATAGCGGCTTAACCAAAAGGTTTCTCTGAGAAGGTTAGTTTTTCCCATCGAATTAAAAACAGTTTCGCGTGAAAAGAGGGATTATTGTTAATTAACATTGTGTGGTTACAGGCTTTGCGTAATTCTATGTGATATGGAAGCATGAAAAATGAGTTATTTCCAAAATTAATGCCTAACAATATTTTTAGGACATTTGGTGGAAGGTGGGGGTTTGACAATGTCTCAAGTCTAACACCTCCATTGTAAAGGTGAAAACAAACTGTTTCTTCGTGTGAAAAGTAAGGGGAGTGGGTTTAAGAAAAAGATACATTGCTTTATTATGCGTAAATTGAATAGCATTTTTTACCATATCTTTCGGTGTGGGGGGAGAGGATATTTTCCCATGTCTTTTTCTCAGGGATATTTTCCGTGGGGGTTATTTTCCGTGGGCTGTTTTTCTGGGGGTGTGATAAATATACAAACTAGGCAGGCTTTTGAACGGTTCAGCGAGCCGTAATTCTCAGATTCAAAAGGATGTGATATCTTTCGGTGGGGGGAGGGGGTATTTTTCCATGTCTTTTCTCAGGGATATTTTCCGTGGGGTTATTTTCCGTGGTCTGTTTTTCTGGGGGTGTGATAAATATACAAACTAGGCCGGCTTTAGCATGGAAATGAGTTATTTCCAAAATTAATGCCTAACAATATTTTTAGGACATTTGGTGGAAGGTGGGGGTTTGACAATGTCTCAAGTCTAACACCTCCATTGTAAAGGTGAAAACAAACTGTTTCTTCGTGTGAAAAGTAAGGGGAGTGGGTTTAAGAAAAAAGATACATTGCTTTATTATGTGTAATTGAATAGCATTTTTTACCATATCTTTCGGTGGGGGGAGGGGATATTTTCCCACGTCTTTTTCTCAGGGGTATTTTCCGTGGGGATTATTTTCCGTGGGCTGTTTTTCTGGGGGTGTGATAAATATACAAACTAGGCCGGCTTTTTGAACGGTTCAGTGAACCGTAATTCTCAGATTCAAAAGGATGCGATATCTTTCGGTGGGGGGAGGGGGTATTTTTCCATGACTTTTCTCAGGGATATTTTCCGTGGGGTTATTTTCCGTGGTCTGTTTTTCTGGGGGTGTGATAAATATACAAACTAGGCCGGCTTTTGAACGGCTCAGTGGGCCGTAATTCTCAGATTCAAAAAGGATGCAATTACTATATTTCACGAAATTTTTACTTTTTGCTTTCTTAGTGATAAACTAAACAAAATTGATAGTTAATAACTTTCTTTCTGTAAAAAAAGGGGCAAACTATTTCAATACTAACTTTTTCTCTTCTTTTTAAGGACAATTGTGAAGAATGCATGCCCCCTCCACCCAAGAAAGCAAAAGTGGACGAGGCAGCCACCATACAGCCGGTCAAAAACCGAAAAGAGAATGGATGGCTTCTTATAATAAACCCCAGAGTGAACAGACATTACAATGAATAAACAAAGAAATAACATCCAAATTAAACAGGAACAAACCATATATGGAGAGAATTTCACCCTAAATCAGTCACTTTTGGGTTACACAGACCCAGAAGATATTTTCAATTAGTAACATTTTCGTTTTTTTCTTCTTTATGTGCCCAATTAGACAAGGAAATTTATACAGGGAGAATGTAAAACTTTTAAAATATACGACAATACAGGCGAATTATACAAAATGCAGGATATCCAACCATCCATAATAATGGGCGGTAAGTGAAGAGCTGCCTTTGTTAACAGAGATGATTTGTTAACAGAGATGATTTATGATGATTTCTTAAGGAACATAATTAAAATTTCTTAATGTAATAAAAGTAATTACAAATTTTTTTTAATTACAAAAGGTTTTTAACCCCATTAATTTCCTTTAAAATGAACCATTGAACAACTCTCTACGATGTTCCAGTGCCAAGCTATCTGTTGAATTACTAACCTATACTATAATTAAGTGGCGTATAAAATTTAGTATAGGCAAAAGGTCGTTCTTTATTATAATTTTTTTTAAATCTTCTAGGGTGTATGCATGTATTGTTTTATAGAGACTGTTGTTCTCTCTTAACCACAACAGTGCTTCATGGACTTTTCTCAGATCTATTAGTGCAGTCCAAACATTCTTGTTGTAAGTAGGCTGACCATTGACAATGACTACAAAACTATCAATGTTAAGAAGTTTTTCAGGCTGAATATCTGCATTTGCTTGCACATCAAAAGGTAGATATACTATTCTCCCCTTAAGAGCGTCAACAAGTTCTGTTCTAGGTCTCTTCAATGCAGTTACTTGCCCTAATCTGACGATCGTAAGACAAGGCATTACAAATCGAATCATTGCCATTTCAAAATTATTTAAACACTTTATACATTCCGGTGTACAGTCTATATGAAGGTTATTTAATACTGATCGGACATTCTCCTGACTTTTCAACATTTTCCCAGCACAGTAATCACAGACAAAGAATGAATCTATGACATCCTCTTTCCAACCTGTACATTGAATTAGTTGTTCTCTGTCATCTTTGGGTATGTCCTGTTGTAGGTGTTCTAAAATCGTGGCCATCATTACATCAAAACCTTTCTTATTTGAAAGGGATCTTAGACTCTTCAATTGGTATTTTGTCTTTATCTGCTCACAACTGTCACAATGCATTGTGGGGTATACATCCCTAATGTTAGCTACCTTATCAAGGCTCTCACCAAATAATTTTATTATTGTATTTTCATCCACAGAAACTCTAATATTGCTATCACCGTAAATGAAGTCTTGACTATTATTACGACAGAGTCTACTTGACACTTCTTCTATGTAATGACTTAGTTCCTTGTACGAGCCCTCGACTTTTAGTAGATTAATATGTTGTATAATCTTACATTTTGATACTGCCTTATATACGCTATTAATGAAACAGTTCAAGACAGGAAAATGTGGAGCTAGTGCCCTTAGAGAACGCAAATAGCTCTGACATCCCTCATTTGGGCTACAGTATAACGAATGCCCATGCTTTCTTGTGTCCCTGTAATTGATTTGACAATAATCCAAGCCGCCAAGGTAGAAATTAACCACTTTGTCAGTTGAAAATTTTAATGCTATATTATTTTCAAGGATATCAAAAAGAATTTGACATAATTCAATATCCGTCGGATAGAGCTTGCAGATATCAGGGTGACATTGCCAAGTAACCTGCTGCCCAATTTTTGGTTTTGAATGTTTACTGAGATTGTTATAGGTGACTTCAGCCATCATAATTTCCTTGTCAGATCTAGATTCAGAGCATTCTTCAATAGTTGTCTCGTACTTTTCAGGACAGTTTGTTCTACTACACAGAGAATTTTTTGCCAAATATTCAGTAGAACTAAAAGAACTGTTTAAAACACAGTTAGAAATGCTTTTTTCTTGAGTCGGTGTTCCAGGAATTTGTTCTAAATCATTAGTCTTACAAACACATTTACTAATAACCCTAACAGGCTCGTTTTCGCCATAATTGAAAAACATTGCTTTTCCTTCGCTGTTGATAGGTATGCTTGTATATATGTTTTTATTGCTGCTACATAAACTGCAATTGCTCCTTCCAAAATTAATATACGAATTTTCAAAGAAGTACGCCTCCGTATATTCACTGTGTTGTCGAACATTTTCCATTGCATCTGTAAACTGTTCCGCAGTTGCCAATCCATACCTTGGAAGCTTTTCATTAAACTGACAACATTTCTTTTGGATATTACTATGAAGCTTTGCCAAGGAATTTCTAGCCGACTTTTCAACAGCATCCGCTCTTTCAAAGAGAATTTTAATCTGTAATTTTGAATACTTTTCGTGATCCTGGTAAAACATGCGTAAAATGTTTCTCAATTTACGAAGATCAGCCTGCATTTTTGCCATCTTCTTGTATTTCTGAATGTAATTTTTCCCTTTGTCCTTATGCGTTCTTCGGTACAACCTCGCAGAGAATTTAATTTTTTCATTATAGCTTTTGTCACCCCAGTATCTACCCATTATTCTGGTAGCAACTTTTTTCTTATGTTTGTTTCGGTAATCTTCATCATTATCATACCGTTCCCTGCTCTTTTGTCTAGCCTGCTCAATTGTTGCTTCTCTATAAAGTTTATCATTGTGATAACGCTCCTTGATCTTTTGTCTAGCCTGCTCAATTCTTGCTTCTCTGTAATGTTCATCATTACCATACCGTTCCTTGATCTTTTGTTTGGCTGTCTCAATTTTTGCATGTCTATAATCTTCATCATTGTGATAACGTTCCCTGCTCTTTTGTCTAGCCTGCTCAATTGTTGCTTCTCTATAAAGTTTATCATTGTGATAACGCTCCTTGATCTTTTCTTTAGCCTGCTCAA
The DNA here is from genome assembly GCA_027921565.1 of Artemia sinica. Lineage (NCBI taxonomy): Eukaryota > Metazoa > Arthropoda > Branchiopoda > Anostraca > Artemiidae > Artemia > Artemia sinica. The sequence continues at coordinate 21,195,750 of CM051270.1, read as the reverse complement.
TTCTTGCTTCTCTGTAATGTTCATCATTACCATACCGTTCCTTGATCTTTTGTTTGGCTGTCTCAATTTTGCATGTCTATAATCTTCATCATTGTGATAACACATCTTGCTGTTTTCTTTTGCTCTCTCAATTATTACTTCTCGATACGCCTGGTCGGTTGAATACCTTTGTTTTGCTCTCTCAATTTTACTTCTCGATACGCCTGGTCGGTTGAATACCTTTGCTTTTCTCTTTTCAAGATACTAGCTCTGTTGTTTGTGTAGTACTCTTTCTTCAAATTGCGTATAGCTTGCTTCGATCTAACCATTATTCTAATCAAGAATGAGAGAATTTTCAGTTTTGACTTTCCTTATATACTAATTATGACGTCACTCTATTCACGTTATAGCTCTAATATAAAACTATGATGACGTTCATTATTTATCTAGTAGGGTTTCAGACAAGGTATTTCTAATGATGTACTTTTGTTTTGATCTGACTCTATTTTTAGGAGTTTTGGGTTTTTATATTTCTTAGCATTGGACTGATCGTCTATTACTAGGTTGCTAGCTACTGCTGCAACCCAAATTCACATATATATTTATTTATGAGAGGCAGCCTGGCCGAGTGGTCCAAGGCACTGGTGTTAGCCACCAGTCTCTTCAGAGGCGTGGGTTCAATTCTTACCGCTGGTATACGATTATGTTTGAAAGACTGCAGTGTGAAAAGACATCAAAAATGCAGTTTTTGGTGGAAAAATTTATTCTCTTTTAGAAATAATTTATTTTAGTTACTATAGATTTTTAACCCAATTAATTTCCTTTAAAATGCGCTATTGAACAACCCTTTACGATGTTCCAGTGCCAAGCTATCTGTGGAAAAGAAAAAAAGAAAAAAAAAAGAAAAAAAAAGAAAAAAATATCCCGTTTAGGCAGAATTTGTAGTAGCTGCCACTTTTCTTGATTTTCAAGCCAATATATTCCCCTTGCTGTTCAAGCTAAGGGACAGAAAGTTTACTATACAGGGGTTTCGGACAAGGCGGTTCGAATGGTGTACTTTTGAATTTGATCTGACTCCTTTTTTAGGAAACTATGGGTTTTTATATTTCTTAACATTGGACGTGATCGTCTCTTACTAGGTTGCTAGCTACCGCTGCAACCCGGATAACAAATTAACCGTTAAATTAGTTAAATTAACCCAAAAATTACTGCATTTTACATAATAATGGATAATTATATAAAAAAACCTAATTGACAAACACCACTCATGATGAACTATATCGGTCCTTCATGTAATTTTCTTGATTTTCAAGCCAATATATTTCCCTTGCTGTTCAAGCCAAATGACAGAAAGTTTCCTATACGGGTATTTCGGACAAGACGGTTCTAATGGTGCACTTTTTGTTTTGATCTGACTCTTTTTTTAGGAGCTATGCGTTTTTATATTTCTTAACATTGGACGTGATCGTCTCTTACTAGGTTGCTAGCTACCGCTGCAGCCCGGATTAAAAAATTATTATCATATCTTATATGTAACTTTTATTTTATAAGTGTTCGATAGTCTAATGGTAAGCATGCCCAATTGTTACCTGGGAGAATGGGGTTCGATTCCCCGTCAGGGAGAACTTTTAATATGTTGAATTAAAAGCACTATCTTTTCAATTTAAAATTTAAAAAAGAATCTTGTTTATTTACATTCTAGCTAAAATAATGAAGATAATATGAATGAACCACAGGGTTCAGTTTCTTTGGACTTGAGTTCGTTTTTTAACTATAAATACAAACAGGAAAAAGCCTACGGCTTTTTCTTCTTTTAAATAGTAAGAGACGAAACTCAAACAATCAAGCAGCTAACTAAGTCGATGTATGGAATGGTTTGTTATTTCAGTGATCGTCTTTTAATGTAAAAAAATGTGATTACTTTTCATTAGTCTCCGATGTTACAATGGTATGCATTCATCAAGATTGGCAATAAAAATGCAGTTTTTTTTTGTCAAAATTGATAGGATTTATGGGTTATTTTAGCTTTTAATAAGGGGCTTGATCGTTTATCAATAGGTTGCTAGCTGCTGCTGTAACCTACATTTTATTTTGCTCTGATTAAAATTTCTTATAAGAGGGATTCAGACAAGGCGGTTCTAATGGTGTACTTTTTGTTTTGTTCTGATTTTATTTTTAGGAGTTATGGGTTATTATATTTTTTAACATTGGACATGATCATCTCTTACTGCGAAATTATTATATCAGTTACTATGGGCTAAATTTCGTTCCTTAATGTAATTAATAAGGGCTACAGTTCGTTCCTAAATGTAATGTTCTTTACTAGATTTTGGCTATCTCTACAGCCACTATACCAAAGACTGTTAGATAATCCCCATTTATAATTAACCTGACCGATTCTTTTTATAATTTTTTTAGTGTGTTTTCAAATTCATTATCATATCTTAAATGTAACACATTTTAGATAAGTCTCCGATATTACAACGGCAAGCATACTGGCTTTTCACGCATGTTCAACGGGGTTCAATTCCCTGTCAGAGGTATTTTTTAATATTTTGACTTTAAACATAAATGTACAAGCCTATACTGTAATTAAGAGGCCTGTACAAGTATGTATAGGCGAGAGTTCGTTCCTTATGCCTTATATTACTCCAGTTACTATGGGTAACAGTTCGTTCCAACAGTTGTGATTAAATACATCAATTTCCTTTCAAATAAGCCACTAAACAGCTCTCTATGATTTCCCAGTGCCGAGCTAGCTGAGGAAAAAAAATACCACGAAAAACAAACCTGCTGTCGATGTGGAATATCGTGGTTTCAGACACTTATCTTGATTTTCAAACCAATATATTTTCTTTATTATTCAAGCCAAGGGTCAGTTAGTTTCCAATATAGGGGTATTAGATAAGGTGGTTCTAATAGTGTACTTCTTTTTTGATCTAACTCTAGTTTTAGGGGTTATGGCTATTTTGTTTTTTACTATAGGACGTGATTGTCTCTTACTAGGTTGCTAGCTACCGCTGCAACTTGGATTGCTATACAGTTAGTTATTAGTATAGGCTAGAGCTCGTTCTTTATTATAATATTTTAGAAATAATTTATTTTAGTTACTATAGATTTTTAACCCAATTAATTTCCTTTAAAATGAGCCATTGAACAACTCTCTACGATGTTCCAGTGCCAAGCTATCTCTGGATACAAAAGAAAAGAGAAAAAAAAATATCCCGTTTAGGCAGAATGTTGTAGTAGCTGCCACTTTTCTTGATTTTCAAGCCAATATATTTCCCTTGCTGTTCAAGCCAAGGGACAGAAATTTTACTATACAGGGGTTTCGGACAAGGCGGTTCTAATGGTGTACTTTTGAATTTGATCTGACTCCTTTTTTAGGAAGTATTGGTTTTTATATTTCTTAACATTGGACGTGATCGTCTCTTACTAGGTTGCTAGCTACCGCTGCAACCCGGACTAGTAGGGTTTCAGACAAGGTAGTTCTAATGATGTACTTTTGCTTTGATCTGACTCTATGTTTAGGAGTTTTGGGTTTTTATATTTCTTAGCATTGGACTGATCGTCTCTTACTAGGTTGCTAGCTACTGCTGCAACCCAAATTATGAGAGGCAGCCTGGCCGAGTGGTCCAAGGCACTGGTGTTAGCCACCAGTCTCTTCGGAGGCGTGGGTTCAAATCTTACCGCTGGAATACGATTATGTTTGAAAGACTGCAGTGTGAAAAGACATCAAAAATACAGTTTTTGGTGGAAAAATTTATTCTCTTTTAAAAATAATTTATTTTAGTTACTATAGATTTTTAACCCAATTAATTTCCTTTAAAATGAGCCATTGAACAACTCTCTACGATGTTCCAGTGCAATGCTATCTGTGGAAAAGAAAGAAAATAAAAAAAAAGAAAAAAATTATCCCGTTTAGGCAGAATGTTGTAGTAGCTGCCACTTTTCTTGATTTTCAAGCCAATATATTTCCCTTGCTGTTCAAGCCAAGGGACAGAAAGTTTACTATACAGGGGTTTCGGACAAGGCGGTTCTAATGGTGTACTTTTTGTTTTGATTTGACTCCTTTGTTAGGAACTATGGGTTTTTATATTTCTTAAACATTGGACGTGATCGTCTCTTACTAGGTTGCTAGCTACCGCTGCAACCCGGACTAGTAGGGTTTCAGACAAGGTAATTCTAATGATGTACTTTTGCTTTGATCTGACTCTATGTTTAGGAGTTTTGGGTTTTTATATTTTTTAGCATTGGACTGATCGTCTCTTACTAGGTTGCTAGCTACTGCTGCAACCCAAATTATGAGAGGCAGCCTGGCCGAGTGGTCCAAGGCACTGGTGTTAGCCACCAGTCTCTTCGGAGGCGTGGGTTCAAATCTTACCGCTGGTATACGATTATGTTTGAAAGACTGCAGTGTGAAAAGACATCAAAAATACTGTTTTTGGTGGAAAAATTTATTCTCTTTTAAAAAATAATTTATTTTAGTTACTATAGATTTTTAACCCAATTAATTTCCTTTAAAATGAGCCATTGAACAACTCTCTACGATGTTCCAGTGCAAAGCTATCTGTGGAAAAGAAAGAAAATAGAAAGAAAGAAAAAAATGTCCCGTTTAGGCAGAATGTTGTAGTAGCTGCCACTTTTCTTGATTTTCAAGCCAATATATTTCCCTTGCTGTTCAAGCCAAGGGACAGAAAGTTTACTATACAGGGGTTTCGGACAAGGCGGTTCTAATGGTGTACTTTTTGTTTTGATCTGACTCCTTTGTTAGGAACTATGGGTTTTTATATTTCTTAACATTGGACGTGATCGTCTCTTACTAGGTTGCTAGCTACCGCTGCAACCCGGATTATTAATATATTAACTTTAAATATTACTGTACTAGCCTATACTATAGTTAACTGGCCTATAAAATTTAGCATAGGCAAGAGGTCATTCTTTATTATATGCAACCCGGATTTTCATAAAGTGAAATTGTTACTCAAACATTTTAAATATTTTTGCAGTTTACAGAGTTTTGCACTTTTTTCTCATACCTTTTGCACTGTCATAATATAAATACTGTAATCTTAACTATAGTGAAGTTGCCTATGCAAGTTAGTATAGGGAAGAGTTCGATCTTTATTACAATTTCAAGATGTTGTCTCTTTTTTTTTGTATAGTACTGTTTTTTTAAATTACGTATAATAACTCGCTTAGAAGGCATCTTATTACAAAACAAGAAATAATATTTTCATCTAATTAACACTTCTTATGACTCGTATCGAGTATCCATAACCTAACAAAAAGTAAAACTAATTTTAAATTTTCAGGTATTTTATTAGTTTGAATGAAAAGATTAAAATTATTGCTCAGATATCATAAATATTTTTGCAGTTTACATAATAACTTTAGCGATTCTAAACTGAAAAACTAACTCAGTCCAATATATGCAATGGTGTGCTTTTCTAATGATCGTCCTTTAATATAAACTATGGACTAAAGTTCGTTCTTTAATGTAAAAATTCGATGATCGAGCCTTTATGTAACCCGGATTAAAAAATTATTATCATATCTTATATGTAACTTTTATTTTATAAGTCTTCGATAGTCTAATGGTAAGTATGCCCACTTGTTACCTGGGAGAAGGGGGTTCGATTCCCCGTCGGGGAGAACTTTTAATATGTTGAAATAAAAGCACTATCTTTTCAATTTAAAATTTAAAAAAGAAACTTGTTTATTTACATTCTAGCTAAAATAATGAAGATAATATGAATGAACCACAGTGTTCAGTTTCTTTGGACTTGAGTTCGTTTTTTAACTATAAATACAAACAGGAAAAAGCCTACGGCTTTTTCTTCTTTTAAATAGAAAGAGACGAAACTCAAACAATCAAGTAGCTAACTAAGTCCAATGTATGGAATGGTTTGTTATTTCAGTGATCGTCTTTTAATGTAAAAATATAAATACTGTAATCTTAACTATAGTGAAGTTGCGTATGCAAGTTAGTATAGGGAAGAGTTCGATCTTTATTATAATTAATTTCCTTCCAAATGAGCCATTGAACAACTCTCTACAATGTTCCAGTGCCATGCTATCTGTTGAATTACTAACCTATACTATAATTAAGTGGCGTATAAAATTTAGTATAGGTAAGAGGTCGTTCTTTATTATATTTCTTTGGACTTGAGTTCGTTTTTTAACTATAAATACAAACAGGAAAAAGCCAACGGCTTTTTCTTCTTTTAAATAGTAAGAGACGAAACTCAAACAATCAAGTAGCTAACTAAGTCCAATGTATGGAATGGTTTGTTATTTCAGTGATCGTCTTTTAATGTAATATGTTTGAAAGACTGCAGTGTGAAAAGACATCGAAAATGCAGTTTCTGGTGGAAAAATTTATTCTCTTTTAGAAATAATTTATTTTAGTTACTATAGATTTTTAACCCAATTAATTTCCTTTAAAATGAGCTATTGAACAACCCTCTACGATGTTCCAGTGCCAAGCTATCTCTGGATACAAAAGAAAAGAGAAAAAAAGAATAAAATATCCCGTTTAGGCAGAATGTTGTAATAGCTGCCACTTTTCGTGATTTTCAAGCCAATATATTTCCCTTGCTGTTCAAGCCAAGGGACAGAAAGTTTCCTATACAGGGGTTTCGGACAAGGCGGTTCTAATGGTGTACTTTTTGTTTTGATCTGACTTTTAGGAACTATGGGTTTTTATATTTCTTAACATTGGACGTGATCGTCTCTTACTAGGTTGCTAGCTACCGCTGCAACCCAGATACTAACTACATCCAGCGACTATGACGTCATGGATCAATATTGTATATAAAAAATTAAGTTTTTCGTAAAAAATAATTAATTAAAAAAAAAATTAAGTGCAAAAGACGCTAGATCTAGAGATTTCCTTTAAAATGAGCTATTGAACAACTCTCTACGATGTTCCAGTGCCAAGCTATCTCTGGAAACAAAAGAAAAAAAAATATCCCGTTTGTGGAGAATAACGTGGTTAAAGTCAATTTTCTTGATTTTCAAGCCTTGCTGTTCAAGCCAAATTACAGAAAGTTTCCTATACAGAGTTTTGGACAAGGCGGTTCTAATGGTGTACTTTTTGTTTTGATCTGACTGCTGTTTTAGGAGCTATGGTTTTTTTTATTTCTTAGCATTGGACTCGATCGTCTCTTATTAGGTTGCTAGCTCCCGCTGCAACCCGGATGTTCTTTATTATAAAATCCTTTATGCTACTATAGTTAAGTGGCCTATAAAATTTAGTATAGGCAAGAGGTCGTTCTTTATTATAAAATGTATTCATGAATGAGACCTTTTGCAGTTTTGACGTTTCTTATATAGTAATTATGACGTCACTGCATCAAAAATACAGTTTTTATTGAAAAAATTTATTCTCTTTTAAAAATAATTTATTTTAGTTACTATAGATTTTTAACCCAATTAATTTCCTTTAAAATGAGCTATTGAACAACCCTCTACGATGTTCCAGTGCCAAGCTATCTCTGGATACAAAAAAAGAAAAAAAAAAAGAAAAAAAGAAAAAAATATCCCGTTTGGGGAGAATAACGTGGTAAAAGTCTATTTTCTTGATTTTCAAGCCAATATATTTTCTTTGTTATTCAAGCCAAAGGGCGGTAAGTTTCCTTTATGGAGGATTTGTACAAGGCGGTTCTAATGGTGTACTTTTTGTTTTGATCTGACTCTTTTTTTAGGAGCTACGGGTTTTTATATTTCTTAACATTGGAGGTGATCGTCTCTTACTAGGTTGCTAGCTACCGCTGCAACCCGGATGGAGAACCCTGCCGGCTCATCGATGCAAGATCGTGTAATAGCCGACCCAGTCGCACAGGAACATAGCGACGCCGTTCCGACCACCCTCCAACACTCGCTACCCGGGCCATCTTGCACCCAAGTGCAGCCGAGATATAAAAATGTAAGCATTTTTACCTCTAGTTATAGAAATATCTATCAATGTCATCCAAATTTTATAGGCCTTTTCCACATGCAACATTTTCGAACACTGCGTAAGAGTATATCTCAGCGGGAATATTGAAAGATTTTTTCTCCCCAAAGGAAATATAATGTTCTCCCTTTTGAATCACGTCAAGTGCATGCATTCGCCCTTTTGCTAAATTAGATTAGTGAAGCCAAAAAAGGCACTATATTCTGGTCATAGTAAGGTTTGGTAATTTCTATTGCGATATAAACGAATGGTTCACCTTGCCTCTACAAATATTATAAAAAGAAAAAAACTTTATATCTGAATGAGTTGTGTATCATGACAGGAGATGGCTATCCTTTTCAAATCATGTTTTTTTTTCCACAGAGCAGATAAAGAGTATTAATATAAAATTTTATTTGGAGGAATTGTTTGAACAAAATCAAAAACCTACTATGTCATGTTTTCACCCTTTTGCTAAATTAGATTAGTGAAGCCAAAAAAGGCACTATATTCTGATCATAGTAAGGTTTGGTAATTTCTATTGCGATATAAACGAATGGTTCACCTTACCTCTACAAATATCATAAAAAAAAACTTTATATCTGAATGAGTTGTGTATCATGACAGGAGATGGCTATCCTTTTCAAATCATGTTTTTTTTTCCACAGAGCAGATAAAGAGTATTAATATGAAATTTATTTGGAGGAATTGTTTGAACAAAATCAAAACCTACTATGTCATGCGATGTTTTAGACTGTAAATATCTTATACTAATATAAGATATGCCGCGGGTTCGAGAAGCGCTGTGGGGCAGGGAAACGTTGCGGGAAGCGCTGCGGGCTCGAGAAGCGCCACAGGGATGCGCCACGGGCCAGGAAAGCGCTGTGGGGGCGGGGAAGCACCACAGGGATGCGCCACGGGCCAGGGAGGCACCACAGGAAAGCACCACGGGCCAGGGAAACGCCACGGGAAGCGCTGCGAGAAGCGCTGCGAGAAGCGCTGCGGGAAAGTGCCGCGAAAAAAAAAAAAATTGAACACTTTGAAAATAAACGAACAAATTGTCGCCTTCTATGTCATATCTTTGATTATCTTCAGTTGTATTAACCAAATGTTATAAGCAATAATAATCCAAATTTTAAAAACAGTAGGGGATGATTTGAACACTTTGAAAATAAGCTATTTTTTCATTTACAGGTTGTCTTGGTTCCATACTCACCATCTCCCCCCTGCTCGTCAGTTGGAGAAGGAGAGGAGGCACACGTGGAGTCCCCCAACAATCACTATGGGATGATTTACATCAAATTCCAGATAATATTGACGACTTTTTAGGTGATTTTTTAAATGTTGATTATAGCGCAGTTGAGCTGGTAGACTTGAGTCCAAACACATTGCAAATTTTAGATGATTTTACCCGGGAATTAACAGGGAACCCTCCAGCCTCCGATACCCTAGCGACTCCACTTCGAACAACTGAATTGGAGCATTCGCCTGATATTGTTGAACAGCTTGGGGGAGGGGGTCATATACAAGAGGGGGATGGGGGTACAACTCTCCCAGACTTTCAGCTGTCCAACAGAATTTTAAATAATATAGTTGTTTTCACTGCAACGTTTGGTGACCCTTTTAATTCGCTTTTGTGTGGTAATTTTGTTTTTGACCCTGTAGAAATTGTACACAACTATGTAGATAAAAATTCGTGCACTTCTGGAGAATCAAATTCAGTTGTGGGGAGGTAGGGATTCAATTAAGGTCTCCATTGTTTTAAAAGTGTTTTATTTAAATGAGGGAAAAAGTGAGGTTTACTATCATTTTATACATTCCGAGATGCGTTTGGTTTATTCAAATTTGGAAAATTTTGAGGGAGCTTTCATAGATTGGGTGGATCAAATTATAACGCATCTCGAGAACTTTAACGAAAACGGTAGTGGATCTCTAGTTCTTTTTGTTGAAAATTTAAGCGTAAATATTTGTAAAATTAAGAAAGATTTTATTTTAAGAGGGGGGCAGGGTCTGAGGGGTCAGTAGTTTTAAAATATAATCCAGATCTAGTAGGTTGTCGTGGTGTCCAGAAGATCTGTTTTGAAACAAATCAAAAGTGTTTCCGATATGCTTTCCTCATATCAGCCTTTCAGCCTCTAGCAGATGACGCTACTAAGACGAATTTAGATCACTGGGCTGTACATGGGAAGGAAGGTTCCGTTTTCCCAGTTGTAGATTTTTCTTGCCTAGAAGGAAAATACCCAGTAACGCTAAGATCTATTGACATTTTTGAAAGGGCTAATGCTCATTTGAATATTGGCGTTACTGTGGTTCAGTATGAAACACAATTTGAAGATGGGACTCGCTCTAAAAAGAAGGGGGTGGTTTTCCCCGTAAGGGGTCCCTCAGTTGATTTGGTTAAACACTGGGTTTGGTTGCTTTACACACCACCTAGTCAACCGAACACAATCGGTCATTTTAACCCTATCACTGACATTAGTAGAGTTCTGGGGGGTGGTAGGGATCTAGGGGTACGTTTCTACTGTCCAACATGCTTGTCACAATTCCGTAGTGATATGAAACTACGGGGTCACATGAAGCATTGTAGCCGCCACGGCTACCAGACAGTGGAAACGGTTTCAGGGGATAGGGCCATTCTACGCTTCAAAAATTTCCAAAACACCCTTCTCCAGTGCAACAAAATATCTTTGGACTGTGAAGCTAAGCTGGTGGAGGTGAATGACCCCCAATTTCCAAACCGAGTCAAAGAACATCAGGCTATTGCAGTGTCCTACGCCCACGCGCAAAGAGACAGTTCTAAACACCATGCAGTTGTTAGAAATAGTTGAAACATTGGATGAGGGGATGAGTGCATGGACAAGGCATTGACTAAACTGATTGGCACGGCTAATGGTGCTATTTCTCGTTTGAGAAATACCCATTATCCAATGGTGTTGTCTGCAGAGGATCGTCTCGCGATTAAAAATCAAAAAATATGTTGGGTTTGTAAGGGGGAGTTTGCAGAGGAGGGGGATAAGGGGACTAAAGGGAAACGTGGGGGGAGGGGGAAAGTCAGAGATCATAATCACTTGTGGCAGGAAATATCCTCGGGGGGTAGTAATTTTAGAGGGGTTGCGCATCAGTCGTGTAATTTAAATGTTAGCCAGCAGTTTTTTATCCCTGTTTTTATTCATAATTCCAATTATGATTTGAAATTTATTTTACCGGCACTGGCACGTATGCACAGGGAGGGAGGGGGAGTAGATTGTCCATGGGTAAATAGTTCATTTACCTATAACATAATTCCCAAATCAGCTGAGAAGTTGCTGCTTCTCGAGCTGAAATGGCAGGCAGTGGATAATGGGCATACGTGTTGGAATAAAATCAGGTTTTTAGATTCCTTTAGTTTTTTCCCAAGGCATTGAGTCAATTGATTCAAGTGCAAAAAAACGACAATTTTGATAGCTTTCCCTTGCTTAAACAGCACTTTCCAGACAGTGAAATGTATGACCTGTTGACCTGCAAAGGTATATACGCATACGATTATTACTGCTCTGGCGCTCGCTTAAGTGAGGAGAAACTACCTCCAATTGAAGCTTTTTACAATTCACTGACCAACAGTGAATGCACAGCCGAGGAGTATGAGTTTGCCAAGAAGGTGTGGTCCAAGGGGGATTGTAAAAATGGGTGGGATTATTGTAGACTGTACTTGGCCAGTGACGTTCTAACTTTGTTGGATATAGTCTGTAAGAATACAGACCAGATCTATTCAGAGTTCGGGTTAGATATAGGTTATTATTTTTCTACACCCCATTTAGCGATGGATTTAATTTTAAAAATTAGCAGGGAGGAAATAGGCCTAATCACCGATGTAGATCAGCACCTTTTTGTAGAGCGTTCAATGAGGGGAGGGTATGTTTTTCATGGGGACCGCGTCTTATCAACCGATCCGAGCGGACAAAGCACCGGTGCAAAGTCAAATGCAGTGTTCTTGGACATGAACTCATTGTACCCCTCGGCAATGTCCAACTACTCTTTGCCGTGTGGGAACTATCAATGGCTTGAGAATCCTTGTGAGTTCCCCGACATTACCACCGTCGAGGACAATGGGCCACAAGGATGGTTCTTTGAAGTAGATGGTCACATTCCGCTGGCGCTTCACGACTCAGTCAAAGATTTTGTCTTTCCCTGTATCAATCGGCCGGTGAGCAGGGACTCTCTGAGCCCCTACAATCGTTCATTGGTTGAAGATATGGGGATGCACTAGACTCCCTCTAAACAGAAACTGATTGCTGATTTGGACCCTAAGGAGAATATCGTTGTTCACCATGTGCTTTTGCACTGGATGGTGAGCAACGGCTTCAAGATCACCAAAATACACAGGGTCCTGCAGTTCAATCAGCGACCCTACTTGAAAACGTTTATCGACACCTTTGTCGATAAACGCTCTAAGGCAAATTCAAAGGTGGAGAAGGAAATGTATAAGCTCATCCTAAATTCAGCGTTTGGCAAAATGTGTGAAAGCGTTCGTAATAGATCTCGCTGCGACGTCGTGACTGACCCTCTAGAGTGTGCACGAATTATTGCCGACCCCAATTTTACATCGTTCACGAGCATAGAGGCCGGCATGGTTCTTCTACACAGGTGAAAGCGAAATGTAGTACTGAACAAGAATATTGCAGGTGGCAGTTCAGTACTAGAAATTTCAAAAAAGCTCATGTTGTCGTTCTTTTACAATGTGTGCAAGGTGCAATGGCCACGGGAGGGGGAGGTTCAAGTTTACTATGGGGATACAGATTCTCTGCTGTTAAAGGTAAATGGGACTGAAGATTTGGATTTATTGGGTGATTTAGAAAAGGGGGTGCACATCAGCTCGCGGATGGATTTCACCAACTGGAATCCATCACTCTACCCCGAGCTGGTGAAAACGTCAAGCTCCCAACCAACTATTAATGTTAAAATCAGAGACGGGGAGTGATTTGATATCCCGGGGGGTGTTCCCGGGCCCCAAAGTCTATTGCGTGGAAACTCATAGTGGGGAAGAAAAGAAGGCGTGTAAAGGGGTGCCTACACACTTTGTAAAGAGCAATTTCAACATGAGCGTGTACAGAGACTGTGTAGAAAGTAGCCTAGTGCCGAGAGCACAAGTGCTTGCAATTCGCTCTCTACAGTATAGAAATTATACTGTGAGAGTGGAAAAGAATGCAATGTCGTGTATATCCGACAAGGTCTATGTGCTCGAGAATGGTGTGAGTGTTCTACCCCACGGTCACTACCGTATTTCAGATCGAGTTGAATGCATTGACTATCGCAATCAACTTGGTCTGGATAAATTAACCTAATCTGAATCTAACCAAGCACTCAACCTGTACATAAATTAACTAACCTGACCCAAGCATCCCAATCTAACCACCTTAACTCACCTGTCATCTAACCCAACCTCAACCTCAACCACTAACCTAACCCGCAGTAGCAGTGACGACAACTATTCTTTTACGCCCCGCGGCCCCCGGGGGGAGGGGGGGGGGGTCCCTTCCCGCGGCCGCCCAGGGGGGGGGGTGGATGGGGTGGGGGGGGTCCCGCCCGCGGCCGGCCGGCCTTCGGCCCCGCGGCCCCTGGGGGGGGGGGATCCCACACACCTTTAAATTCATAATGCTCAACTGTGCTACTACTAGCGTTTCCCTGCAAGTGTGTGTATTTTTCTGTGTGTTTTTGTTGTACAAAAAGTGTTGTCAGGTATAGAAAAGTGTTAAGTTGACCAAAAAAAAAAGTGTTGTACAGAAAAGTGTTTAAGTTGATGATGGACAAAAAGTGTTTTTTTTTATTGTACAGAAAAGTGTTTAAAGACAAAAAGTGTTTAAAGACAATTAGTGTTTTATTTATAAAGTGTTATCATTGCAGTTCATGTTGACTGCAAATAGAGTTTTCATTTTGACCACCGGAGAAATTTTGTCAATTGTTCTTGTGTTATTTTTATCGTTGATCATGTTGACTGCAAATATTTGTTTTCATGCAGTGTCGAAATAAATGCTGCCATGTAATATTGTTTTTTTTTGTTGTTCTTGAATAGATAGATCCATGGGGAAAATTATTGCTACTACTTATTCATTGAGCACACATGATTTACAGTTAGTTGTAGTCCGACTGTTGTCCCCAACAGCAGCATGTATCAATTTAAAACACAAACACCCTTCAGGTCGTTTCTGTGTGGTCCCTCAATGTCGGGGAAAAACAACACTTTTAGCTAGAATAATTCAAAATTGTGATAAAATGTTTTTGGAAAAGCCGAAAAAAATCTACTATTGCTATAGTATTTGGCAGGAGTCCTATGACAAAATAAAAGCTATTGCCACAACCATACCAATACAATTCATACGGGGACTTGATGTTTTCAATAGTATTGAATCGAACTCGTGGTTGATTATTGATGATTTGGCTGAATCCATTGAACAGTTCTCACAGGAAATGCTACAACTGTTCACCGTTCGCTCCCATCATGAACACATTCCGTTACCCTAGTTCTACACAATCTGTTTCATCAGAGCAAATGTATGCGAACCCTTGGTTTGAATTGCACCGTCTATATTATCTATCGAGTCGTTCGTGATTCTAGCTCGCTCATAACTCTCAATAAGCAGATATACCCCGGCGCTCCAAAATTTCTGTTGTCAGCGTACACTCAGGCGACTAGCAAGCCCTACGGTTACATTTTGCTGGATCTTAATCAGAGCACGCCCGAGGATCTACGTGTAGTCACCGACATTTTCAACAATGAAATTACAGTATATCTTCCGGTGAACAGTAGAAAAGACTATTAGTCGCCATTATGACACTGAAGAAACTACACGAACAACGGCATCTGTTTTCCGTTTTAAGCACTTCAAAACCATTGCTTAGGAAGGCTATACTCAAACATGGGGTTGACAATGATTCATTAATCTAATATCTGAACTTTGTATAAATTTAACTGAGGGCAATGTTCAACTGCCAGAAGGTGTTAGACAACAGACAAAGCAACATCGTTCCACTGTACGCGCCTTGGCTTGTAAAAACAAGGGAAAAAAATTTAAAAGAAGACGGCTCCTTCAAGCGGGCGGTAGCTTCTTCACACTTTTACTACCGATAATTGCAGGACTTGTAAACAGTTTTCTCTAGAGAGAGAGAGAGAATGGCAAAACCATATAAATTGACACCATTTGAACTTGTCCTCTCGCCCATCGAACATTTTGAAGACAATCTAAGCAAATTCATTAACGATGAGAATATTGCCGACGACAAAAAACTGCTTTTACTTCAAGATGCATTGCGACGTGTGGACAAACATAAACCATATCGTGAGAGACCTGCCACCGTCACCGTCACCACTGATCCCCCTAAACAGGAAACATCTCCTCAAGATTCTGCAGCACTGCAATCAAAGGAGAAGGAATGAATTCGATTGTATTGAAAATTGGAAACCTATTGCCATTGACCTATCGAGAACAGAGTAAAAGAGTATTATCTTATCTCACGTTGGAAACTGCTGGTGAACATCAAGTTCAAGTCGAGAGCACAGGGAAACGAATTATAATTCAGGGAAAAAGTTATAATCTAGTTGATTTAATTTGTGATATGGTGACGAATCGTAAAGGACTCTTATCCTTTGACGATAATCTATACACCTTTCTGTGTGCAATAAACTTTCCCAAAAGTCTTATTGGCAATAAGCAAATTCTAAAGAAACTAAGAGAATATAGTCCACCAACAACACCATTTAAAAAAGAAGAAGATTCAATATTTGAAGATACTATCAGCAGCAGCAATGATTTTACAACACCTGTGGCTGCTAGTCAAAAGCGAAGACGAATTGATTCGCCCGCCAGTGTGCAAAAGGGGAGTGGACATTACACTACGTGTTTACGTTCGAAATGGATGAAGTTTTGAAAGGTGTCTATGAAAATATTGGCGAGGTGGGAAGTTTAAGTTCTCCCAAAACGCTTTCCAAAGCTGTCTCCGGCACCACCAGCACATTGAAAAATGCAAAAGGGTATCTAGAAAATGAAGCGAGTTACACACTGCATCGAAATCACAGGCTTCGCAGTAAACAATATCGACAAACTAAAGCCTTTTTCCCCCTGCATATAATGCAAATGGATCTTTTAACTTTAGACGCAGTTCAACGGCGTCACAATGCACCCTACAAATATATTCTAGTGGCAATCAGTATCTTTAGTCGCTATGCCTATGCCATTCCACTGCGGTCAAAGAGAGGTGTTGAAGTTGCTCGGGCCATTGAAAGTATTCTAGAACAGGATTCGTATAGAAAAATTCAATCGGATCGTGGCAGTGAATTGTTAATCCCCATGTGCAAAAGGTTCTTTTGAAATATAGTACAACACTTTATCATAGTCATAGTCCGATAAAGGCTGCATTGGCTGAACGATTAATAAGAACGATTCGTCTATTAATTTCAAGATATTGCACATTGAAAAATACACCGGCTTTTATTCATGATTTAGATAAAATCATGTTGATTTATAATCAACGACCCCATCGATCTCTGTCCAACTCTACACCAACGGATGTTCACTACAATGAAAATACATTTGATGCTTTTCTAAAGCAATACTCCAATGGCAATGAGAAGAAGAAAAACAAGAAGAAATTCAATGTTGGTGATACTGTTCGAATTAATAGAACCACCAATATTTTGAAAAAGGGAATTATTTATGGAGCACTGAACTTTTTAAAGTGTCCAAAATCCTGGACACCATACCCATAACTTATCGGCTGCGAGACACCAAAGATGATGAGATTCTCGGCGGTTTTTATGAATATGAACTGCAAAAAGTTAGAAACACTAGTGAAATTATCAAATTGAAAAGATATTAAAGAGTCGTACACGCCATGGCAAGAGGACAGTTGCTTGTTCGCTGGCTAGGATACAACTCAGATTTTGATTCTTGGGTCAGTGCTGAAGATATTGACAATGCCCAATGATTTCTATGTGACTTTCATGTCCAATGTTTCTGATCCTCTCTACAATGACTTGAATAGAACAAGTGATTTTTGGACGAAACTCTCCCCCACCATCAAATTCGACGACAATAGAAAGTATGAAGTGGCTCTTGTCGACTGTATTCTCAAAAATACCTATGACATCCTGAGAAAGGATCGTAAATATGAAATAAAAATTAGACCCTATGATTGGCCGCCACCACCAACAGGTGATCAAGAACAAATTCAAAAAAATCAATTGGATGGAATATCCATATATTGAATTACCCTACGAGGAACTCACCTGTATGAATGATTTATGTCGTACTATCAATAAAAGAATATCTGCTCGTAAAAAGGGAGCTTTTCATTTCAACTATTCAAAGGAGGAGGGCAAGATCTACATTAGTTCACCTATTGCCAGTGAAAAGGTTATTCTCAACGATAATCTAAAGGATGTTCTTGGCTTTAAGCTCAATATAATCAATGGTAAAAGTGCCGGAAACACTAATTTCATTTTGCTGACTACCCGACTGCCTTCTCCACAGACACCTGTATATTTCTCTACGCTTCATTTGTGGAAACATCTCGAGTTGGTAATTCAAATGTTCCCCTCCTACGAGTTCTTGAACGAAAAACCAATCAAGAACATATTCACCACTACAATATAAAGCATCTTCAGTATATTCCCGTAAACACTTCCTATTTGGAACTCTGTCAGTTAACACTAAGAACCGAATTGGGTGATCCAATAGCAATTTCAAAAGGTTTGGCTGTGATTACATGCCATTTTCGATCCATCATTCAACAACAAGATGTCTAATAAAAAGTGGTATTCACTTGTCCTGATATTGACTGCTATGTTAATACTCTTGGCCCAAGACAACAGGGCAATGGAATGGACTACTACAAAGGTCGCTCGTCAATGTCTGGCTACGGTCTTGGCAGTTGGTTTGCTAAGCTGTTTCGCTCTTCACTACCACTGGCTAGAAAATATCTTGTACCGGCTGCGACAGATTTGCATCCTCTACACTATACGATTGGGGCTCTGGCAAGGATTTTAAAAAAAAGTGCTTCGGAAAAATCTTAGGTCCAGTGCGCGAACCCTTGGCGAGAGATTAAAACAGAATTCGAGATGTTTGGACTTTCATCTCTTGTGTGCAAAGTAAACGGCATCCCACTCTACAATCTATCTTTTGATAAATCCTATAGAACATTGTACGAGTTGACCATGCAAACCCTAGATCACGATTCGCAACTATTTGAAAATGGTATAACCGAAGATATGTTTGCTAAAACACATGGTATCATTGTACTGGATTTGTCGGGTACACAGGATATGAGTATAGTACGTACGGGGAGTGTGCGTTTAGAGTGTACATTTGCCGACCCATTGGCTGAGAGTATTGCCCTAATCTCACTAAATCAATATGAAACCTATTGGGAAATCACTCCCGAAGGCAGTGTTCTACTAGACTTGGCGCCATGAACACCAGTCAAATAATCAATGTATTTAATATGGACCCCTACATGTCCCAGTACAAATCCTATTGTCTGCCCTCAGACTATCTTGGAAAAATTCAAAGCGCGAACAATACCTTGATTATTGTTAATAGCAGTCCGTCGACTGTGCTGACGGGTCATTGGCTGTGCATCTTTCAAACAATGAAGACGATTGAATTTTTTGATCCTCTTGGTCTACCCTATACATTCTACACGCCTCACATCAGCAACTATATTGAGAGCAGTGGGAAAACTATTATTCAAAATCGAAAGAGGGTACAGGATCTAACGACTAAAAGCTGCGGCTTCCATGCACTACTATATTTTGTGTTCCGATGTCGCGGCTATACTTACAAGCAGTTTCTCCACATTTATGTTGACAATCCACGTCTGAACGACTTTCTAGTGGAAAATATCCTCTCAGACCTATATAGTATTGATTTCAGTGCCCTAAGAGTAAAGTGCTTAAAAAATGTTTGTGAATTTGTTTATTAATAAAATGCATATATATACAACAATGTCTTTAAATCTTCACTTTAGATTTCTTCATCTTCGATGTATAGGCAACTGTCGTGAACCACTAATGCTGGTAAATCATTTGGATTCACTGTATATTGATCTTGATTGACTGCAAAGTCAGGGTCACATTTTCTACAGTACAATGTAACTTCACTCTTGTCATATCTCTTTGTATAGTCAATGATACTATTTGCATTCATATTATGAAATTCACGAGTTTCAATCTGTCTATTTGAAGCAATATCACATACAATGTTTTCAAATGGTGAATCACATTCCGTCACAGCCAAATAAAAATCACTTGGTTTATAGTCATAGTAGGTGGTGTCATCACAGCGATGACGTAGAAACCAGATTGTCTTGTTACCCCAACAGTTGAATCGTAGTCCAGATTCCTCTTCCCAGAATAATTTAAATCCACGACGATACCAATCTCGTAGAAATAAACTAAAATCACGTTTAGGGATTCTTTCCAATCATAGCGGGGTAAGTATTCTCCCACTGATCACATTTATCATAGTGACAATTGGAGCACAGGTGTCCTCTAGGATGAGAGTCACACACCTCCTCAAGACATGAATTACATCCTTTAATTTGTACTGCATAGCCTCTATGTAATTTACAAGGATTACATAATTTACACTTTTCACTATAGTCATCAATAATTGTACAATTCTCACATTGATTCCAACTGCCAAGAGTGTACATGCACAATGGACATATATAGAACATTTTTCGGTTTCCGATGTCAACTCACTCACAGCTAAAACGAAACTGATCCTCTTCGTTCGATAAATTCAAGGTGGAGGGAAATGGTGGGAGAGAGGAGTAGCTCTGTGACGTTACCTCTTTCGAATGATGGGGGAGCCATCTACATTGAATCCACTGGCAATATTTTCAAAAGTATATCCACAATATGATTCTGCTTTGTTTCAATTAATATATCAATAAATTGACTATAAGCATTTGAATCACATTTTAAAAGTTTCATACAATAGTCCAATGGGGGAGAATCACTCCTCATTATATTGTCAAGTGTTCCCGGACAAGAGAATATCCTGCGTTTAAGAGATAACTCGAGAAAATCATCATCCAAAATCAAATGTTTTTCCATAAACACTAGATTTGATCTAATTCTCTCTTTCTCAAATTTATTCATTTTTCAATCCTTTCACTCCGACTGCTGACTCTAGACTGACCCTGATTCGTTAGCCCTATAGCCAGAAAAGAAAGGGAACATTATCGATTTCGAAACAATTTTATTGAATAATTACAACAACAACAATAATACAGAGCATGTACAATCAGCGATACTGTTTATTGTCTTCAATATGTTTCACCAATGCACTTAAAGCACATTGAAGTCTATTCACATGTGCTATATCAACTTTAGCGGCGAAACATAATTGATCCTCCATTTTAAATTTGCTCAAGGATATCACATATCTTGCATATACTGCATCCCATTCCAGACAAAGCCGTGAACCTTTCGTGATTTCCACCGCAATGTTTGGTGCTCTTGTACTATTATCATCAACTCCACTATCAACTTCTAATAGGGTAAACATTCCACTCATCGCCATCAACACAAATATATATCCAAATGAGTAAAGTCAAAACTGTTCTTCTTCTTCTCACTCCTTTGAATTCTATTCACAGACTAATAAAACTCTAGCAAAAATCCCTTCCTTATATTCCCACCGCCGCTAATATGTAAACAAGCCCTCTGATTGGCTGAGAAGGAAACACGTGATCTAACTGTTTCCCGTTATCGGATCAATAAAATTCCCAATCGATTACGCAATCAAGTTCTCGGAAATTCACTTCCCCCTCGAGTCCTAGATCAGTAACATTGTTCCCGTTAGAATTCAATGCGCATGTGCAACCTTCGTCCCGGTTAGGTTATTACACATAGAAACAACAAATAAATCGACCTTGGAAGAAAGAGGTCATTGAGCCCATTACGTAATCTTTCTCCCTAGGGACTCTATGACCATATTGTTTCATAATTCCCCACGCTCGTGAATCAATAATTCCCCCATCGATTATGTAAATCACCCCTCATGTCATTCGCACGTGGCCAAACAATAATGAAGCCATGTTTGTTTCTTAATTCCCCCATCGTGAATCAATAATTTCCCTTAGCGATTATGTAAATCACCCCTCATGTCATTACACGTGGCCAAACAACAACAAATACTATTTCTGGACGCCATGACATTCACGAACGATTATGCAATCAATTTCTCGGAAATTCACTTCCCCCTCGAGTCCTAGATCAATAACATTGTTCCCGTTAGAATTCAATGCGCATGTGCAACCTTCGCACCGGAGCTATTACACATAGAAACATCAAATAAATCGACCTTGGAAAAAGAGGTCATTGACCCCATTAACCACGTGTTCTCCCTAGGGAGGCTATGCCCTTATTTGGAGTCCCGTCCGGTTTCTATGCCCATATAAGGAGTCCCGTCCGCGCTGGTACCCCCTCCTCTACTATTATTTCCAATGAAAGAATTAAAATCGTTAACGATAGAGGGGTTACACGGTAAAAAAGAGCGTATTTTAAGCTTTCTACGCTTTTTTTTTTGGGGGGGGGTTATACCCTGAATTTGAATATATTGGAGGGGGACTACAAAAATGATTTTACTTGGAAAAACCTAAGAAAATTGGTAAAATTCTACTTTAGCTACTTTTGGCTATCTTGGAAAGGGGTTAGGTTAGGAAAATGAAATTTTCAGGGATGGGTCTACAAGCTAAAGTATGTCCCGGGAAGGCATTTTGAAGTACATACCTCCATTCCTTGTCCCTCTAGAGGGTCCTAACCTTTGATGACCTTAAAAAATCTGTGCGTTATAAAAGTGAAACCTTGCAAAATAGTTCTTCTGCTTAAATGATGTATAACAAAATTGGGTACTTGGGCACTATATGGGCCTTTACAAGGAAACCAGTCACAAAAACCCGCACATTCAAGAGACCGCTAGAGAAATGCATTGCAAAGCGTGGTTTTCATTGCATTTCCAATATTTAAACTGTTGTTTTTCGGGGTTTAGGGGGGCGGGGAAGTTACCTAGGTTAGGTTACGTATTTGATATATGCTATGCTTTACCACCCCCCCCCCCTAATGTGCACTTAGGAACGGTAGCCGGTAGAGCAAAACAAAAAGCAGATTCAGATTCTACACAAAATTTTACACTAGATGGCATTCATAACTCAATTTTGGCCGGAGATGCCTAATACGACAATCATCCTCCCAGCCGACGAGAAACGTGTCTTTAGACTTTGGGAGTTAGTTGACCTGTCCCTATATAGAAAATCCACTCAGTGCTTAGAAATGAATCGAAATTTCAAAAAAAGATCATTCTCGTGTAGGTATAATAAATGGTATTACAAACTGGGTTTATTGAAATGAACCACAAAAAACCACACCTTTCTTTGTTTCTGAAGCAACAGTCGCTTCGAACGAATAGCCACTTTTATATTAATATGATAAAAAGGAAAAAACAGTGAGGTTCTAGCTTAGCCATATTCGTTTTCATGTTTTTGTCCACAAAGGAAATGACCTTGTTGTCATTATTTGCTAATCTAGAAAAGCCACTATAACACATAAAAAAAAACAGGGCTTAACGGAGCTATTCAATAAGTTTCATAGGAACAAATAATCAATTTCCAAGGCTGGTATCACCAGATATTATACCAATAGTGAGTGATATACAATTTTAAATTGTGTATAAATTTGCTTTAGTATAACTTGAACTGGAGAACAAATAACCATAATATGAACTCTGGAAATCCAGTTACACTTTTATACAACAGAGAACTTCAAGTTATGACACATATTCTAAAAATAGTTTATATTCCTAATACTATCAAGATAACTTCACTTTGAACTTATCTACAATGCTTCATAAAATGTCCCTAAATGCTTTATTTTTATTTTGTAGTGTCCTTGAACTTAAAATTAAAGGGTTCACTTTTATTGTACCAAAACTCCTATATCATCAGTTGGTTTATTTAAGCAGAGGAGATTGAGTAGCTTGAAAGAAAATAAGAGTGACTAGGATCAATTTTGCTGAATCGAACGACTTGACAATCGGCAACACTTAAGTCAAGAAGCCATGCCTCAGCCCATTGACCGAGAAGTTCAAGATTATTTTGTAGAAGAAAAGAATTATTTTATTAAAGGAATTTTGTTCATTTTCATTATATTTGATGGTAACTGACCGCTTTGAGAGAAGTTTACGAAGCGTCTTTTGGTCAATAGCACAAGTCGTAAAAAAAACTAGTTTCTGGCATCTTAAGATGGACATATTATGGACATGCACTAAAGAGTTTTTAAAGGATATACACCAAAGAGTTTGTATTTTATATTTCTATTACATGCACTGAAAAGTCGGCTACATTGGCTGGTAGTGTTCATTGGCGGTGTACGGTGTACGCGCCAGGAGGCCTATTGATGTAGAGTTTGAAGCGGAATCGGATTTGGAAGGATAGAATACGTGTTCGGACAGCGAAATGATTAAACTGGCAGGATATAAATCAGATAAAATAAAATGGTAATAAATCATGAGTACTAGTTTTATTATTTTTATTTATTTATTTTTATTATATGAATTTATAATTTTAATTTTTATTGCTGTGTGTTAATGAATTATTTGAGTATTAATTTAGTTGTAACAGGATGCAATATTATAGTCATTTTTTTTAAATCCCTTCTGAGTTTTAAAAAATTATTTGTTTTTATTTCGTGGATTTATTTGATTATTTCTCCTCTATATTATATTTTGGCCTTTGGAGGGAACGTGGTTGTGTTGAGTTATTTGTTAATAATTGATACTAAATAAAATATGAAAAATATGTCTTAGTAACCCAAAATAAAAAATTCAGAATTAAAATTTTAAACCAAACTAAAATTTTGAAGGATCACCATTTGTGGTTCCACTACCCCGGAGTTTTCAGGATTTCCACAAATTTCTTGAAAAGTTTATTTATTTATTTTTATTATATGAATTTATAATTTTAATTTTTATTGCTGTGTGTTAATGAATTATTTGAGTATTAATTTAGTTGTAACAGGATGCAATATTATAGTCATTTTTTTTTAAATCCCTTCTGAGTTTTAAAAAATTATTTGTTTTTATTTCGTGGATTTATTTGATTATTTCTCCTCTATATTATATTTTGGCCTTTGGAGGGAATGTGGTTGTGTTGAGTTATTTGTTAATAATTGATACTAAATAAAATATGAAAAATATGTCTTAGTAACCCAAAATAAAAAAATTCAGAATTAAAATTTTAAACCAAACTAAAATTTTGAAGGATCACCATTTGTGGTTCCACTACCCCGGAGTTTTTCAGGATTTCCACAAATTTCTTGAAAAGTCAGGTTTTCCAATATCTTCCGGAAAAAATTAATGCTAACGAAACTTCACGATCCGTATTTTGGTTTAAAGTTCAAGTGTTTTTGTATTTGTGACTTTCATGCAATACGATCATGCATTCTGTTTTCTACCATTCTATGAATGTTAATTTTCAGGAAAATTTCAGAGAACCCAGTATTCCTTGAAGGAAAGTCGGTGAAATCTGCTAAAATTTTGTTATTCGAAAGCGTGCAAATTGAAGACCTCGAAATACGTTCACCTTCCCCTTTTTAAGTCGTGGATTAATATAATTTTAATTGACATATATCATTTTATATACACCGATGTATCAACATGTACCATTATATATTCCAGTCCTTTACCATTATACATGTATACTACTACTACTAGTAGCAACTCGCCGCAGTACCAAGCCACTTGAGGCCAACACAGGTACGAACGCTCCGCCTCCATCCCTATCTATTCAGAGCCTCCCTGTTTACACCCTCCAAGGAAGTTTCCGTTCCCTTAAATTTTTTTCACGACATCCTCCACCCAAACCTTTGACGACCTGCATTCCGTTTAGCCTTAGATGGTTGGCCGAAAAAGAACAATTTTTGGTAATCCGACATCCTTCATCCGCAGAAACGCGCCCCTAGCCATCTCAACCTTTCTCTCATTATAGCCCTAGAAAGCGGGATTGAACTGCACTTTTCGTGCAGCCTCCTGTTTGAAATACGGTCATTCAGCCGGGTACCCAAAACAATCCGTAGGCAGAATTTCTGGGAAACATCTAACAAATCTTCCTCCGTTTTTCGGAGTGCCCATGCTTCAGAATCATATTTGACCACTGTCATAATTGTAGCTTTAAATATTCTAACCTTCGTTTGCTGACTTATCTTCCTATTCTTCCGAACTTTTTTCAACTGTGATAAAACACACTGAGACTTGGCTATATAACATTTCCACGGCGCCCACAATCCTTACTAATAATACTATCAAGATAAGTGAAGCTGTTCACTTGATCGATCTTTTTGTTACCCAACGTCACCTTTTCATCTTCACTTATTCCTAGCCTTAGCGACTTATTCTTCTTAACATTAATTTTCAAATTTATTCTAGCACTCTGAACTCGCAAAACCTCTTAAAGCATATATATTTTGCATTTATATCATTATATATACCAATATAATTTTAATTGGGTTTATAAAAAATTCCTTAAAAGTAACTGAGAAAATATACATCGGGATTTTATTAATTATATATCGCAGCATTAAAATAATTAGGAAAAATATTCCGGGAAGACCACAATTGTTAGCAAAAAATAAACAGGTAAAGACTAATCCATTATTGATAAAGAGTTGCATTCACTTGGCCAAGGTACATTCGTTCAGGTCAGGATGATCTGAAAAATAGGAAAAAAAACATAAATTGTTCCTGATGATTACTTGTTACTAAGCGAAAATTTCCTAAACAAATGTTTAATAAGGAAATTAATACACCTCGAAAATCACCTCGAAGGATCCCTTCATGGCCTTCGTCCACGAGGCAGACCACGAAAGCGATGATGGAGAACTTCAACTTCGACAACGTGAAGATAGTCCAGTTATCACGTATCGCACCAGACAGAGCAATGTACCAAACCCTTACGCATGAGCTAGCAAGAAGAGTGACCCAAAACGTCCCACGAGGGTGGTCGGGACCTAACCTAAGCTAATACACGTTTAGTGATGATTCATAAAGATATGTCAGAAACATCTATTTCTTCCAAGGCACTGGCATTCTTTGATAGGTAACGTTGTAGAAGCTCTTCAAAGAGCTTTACTTAGCTAATTATTTTTCATAAGGGGAGGAGGGAAAGGGGGAGCTGACCTACTGATAAGCCATCGCCTAGTTTCTATTGAACCAAATGATAACAAAAATTTTTAGAGGAGTGACATTGAGTTTCTAGGAAGCACAATTTCCCTCCCTCGCCCATGTTAATTGAGAAGGCAGATATCACAGGGAACTTATTCCAGACCCTTTTGAATATTAATAGCATAATAACTGAGGAATAATGAAGGCCCATGGAGAGTTATGCAATTTACAATAAAATGCACTTTCTTAGACATCAGCCAACACCCCATCCCTTCCCCCTACACAAAGACTGACTCAAGTGCTTAAAATGACTGCTCAAATACAACGCCAACCTATTAAATACTATAAAACTCTACCGTAAGTGCGAGGGGTTCGGGAGGGGGCAGCCACTAAGCCAAGATAAATTTTATAGTGGTTTAACTTTTTATTATATTTTATATATAATAAATTTACACTTTTTATGTGGAAAATAAGATAAGCGTTCAGGTAATAAGATAAGCCATAGAGTGCAAAGACGTAATTAGAATAACTTTTCATTCACAAAAATAATTGGAAACCGGAGCTTGATATTCAAATTTTTTCACTATATTTCGGATGTTTAAAATTGCTCATTAATCAAAGAAAAAAATAATTCAGTCATTCCATTTCAAATTTTCTAAGTAAAATCCTGAGAAAAATGCCTAATATGTCTAAAAGATGTCTAAAAAAATCTAAAAATTCTAAAAATATCCAAAGATGTCAAAGAAAGTCTAAAAATGCTGTGAAAAAATCTTCTAAAGGCAAGCTAATCACCATTTATGGTGGATCTTATTTACAAACTTGGAAATTTTGAAATATTCGTAAACTTTTAACAAATTCTGTAGCCTATAATGTTCGAATTTAGGTTATTTTCGACATAAAGCTTTGTTTAAGCCCTGATGAGCCAGGGGCGTTGCTCCGTTTTATCCTAGGAATCTCGCTGTTACGACACAACAAAATTCACGTTATAAAAAAAAAGAAATTAAATCAACGTCTTTCCACTGGTGCATTGTATAAACCGAGAAATTGCATTTCCAAGCCACAAATCTTTCAGTGTTTCTCTTATGGCGGCGGGGGGGGGGGGAGCGGGTATCGAGTCCTTCTGCCCAAGAGAGGCCCCCTTACCGGTGAATAATTATGCAACCAAAGAAAAATTGTTTATTCTCTGTGGCAGTTTAGCTATATGTGTGACTCTTTTGACGCCCAATCTTATGGCAAATCACAAAAGCCCACGTAGCCTTATTTTTATGGGGAATAATTTCCACACTAATAATGGCTCAAAGTGGCAAATATTCGTCTTCGAATTTGTTCTCTGATATATCCATAAACCTAATTTATCTTCAAAATTAGCCAAACCATGGCTCTCACAATGGGATACGACAGATGTCCCTATCATCACTAACTGGCGTACACTGGATTCGTCCATATCACTAGCAAGTGCGATTTTATGTGATTTAAGGTAAAATTTGGATAGTTGGGGATTGGTATATTATTTCCTATAGATAATAATAATAATAAAAAGAAGAAAAAACAAACCTGTTCAAATACGCCGTGAGCTATTTCTTAGCAGAAGTTGCCAGAACGTTCTTCCAGTCAAAGCTGGAGGGTGGAGGATCTCTGAAAAAAAAAATTACATGATGTTTTAATAATATAATTACATTATATTATCAATAATATATATATGTAAGACTTTGTATAATGTATCATATAATTTATAATTAAAATATATTAATGATACATTTAGTTTTAATTGTGTTTCAAGCGGGCCTATTAGTTAGTTTTCGATGGCCAGATAGCTTTCAGCGAATAAGGAGTTAGATACTTATTCATAAGGAATATCTCGACCACGAATTTTGCGTATATAGTGTGTGCTGAAGTCTGTTTTCGTAATGTGCCAAGTGTTTAGTTTTAATTGGCCTTTAAATACTTTTTAGTTTTCGAAGGTCGCACATTTTTGGTCATCTTGGTGTCAATCCACATTTTCCAGGGTATAACGATATTTTATATTTTGTAGGCTTCTAATAGCCTACAAAGTATAACGTGAACTTAATCAGTTTTCGACTAACGCGTATTATATATTACTTCTTCCAACTTATTATTAACTATTATATTATTAATGCATATTACTTTTTCCAACTAAGAATAAATAAACTGAAAGAAACATAGGGGAAATATCATCATAATATTATACTGTTTGTTATTTTATTATTATCTAATTTTGATGTTACTACTATGCTACTGGAAAGATTCAAGGCCTTTGAGTACTCTCTACTTGTTCAAAGTTCAATAGAATAGCTTTATAGATTAAACAGAACTTGACGTTCACCCTAGATAAGAGCAAAATGTTTACTTATTTTGATTTTATTTTAGCAGGGACAAAAGGTTTTACCTGAGTTCAGGAAAACATATTTTTTTAAACCCAGTTTCCCAGTTTTCGACTAACGCATATTATACATTACTTTTTCCAAGTTATTATTAACTATTATATCATTAATGCATATTACTTTTTCCAACTAAAAATAAACAAACTGAAAGAAATATAGTGGAAATATCACCATTATATTATACTGTGTCTTATTTTATTAGCTTATTTTAATGTTATTATTATGCTACTGGAAAGATTCAAGGCCTTTGAGTACTCTCTCCTTGTTCAAAGTTCAATAGAATAGCTTTATAAATTAACTAAAACTTGACGTTCAACCTAGATAAGAGCAAAATGCTTGCTTATTTTGATTTTATCTTAGCAAGTACAGAAGGTTTTGCCTGAGTTCAGGAAAACATAGTTTTTTAAACAAAAACTATTTCGAAAACACAAAAATCAAAATTGAAGTCCACACTAAAGCCATTTTCCCAAAATGTTAATCCCTGTTCGATGAAATATTAGAAAAAGAAATAATTAGTATATTTAAAAAAAAAGATAAAGCGTTTTACACGACTAAAATGAAGAGGAAATCAGTATCAATCTTAAAATGTCATTATCTTTGAAAAATATACGTTTCTTTTTTTTACTCTTTTCATCAGGTTTCACGGCATCGTCACCTTTCACCATGCCACTATTCTTGGCAATTATTATTTTTACTTCTTTTAACGTTTACTATATTAAACTACTACTACTACTAACAACTCACCGCAGCACCAAGCTGCCTGAGGCCAACACAGCTACGCACGCTCCTCCTCCATTCCAATCTATTCAAAGCCTCCCTCTTTACACCCGCCCACGAAGTTCCAATTTCCTTTAAATCTTTCTTTATGACGTCCTCCCACGCCAGACGGGGATGACCTGTAGCTTCTTTTCAAAAAAGAAACGTTTACTATATAATTACTCTTAAAGCAACTAGGAGAATAGTTCACTAGGTATAACTTCTTCTAAGAGATCATTCCACAGTCATGGCGACAATACGTCAATCATAGCTCTCTGTTCGTCGTTCGGACTTTCCTGCTATAGGTAGGCCAGAAGAGCATCACCATCTGAGCAGATTTCGTCGGCTTAGATATGCCTTGTATGAGCTCCAATGGTTCTTCTGATTGAGAATAGTGGAGGCTCTATATAAGAGGAGCTAGTCAGCAAGGGAGGTTCCAGAAATACTTGACTAGTCAATCATATCAAGCTATTCTGTCTAATTTTCGAAGTACGATTCTTCTGCATGTCTTATGAACAGACGAGACTCCAACAAATGTAACTGTAAAGTCTCATAGAACATTGGCTTTTTTAGATACTCCTGGCTGCGAGTTTCCCGTCGAAAATAGTCTTGACGAGTAATACTATGGTGAGCAAACTTTATCGGATTAGGTCTGCCACGTATTATCCTCTGATGAAAGGTAGTCAAAGCCATATCCAGGGGGACTAGGAGTCTTTACCCCCCCCCCCCGGAATGTTGACCCGACTCGTAAAAACGTAATACATATAAACAAATTTTTGATACGGGCTTCAAAAAAAAATTGTAGCCACTCCTCCCAAACAAACAAAAAATTAGATACGGCCCTGAGGATAGTGTATATAGTTGTAAACAACAGATATAGACGCCACGTCAACGTGCCCAAGGCTAAATATACTTTCCAGATGTTGTCACTCTAAATCTTTGATTTGAATTCACTGAAGAGAAACAATGTGATTTGTCGGGAACGTAGAATGCTTTACCAGGCAAAGCAACTATTTGACATATTGGGAGACCGTTTAAGCATCTAGTTATAATATTTTTTTCATCTCTTTGGTTAAAAAGGAAAAAAGTGAAGAGAAAAAAGGGGACAAACTAAAGAAAAACTTACCGTGATGCTCCAAATACTGTTGTTGCATCAGTTGCATGTTTCTTAAAGTTATAGACCGAAAATCTGTTATACATTCCCCAGATGCTGGTCATATATTTGGCGCTGTATGCTGGAGCGCTCTCATCTGAAAAAAAACTGTAAAAAAAAGAGTTCTTCAAAGGCAGAGTCTAGACTGGGCCTTGGGAACAAATTTCTTTGTGGCCGCCTCTTCTTCCCTGTTCCATTTTAGAAATAATGCATACCCTCAGGGTATGCATTATTAAATACATAAAGACAGGTAACACTAGCAGCTCTGGGCATCGCAAATTAAGAACTGCGCGTCACTGGTTTGCGCGTCATTGCGTAGAAAAACGAATATCAAAAGGAATTCTTAAATAAAATATTTGATAATAAATTAGATTTTAAAATACTTCTAGCATATATCTCTACTTAAAAGAATACCGCACTGGGCCACGTTAAGGTTGGGCCCTAGAGGCGCCTCTTGACGGTCCTGTGAGTAAGCATATTCTAAATATGACAAAAATACTATGTTCATTTCACTGAGTTCCTATTATGGTTGTATTGTAACGACAGCTGCAACCTAGTAAAGAGCGACCTTCGCCCCAATATAACCGAAAACTAAAAAATTAGTTTTTAAATAGATGTTCAAAATTTAAAAGAATTGCCACTTGACACTGATAAAGGGGTCGTAAATATATCAATGTTAAACTTAAAATCAATGATACATTAAATTTATGGAAGTTTTGATAAAGAGCTTGAAAACTCTTAAAAACGGTGACAGACCAAAATAAAAATTATACCATCGGAGTCATCATGGTCGACAATCCTAAACCGGAGGATTGTAGCCCTCCATCTTGAATTTGAATGAAATCATATTTTAGCTTAGGTAACAATTGATCTTTCCCTTTTCCCCTTTGTTTTGCTAGGGCCGCCATGTGACTGAAAAGTGCACGGAGATGGTTGTGCATTTGAAACTTAATGCTTTTATCTACCCACAAGTGGTTTTGTTAGAACTAAAGTAAACTGCAATTTTTTAACAAAAGCTGCATCTTCTGGTGTTATTTCTCTAGTGACACCGTAGGAAATGGTGAATACATGACGCTAGTTATGGCGACGAAAGATAAAGCCAAATGTAGGAAAAAGAAACAAAAATACCAGAGCTTCTGAAATATCTACTGCAGAAAGGCAATACTTCAGGGGTTAGAGAAAAAGACAGAAAAAAACGCTAAGAAGAATAATACAAAATCTGAATCAAAGGTATTCGATGGATGAAGGCTGTTGACAAGAAACGGCAGACAATATTAAGATTTGCAATCGTAATGCTGAAGATTACTTTAAAATCATAGCAAATAGTTTTAGATGAATGCAGAAAAGATGAAAGCTCGAAAAAAGTACATCAAATTAGTTCATAACAAAAAACGAATAGATATTGAAGCGATAAAAACTGTCAAGAAAAATTCAAAGAAAATCCTAACAAAGAGCGATAGCTTCAAAAAATGGGCCAGTATCTACTAGGCTACAGCTAAAAGTTCTATTTTTAATAAGCTTTTAAAGCTCAAAGAAAAATTTTTACGAAAAATAATTTAAAATAATTTAAGATAGAATAAAATTCATTCTTTAAAGAACAACCAATTTTGGTAAGTTTTTTTTGTAAAAAACAAGAAGCAGGGATGAATAAGAAATTAATGTTTGGGTAGGCACCGATAAAAACTAGGCACTACATCGGTATTTTCAACCCTCCTCTCCCCCTACCTTGTAATTAGTGTAATTTTAGACCTTCTAAAATTTAAGACCTTCTTTGAACCCCCCCTGGATCCACCCCTGACAAAAGTATATATATACAAATCTACATATTGTCAGATCATAAAATCCTGTTCATATACTAAAACATTTGCGATGGGATGTTCCGACTCCAGAATCTTTAGCACTGTTTAGTAAATTACACGCCCTAAAATTTTGCTACGAATGTCCTTTCTTAGCCCTGGTTGTCAAAGCGGCATTTTGGGTATCATTTTGACCCTTTTTGGGTTTCCGGAACTTTTCTAATTTTTGGGTCAATTTTTCCGTCAAAATGACACTTTTTTAGTTTTTTTCAATACAAGGGCCTTAAAAAATATACTTCAGTGGTTACATATGACATAAAAAAACCATAAAAAGAGTGTCTAAAAAAGTAAGAGCTACAGACTAAGATATTTTAACCGCTGTTTTAAATTCTTTTAACGGCCGAATCAAGAACTTTTTGCTCCAGATATTTTATTATTAGCGATAAGATGCTATAAATAGTAGGTTGACCTTCTCACATGCAGCAGGATTTGGACCCGAAAATTTAAACTTAAAATACATGATGCAACAGGGGGATAGTCCCACCCAGAAAACTCTAAAAATGGTTGTCTATAAATACACTTTTTGTATACCCCCTTGTAAGGATTAAATATGGGTACATCAATGTTTTAACTTATATTCAAAAGAGTTTTATTTTTTACTATTTTACTAATATTATGTAAAAATATTTACATTTATTATTGTTTATCTTTGGATTGAAACAGCATCCCAGGATCCTTTGGATCTTTTTTGTCGTCTTCCTTTTCAACTGCAGCCTTCAGAATATTGGCATGCACCTTCTACGCTGCATGAGCTCCCATTGGCATTGGCATTTTTTGGCAGTCTATAAAAATCTGTTCTCTTTCATTTTGTTTGTCAGTAATACACAGACCAGTCGTTATAATTACACTTTGGGATAAAATCACAACCATTCATAGCTACAGCACCAATAATGTACCCTGTTCGAAATTTGTTAAGTTGAACAATATTCAACTTTCATTCGTAAACTTTATAATAGACGAGTCAGTGTGACGATTTAAGTGATAATCTTTAGAAATTAGAAAAGATACAAGCTTGGGACAGCAGTTTTTCTATATGGTGGTTTAAATTTTCTGATTCTCTAGAATAAGTAAGGGTACTGGTGCATTATACCTAACACAGCGTTATATACTGTCCAAGGGAACCAGACACGGAGACTCGTAAAACGTGTATTTGCTATCTCAATTGATCGCAAAGCGTTGTTTCTCATTGAATTTACAATATTGAAACTGTTGTTTTTTGGGGTTTAGGGTGGGGGGAAGGTACCTAGGTTAGATTACGTATTTAACATATGCTATGCTTTACCCCCACCCCCCCTAATGTGCAAATATATAGCCCAAATTTGTTTCTAAACTATTATATATTCAACCTATTTTATTTTATTCATCAGCGTTAACCAAACTTGACTTTTTAGAAAGGCCCATATAAAGGGATTGTACCGTAACAAATTTCGGCTATATATTTGCACATTAGGGGGAGAGGGGAGGGGAAAGCAAAGCATATATTAAAATCGTAACCTAACGTTACCTAACCTAGATACCATTTTTTCCCCTAAACGAAAAAAAACAACAAAAGTTTAAATATTGTAAACGCACTGACAAACCTCGGTTTGCAATCCAATTCTCTATTGAAAGAAACCCGTTTGACTAGTTTCTTAAGCATCTTAAGTACCGAATTCCTTACCTATTACCTATTTATAAACCTATATGCGTTTAAATTTTTAACGTTATTTTTTAATGGGCGGCTACTTTTTTAACACACTAACTAGCCTCATTATTCCGGGAAGGCGCCAGAGCATCCACACGTCAGGACCACTACCGTCAGGACATCGACAAAATCCGTCACAACATCAACAGTCATAGCATTGACACGTCAGGACATAGACAGTCACAATCGCTACCCATCAGAACATCGACAGTCATAACATCAACACGTCAGTTCATCAACAGTCACAATAGCTACCCATCAGAACGTCGACAGTGATAACATCGACACGTCATGACATCGACAAAATCCGTCATAACATCGACAAAAATATCCGTCAGAACATCGACACATCAGGACATCGACAGTCATAAAATTTAAACGTCAGGACATAGACAGTCACAATCATTACCCCTCAGAACATTGACAGTCATAACATCAACACGTCAGTTCATCGACAGTCACAATTGCTACCCGTCAGAACGTCGACAGTCATAACATCGACACGTCAGGACATCGACAAAATCTGTTCTAACATCGACAAAAAATCCGTCAGAACATCGACACGTCAGGACATTGACAGTCATAACATCGACACGTCAGTACATAGACAGTTACAATCGTTACGCGTCAGAATATTGACACTCATAACATCAACACGTCAGTTCATCGACAGTCACAATCGCTACCCGTCAGAATGTTGACAGTCATAACATCGACAAAATCCGTCATAACATCGACAATAAATCCGTCAGAACATCGACAGTCATAACATCGACACTTCAGGACATAGACAGTCACAATCACTACGCGTCAGAACATTGACAGTCAGAACATCAACACGTCAGTTCATTGACAGTCACAATTGCTACCCGTGAGAACGTCAACAGTCATAACATCGACACGTCAGTTCATCGACAGTCACAATGTCGATGTCCGACAGTTATGACTGTTGATGTTCTGATGTGTCAATGTTCTGACGGATTTTCCTTGTCGACGAAATGACATTTAGTGCTTGTGACGGTTGTTCGAAATGGTAACATCTCCTTTGTTCCATCCTACTCATTGTACTTCTTTTCAGACGGCAATAGTTCTTAGTCCATTCTTCTTTGAAATATCTCCACAGGCTAGGCTAGACTAGCTCATTTAGTCTCCATAGAAAACCTAACTAGGCCTAGGGAAAATCAGAGGGAAGGGTAAATGTATAGACTAGGGGCTATTGAGAAGGAAACATTAAGAAAACATGTTTTTATTTCATCATAGTTGATTCAATTTACGGGTACACAGGTTGAAACAAGAGAGACGCATTGGCAGCATGCATGGGAAATATACAATTTGAGCTACATATTTGCACATTAGGAGGGGTTGGGGGCAAAGTAAAGTGGAGTTGCAATCAAATATTCTGTATTATGTAATAAATATACAATTATTCTGTATGTAACGAAGTAAGAATTGTTTTCTAAACATATTTCCTACTCAAAAGCCTCTGCTCTACACCTCTACTGAGGGAAGTTATTCGGCAGCAACTGTAAAGCCCATGCCACATCATAGTCACATCTATCAATAAAGAAAGCCAAATATCATGAATGACATGGCAATTTTCTTGATTTTAACATCACACTTGTATTTAAAAAGCAAAAAAAATTAAATTGCAAGAAATTAGTTTTCTGAGTTTGCACCAACAGTAATTTGTGTCCAACTGTTCTCTATTATTGCTAAGTTTCCTTAACTTTTGTCAGATTCCTCTCCCAGATAGAAAACTCGCTGTTATAAAGTTCCATCTTTTCTAGTTTTAAAAAGTATGCCTTAAACCTTGACTCTGATTGGTCAGTCAAGAAATTTATACTTGAAAGTTGAACAATGGTCAATTCGAGAAATTACGAACGGCGAACGTAATTGGCGCTGTAGTCGTGCGTAATTTTGATTTTATCGACAAGTGTGACTATAATATAGCACACGCATGAGACTACTGTTTGTATTTTTATGATTAGTGACATTTCAAGTTCTCTGTGGAACAATCTTTTCATATTCTTTGCGTTGGTAAAATCCTTTTTTAGCTACTTTTGGCTATCTTGGAAAGGGGCTAGGTTAGGAAAATGAAACTTTCAGGGAAGGGTCTACAAGCTAAATTATGTATCGGGAAGGTATTTTGAAGTACATACCTCCATTCCTTCTCCCTCTAGAGGGTCCTAACCTTTGATGACCTTTAAAAATCTGTGTGTTATAAAAGTGAAACCTTGCAAAATAGTTCTTCTGCTTAAATGATGTATAACAAAATTGGGTACTTGGGCACTATATGGGCCTTTACAAGGAAACCAGTCACAAAAAACCCGCACATTCAAGAGACCGCTAGAGTAATGCAATGCAAAGCGTGGTTTTCATTGCATTTCCAATATTTAAACTGTTGTTTTTTGGGGTTTAGGGGGGGGAGGGTACCTAGGTTAGGTTAGGTTACGTATTTAATATATGCTATGCTTTAACGCTCCCCCCTCCCCTAATGTGCACTCACGAACGGTAGCCGGTAGAGCAAAACAAAAAGCAGATTCAGATTCTACACAAAATTTTACAATCGATGGCATTCATAACTCAATTTTGGCCGGAGATGCCTAATACGACAATCATCATCCCAGCCGACGAGAAACGTGTCTTTAGACTTTGGGAGTTACTTGACCTGTCCCTATGTAAAAAATCCACTCAGTGCTTAGAAATGAATCGAAATTTCAAAAAAAAATCATTTCTCGTGTAGGTACAATAAATGGTATTATAAACTGGGTTTATGGAAATGAACCACAAAAGACCACACCTTTCTTTGTTTCTGAAGCAACAGTCAATTCGAACGAATAGCCACTTTTATATCAATATGATGAAAAGGAAAAACAGTGAGGTTCTAGCTTAGCCTTATTCGTTTTTCATGTTTTCGCCCACAAAGGAAGGGATCTTGTTGTCATTATTTGCTAATCAAGAAAAGCCACTATAACACAAAAAAAAAACAGGGCTTAACGGAGCTATTGAATAAGTTTCATAGGAAGAAATAGTCAATTTCCAAGGCTGGTATCACCAGCTATTATACCAATAGTGAGTGATATACAATTTTAAATTGTAAATTACAATTTAAATTGTTTAAATTGTGTATAAATTTGCTTTACTATTACTTGAACTGGAGAACAAATAACCATAATATGAACTCTGGAAATCCAGTTACTCTCTCTATACAACGGAGAACTTCAAGTTATGACACATATTCTAAAAATAGTTTATATTCCTAATACTATCAAGATAGCTTCACTTTGAACATATCTACAATGCTTCATAAAATGTCCCTAAATGCTTTATTTTTATATTGTAAAGTGTCCTTAAATTTAAAATTAAAGGGTTCACTTTTATTGTACCAAAACTCCTACATCATCAGTTGGTTTATTTTAGCAGAGGAGATTGAGTAGCTTGAAAGAAAATAAGAGTGACTAGGATCAATTTTGCTGAATCGAATGACTTGACAATCGGCAACAGTTAATTCAAGAAGCCATGCCTCATCTCATTGACCGAGATGTCCAAGATTATTTTGTAGAAGAAAAGAATTATTGTATTGAAGGAATTTTATTCATTTTCATTATATTTGATGGTAACTGACCGCTTTGGGAGAAGTTTACGAAGCATCTTTTGGTCAATAGCACAAGTCGTAGAAATAACTAGTTTCTGGCATTTTAAGCTGGACATATTATGGACATGTACCAAAAAGTTTATACAGAACATACACCAAAGAGTTTGTATTTTCTGTCTCTATGACATGCACCGAAAAGTCGGCTACATTGGTTGGTAGTGTTGTTCTTTTATACCCAGGGTTATCACCGTCCGAGATTAATCCAGGTATTCCGGGATTTTTTTTTTGCGGTCCGGGATTTTTTTTTGTGTCTGGGTTTTTCGGGATTTTTTTGTAAAAAAAAAACGGAATTTTTTTGCTGAAACCGAGATTTTTGATTAAAAAGATATGTTCAACGATTGTGGTTGATAGTCTACTAATTTTTTATGCACGGTATCACTAATATTCTCTGTTTTTGTTTGTTTCCTCTGGATTTGCGCTATTAGTCTATTACACTGGGGCAACAATTTTTTCGTTTGGGATTTGACTTTTGAAAATTCGAATCCAATGTTACAACAAGTGGCGAATTCAGAACAAAAACATTCATTTGAGTTCTTGACATCATTTCGAGAGCCTCGAATGTATTCAGAAATCTAGGGAAGCGGAAGCTATAAATACCATCGGAAAACTTGTCATGCTCAGCTCAAGTGTCTTTTTAGTTCGGTGTTTTGCAGATGAAACTTCGCAAAAAATTAGTTTTATAAAGTCATGAACAAATGATTGCCAGCATTCTGGGATTTCCTTAGGTTGCTGCAAGTTTCAATAGTTTAGGATCAATATACTTAGTCGTACGTTTGTGCTGTTTATAGAACGTACATCAATTAGTTCAAAAGATCGCTCTGATCGCTATCAACGTATTCCCCAGATTTTTCTAATATTTTTAGACACTTTCATGCTCATAATATTCCACTCAGTACTTAAGTTCTAAATTTTGAAGATCGCAGATGAGTATCCAGATAAACTAAGAAAAATTGAAAATGTTTATCTGGATTACGTTCTCTAAGAAGACTTAGTGTTTATTTGTGTGCTAACCGAACTTAGTTTCATTTAATGAAGCTCATTTGTCCAGTTTCTTAGGGTCGTCTTTTGAGCTCTGATTACCGAAATGATTGCTTAATCGTATCAATAAATACCTGAGAAACTACTTTTTTTTAGTTGGTTGCTTCACTTAGCGCTTTTTACTAATAACTCGGTAGTAACAGTTTTTTCTGACTTTTGCCTTATATTTTTCTATTCAAATACCCAGAGGCCGGGTTTAATACCAAGAAAGTTGGATTCTAAGTACCCAGATTCGGGAAAAAGGGGTTTGTTTTTCTTCCGGATCTTTTCGTGTGAAAACAGCAGATTCCTTTTTTTTTATACAATGAAGAATCCGTGTAATGAATGTTTGAATGATATCGTTTGGATTTTTCTCAGATTTTAGTACGTTTGGAATCCAGGTTTTCTGGGTAGTGAAGTCGGGTCTTGAGATTTCAAAAGGATGCTTTTGTAAGACGAATGATAGTTCCGCTGTCCGCTTCTTGATTGGCGAGACTTTCGCTAAACAGAAAATCAGGTATGGTAAAAGGGAAAGGGACGTATGAAGATGTGATACAAAGCAACTTTTACCGCTTGTCAAGCCATATTGAATATTACCGCGTCTAGACTATCCATTTTCTGGAAAAATGGGACGAAAATCTGGGAATGTAGACAGGTCTTCCGTTCCATTTTTCCATTTTCTGGGCAGGAATAATCAGAGGGTAAGAAAATGGAAAATGGGATGGAAGTGGTAGCATGGATAGCTTTTCTGGAAAATGCCAGAAGAAGGAGACAATTAGACACGATAAGTGATAAATAAAAATAGTTGTCTAAGATGGTTTTGAATAGAAAAAAGGCAAATTGTCTAACTGAGGGTTTAGATTTGTTTTTATCGATTTTGGCTCAGGAAAACAGACTTGATGAGGATGGCTAATAAATTTGTACAGATATTTTTTAAAAAAACAACCAGGTTTTTGAAAAAACAGCCAAGTCTGGACGACTATTCCCTTTTCCAGATTTCTGTCCCATTTCTCCAGATAGTCTGGACGCGCAATATGGCTGCGAAGCGTGACTTCAATTTTGGGTGGGAAATTCAAATAGCGATGAAACGCGAATGCGTCGACACGTTTTTTTGGAACTTTGGTTAGTTGTTTTGGCCTAAAATGTCTGTCGTAGATTCTACTAATCCACCAGTACGTTTTCACGTCGAAATAATGCTAGGAATATTGACAATCAGTTGTTAGTTACAACTAGAAACCCCGTTTCACTGCACTTCAAATTACGCGCCTTGATTTTTACGCCATCACTGTGCAGTCCTATGTTATATAACCTAAAAACGGTACTGGTGCATTATATAGGCCTTTTTAAAAAGTCAAGTTTCGTTAATGTTAATGAAATAAAAAAAATAGGATGAATATATAATAGTTTAGAAACGAATTTGGGATATATATTTGCTTATTAGGGGGGGGGGGATGGGGGTGGGGTGGGTTTTGGATATAGCATAAATTAAATACGTAACCTAACCTAACCTAGGTACCTTTTCCTCCCCCTAAACCCCAAAAAACAACAATTTAAAAATCGTAAATGCAATGAAAACCACGCTTTACATTGCATTACTCTATAGCGGTTTCTTGAATTAACCCGTCTGGTGGGTTTTTGGCGACTGATTTTCTTGTAAAGGCCCATACAACGCACCAGTACCCAAAAAACTGTATTCCGGGATTTTTTCTAAATTTCGGATTTGTTTTTGGAAGAAAAATGGGGTTTTTATTTTTGAGCTGATGGCAACCCTGCTTGTACTATCATTTTCATTAAGAGTTTCCGATAGCCATTCTTTTTTCAGGAGTAGAGAGGCCACAGCACAGCCAGCCCTTTGGCTGGCTGAAAACCAGTCATTTAATTAAAATAGTAAGCACTTAGTTCTTTGTATCTTCAATAAATGTAGGTCAATATATACCAAATCATATTATTGAGTTAGGACTAAAGTGAATACACCATTCGATGCCTTTTTTTATGCTGATTACGAATATAATAAGCATTTCTATCGGAAATGAATTTCAGCCCCCCCCCTATATATGCCAATTCAGGGTTAGGTTAGGTATAGCCTATATAGGGGGGGGGGCTGAAATTCATTTCTGATAGAAATGTTTATTATATTTGTAGTCAGCATAAAAAAAGCATCAAATGGTGTATTCACTTTATTTGAAACTCAATAATATGATTTGATATATGGAGAACTGATTTACTACAGAATTGATTTTTGGTATATGGTATATGATTTGAGTTTCAAATCATATTATTGAGTTTCAAATAAAGTGAATACACCATTTGATGCCTTTTTGGTCAATATAGGCTATACCAAATCATACTATTGAGTTTCAAATAAAGTGAATACACCATTCGATGCCTTTTTTTATGCTGATTATGAATATAATAAGCATTTCTATCGGAAATGAATTTCAGCTCCCCCCCCCCTATATAGGCTATACCTAACCTAACCCTGAATTGGCATATATAGGGGGGGGGGGGGCTGAAATTCATTTCTAATAGAAATGCTTATTATATTTGTAATCAGCATAAAAAAAAGTATTCACTTTATTTGAAACTCAATAATATGATTTGGTATATATTGACCTAAATGTATAGGGTAAAAAACCAGTATCCAATTGAGCAAAATTATGTAAAACTAAAACCCTCACACCTTTTTACCAAGAAGAATTGAGAAGGATTGGGTATATTAATGAATAGCAAAAAGTCTAAGCTATGCTTCAATATGGTTATTATTCAGATTATTTAAGATCAAAGACATGAAATTCTTAGTTTATTGACTTACCTGCAGGGACCTCTTTTTGGAAATACCAATTATCCTATTTTGATGTATATATCCTTTTAGTGTTTCAGTTTTATTCATATATTAATAGAAAGCTGATTTTCTTCTGATTCTAGAAATGTAACTTTTATTGCTTGATATTTATTCTATAAATCACAAATATTTAAATATAGTTTTTCTTTTCAATTGCTTTTCAAAACAGAGACCATATTTTCAATTTATGCTGACAAATCATTGGTGAAAATTTGACCAAGAAGGTGGGGTTCTTGTTACTGCCCTCACATTGCTTCATGTTGTAGTAAAAAGGGGTGGTCCAAAAACCCATTGCTATTTTTCCGAAATGCCAAAGAAAAGTGGTCTTTCCCAAAAAGAGGTCTTTTACCCTAGTTGTTAGCCTAGCCTCTTCTGACAGAATTTAGGCAAGCAAACAGGTAAAAAGCTTCAGGCCTATGCTGTTTCTATGGTTAACCTATTTATTAATGGAGTACATGCCCCTACCCTATTAATGTGAAAATATTTACCTAGAATTGTATCCAAAATCCATTGTTCTCTCAGGTTAAACTGAAGGTGTTTTGGTAAATATGGGGCAGCCTATAGCCTATTATGGACAAAATTCTACTTTAGCCACTTTTGGCTATCTTGGAAAGGGTTTAGGTTAGGAAAATGAAACTTTCAGGGATGGGTCTACAGGCTAAAGTATTGGTAAAAACTTAGAATTGTGACTCCTGATAAGGAGACATGTTAAGAAAACAATTCTTACTTTTAAATATGTATAATGATACTAGTTAACATAGGCTATTATCCAAGGGAGAACCATTATCATCAAGTCTATCCTCTTTTATCCTTCCTTCTTTTTCCAAATTAAAAGAAAAATTTACAATTTTCTCCATGCTAGCCTAGAAATGCACTGCCTAAATCTTTTGAAATTGCTGCTATAAATTGTTTTTATAGATAGAGTTCATTTGGACAAGTTCCCAACCAAGTGTTGATTTTGAATTGAAGTTAGGTTAGGTTGTATTAATATTTTGTATTTTGCCACTGCTTTATCTATCATTAAAAAAAAAACAGAATAATGCTATCTATAAGATCAATTTATTTGGCAACATTGCCTACATAACAGGTCTATACCAATTGAAATTTTGATAAAACAACATTTTACCTTAATTTTCAGGTATCAGTTTCTTTTTCTATGGCTTTAGTTCTGAAAATGCAATTCCTGATATTTGAGTAGATTTCTAAGCCATATCAATGTTTTTTTCCCAAATTTTGGAAATGTATTTGCATATCTTTAAAACCTTATAAATTGTGATTAAGCAAAGTTGTGGAGCTGAAAACAATTGTGTTATACTTTATTTAAGGAGAAGATATATTTCAAAGTTTCTTTTTTATAACACAAAGATATTTAGAGGTAATGAAAGGTCAGGACCCTCTAGAGAGAAAAGGAGTGTAGGTAGGTACTTCAATTTACCTTCCCAGGACATACTTCAGCCTGTTGACCCATCCCTGGAAGTTTCATTTTCCTAACCTAACCCCTTTCAAAGATAGTCAAAAGTACCTAAAGTAGAATTATAGGCCTACCATACTTTGTACCTTCAAATAAAGATACCACTTTATACCTTTTTTGGTAAAATTCTACATTAGCTACTTTTGGCTATCTTGGAAAGAGGCTAGGCTAGGAAGGGATGTGTCTACAGGCTAAAGTATGTCCTGGGAAGGTATTCTAAGTAGCCTACCCACCTCTGCTCCTTCTCCCTCTAGAGGGTCCTGACC
Organism: Artemia sinica; assembly: GCA_027921565.1. Taxonomy (NCBI): domain Eukaryota; kingdom Metazoa; phylum Arthropoda; class Branchiopoda; order Anostraca; family Artemiidae; genus Artemia; species Artemia sinica. The sequence goes on along the minus strand of CM051270.1, from coordinate 21,152,536 downwards.
TTTTAAAATCTGTGTTATAAAAGTGAAACCTTGCAAAATAGATCTTCTGCTTAACTAAAGTACAACAAAATTGTTTTTAGTTTCACAACTTTGTTCAATCCTAATTTATAAGGTTTTAAAGATATGAAAAGACATTTCCTAAATTTTGAAAAAAAACATTAATATGGCTTAAAATTCTACTTAAAATTCTGGCTTAGAAATTCTACTACAGAATTGCATTTTCAGGGCTAAAGCCAGAGAAAAAGAAACTGAAAATTAAGGTAAAATTTTGGTATAAATTTAGGACCAGTAGCCTACTGGTCATAAGGAGACATTTTAAGAAAACAGTTTACTTCATAATATGCAAAATAATCCTAGTTAACATATTTTCCAGGGTGAGAACCTTTATCCTCACTTCTTTCCTCTTTTTTTTCCAAATTAAAAAAAAAACAAATATGGAAAAAGCTGTGCTTTCAATAAATGTTTTTTCTGTTTTAAAATTTGTGCTGAATGATTTGCCATCCTATAAATTTTTTTTATTAATGGCATTCATCCTGGCCATTCTTAGTTTTGTAAATTTTTTTTTATGATTTAAAACAGTGGCTAAAATACAAAATAAACCACCATCTACATATTTGCTAAAAACAGAATTGAGAATAAGTGTTATGAAAATAGATACAAAAATTACATTTTTTATTCTAGAATGATCTAGCAGTTTCACTATCAGATTGAATTATACAGATGATTAATTTATAATAAATACAGATGATTAAACTTTTTGCTGAAATGTCATGAAACAAGATGATAACACATACAATAATATATATGATTTAATTTAGTAATTGGCTGGTGCATTAAATGGTGCCAGGTCATTTTTGAACTGGCTGATGAATATCAGCAAGTTTTCCCATAAAACTTGACAAGATAACCAGCCATGTGGTCAGATCTCCCATGCTTGGGAATTGCTTTATGCATTGAATGCCATAGATGTTCAGTATTTTTTGTGAGGGTCCCAGTCACAGGGTCCACAAAATTTAACAAATGGTTAACTGTTACATGCTGAAAACTTTGTATGATTAATCTACTGTAAGCACTCCAACAATCACATATAATGTCAAGCAGTGTCCAAGCAAAAAAATTCCAGTGTCCCTTTCAATTCCCTGAAACAACCACTGCCCTTCAATGAAGTGTGCCCTATTGTACTTTTGTTTCCCTATCTTTGCTTTGTCAATTTCAACAATTTTTCCTGGACCAAGCCAATGAAACACTATGCTTATCACTAAAGTCTAGGCATATTTCATGACAAAACTTTGCCAATCAATGATGGTAGCTGACAAAATGCCAATCTCATCAATCATAAATTGCTGAATGTTGAGATCCTCTGCTCAAGTTGCAAAAAAATGCCATAATTTTGGTTATTTGTTGATAAGAGAGCTTTGAATTTTTGCACCAAGTCCCTGTATTATGCCTTTATAGAAAATTGCAGTTTTTTTTATAACTTGATGTCCACATATCTCCATTCTTGTTTTTTGAAAGCAGAATGCACATCTTGCCTGATCAAAATAGCATTCTTGATGACATCCAAGGCAAAACATTGTATTTGGAAGAATATTATGGTTAATCAGAAATTGTTGTATGTCATCTTCAGTTTGATAGAATGCTTTAAGAGATTTTATTTTATTTTCACACAAGACACATAAATTTTTCATTAATGGCATGATTTAAAATTTTTCTTCCAGCACAATTAATTAAAATACATAAAAAATAGGATAGGTCAAAACTTAGAAATTTTTGTTGTACATATTTACAAAACTTGGTATAAAACTTTTTGCTAACTGCTGATGGGCATAGCTTACTGGCTGAAGTTTCTCAACAGGCACTGCAACCCTGTGCAGGAGTTGTTTTGTTGTGGATTGAGGGGGGAAAAGGGGTTTGTGGATTGGGTGGATCAGAGATTTTCTTCCAAATTTCATGCACAGTTTCTCTTCTTTTTTTCAGAGTTTGCATTTTAAACTTTTTCAGCAGCTCTTCATACAACATTTCTGCCTGCTTTGATACTATCATTAGAGCTCTTTTGATCCTGGCGCTTTGCTCAGTCATCAGTCCAAAATGCCACACAGGAGCTGCATATTCCAGAATTGGGCAAATAAAAGACGTAAATGTTTGGAGGAGGTGATCTGGAGGGGCTCCATGTTTTGACATAAGCTTAAGCATCTGCAGCCCAGCATTCCCCTTTTTACTAGACTAGATGTGTTTGCTTCCCATTTTAAATCACTGGTAATAATAACTCCCAAGAGTTTAATATTCCTTACTTTAAGAGAATCAGAGATAGTTGGTAGAAAATTTTGTTCAGAAGAATTTGAAAATGAAATAGTTAAAATTGAAGATTTACTGTGATTTACTTTCATATTTGAACTGGAAGCTTTAGTCTTCACATTATCAGTTAAAATTTGAGCTTTACTACATTTATTTGCTTCACAAATTTCTCCAAGGGTAAGGTTCTCAACATATTTCCAGCAGTCTTCACAATCATTAGCAATATCATTGATCGTAACTAGAAAAAGAATAGGACCCAGAATGGTACCTTGAGGTACACCACAAAAAACTGGCTTGGGTTCAGAGAAAGACTTCTTATATTTTAAAATTTGGTACCTATTTATTAAAAAACTCTGAATCGTTTTTACAACAGCAACATTCACTCTAAAATCAATTAAAAGCTTAGAAATTAAAATGTTATGATCAATCAAATTGAAACCCTTTTTAAAATCAATTGTTATTAAGTTTAGCCATTTACCGGGTTGATCAACATGCTTAAAAATAAAATGTTAAAGACTGACTAGATAATGGGATGTTGATGTATTCTTTCTGTTACAGTACTGATGAGGATCTAAGAGGGGTTCATCTTCAGCTTTTAGCCAATTTGCTACAAAACTTTTGTATATTTTTCTGATCAAGGGGGTCAAAGGGATTGGCCTCACACCATCAAAATTAAGTTCAGTATCTTTTTTAGGGATTGGAGTAACATACCCCATTTTCCATATTTGTGGGTAAACTGAAGAAGTTGAAATGCAATTAAAAGTTAGTGGCTTAGTCAATTTGTCAGGAATTGCTTTTATAAGTTCAATTGGAATATCTATGGGAGTTATACTAATTTGTTTAAGTTACTTTATTTTACTAAAAACTTGATCCTTAGAAATTGTAGGTAAAGGTATGCCATCATGTGGAATTTTCTGATACTCTTGGTTCATTTTATTTACATCAAGACACAGCAAAGACTGAAGTATTCTGGCCAAATGAACATTTAACTGGTTAGCAACTGTTTCATCTTTAGAATCTGAGCAAAAATCAACACCACTAGGGGATTTTCCACAAATTTGTTTTATTTCCTTACACCACATGCTAGGCTTTGATTCAAAAAGATTATCAATTTTTTTTGTGGTAATACTCAGCCACAGCTTTTCTTGGCATTTTACGTACTTTGTTGCAGAGCATATTGGCATTTCCTATTTTCCCTTCTTTTCTTAGTTGAATTTTATACTGAATCAAATCTTTAATTTCTTGGGTTATGTAAGGACAATCTGTGTTACACTGCTTGAACTTTTTCTCAGGAAAGCATTCTTCATATTTCTTTCTTAATTTATCTTGCAAAAATTCAGCTTTTTCATCAGAGGACTCTAAAATTGCTACCTCATCCCAGGACTCAGATGTAATCCAATTTCCAAATTTTAAGAGACCCCTGTCCAAAAGAGGTTGATAGGAAACTTTATCAATGACATTTTACTTTATACAAAGGCAGCAGAGCCCACTTTATCATGTAGTGGTAGCTACCACCAAGGGGAGGTAGGTCTTGAGGTTCATTATAACATTCTGACAAATTTGTGCAAGTTACGTCATTTTTAGTATTACCTATTATGTTTAAAAACTAAATGTTGCATTAAGATTAAATCAAAATGCACTGTGATAATGCTAATTCCCAATAAGGCATCCCAGCAGCATCCCAAGAATGACTGAGGGTATTATGTTCAAACTTTTGGGGCTACTTCTGCTCTTAAAATTTAACCCAATCAAAATAGCGTAAATGTATCCAAGCTATCAAAGAAAGTACATATTTTTTGCAGATGGTATTAAGTTTTCCATTTCAGGTCAACTAGAGGAGGTATGAAACTAAATTAAGCAGTACTATTTGTGTCCAGATTTTTAAAAGTGTGTATGTTGTCAAAAATTGCTGAAAATTTTTCTCCAGCATACAAATAGCAGGCCAAACTAGTCTTGAAAAATGAAAAGATTTAAAGTGTAATTTTTTTTCCCCTGAAAAGACCGTGTCAATATAAAACAAACAGAAATGAATTAAAAAAAACTTTTTCCACAAAATATGTTTTTCAAAGAAAAGTAAAGAACTCCATTAAACAAAAAATGAGCAAAAATAAAATCAAATAATCTACCAAGTGTGAAACTACCACAAATCAGCATTGATAAATAAATGAAACCCAAAACAAACAGAAATTACAATAAATAACCGAGTCAAACTCAAAACGAGCAGAAATTAACATAAGTTAGGCGCAACACCCCTATGCCTTCCCAAGGCCAGGACAAAATTTGCACTTTACTGAAAAAATACAAATGAATGTGCATTGTCAGTTTAATATACATATACTGATATTTAGTAATCAAAATGTTAGTATTATATGATTTATTAAAGTTATAAAAGTAAAAACATTAGATTTTTTTCAGTAAAGTGCAAATTTTGTTCTGGCCTTGGGAAGGCAGACACAGAAATTGGTTTTACTCAGATCAAGAACTTGAGTGTGGCCACTTTAATTGACAAGTACCATAAGATGAAACCAAAGAGGATCACTTAACTAACTCTATACATTAGATAATTAATTAAAATATACCTCCATAGTAGTTTATCTAAAAGTCAATTTGAAGGACGCAGGTTGCTGACAAAAAACCCACTGTTGTGGTATTCAATTATTATGAAGGTAATTTTTAATGAAATACACCTTTTTGTTATAATTTTTGTGTCAATAGTTCCTCCATTGTCATAAATGATTTAGACATAAAATAGTTCTGAATGTAATAGTCAATTTGAAGGATGTGGGTGAAAGAAACAGAAATTTTTCCGTGCATGAGGGGGATATCCTCTCCTTAATACCTCACTCTTCACACCAAAATTTCTTTTTGTATTTTAAATATCTCCTTACTCTAATTAAACAGCTTTTTTTCAGGAGTTGTTCTTAAATAATTGGGGGAAAAAGTTACAATTAGTGTAAAAATGAGGTATTGAGGAGAGGAGCCCACTCCTCATGCACAAAAAAATTTCGGTTCGTCTTAACTTTGGATGTTGCTCCTTACTTTAAGTTGAAAAAATTTTCTTTTTTAAATTGTTTTTTTCAAATCATGCCAGAAATCCTCCCTCTGTGGAAAATGTTTCCTGGTAATTTTCTCAATGTCTCGATGGAAAGTTTCTCTCCCGTAAGAAATACCCCCCCCCCCCACGAAAAAATCCCCCAGACAATTTCAACTCCTTTGAAAATTTCCCCTGAGCATTTTCCCCTTTATATCTCCTCAAGTAAAATTAAATTGGCAAAGAGAAAGTGAGTCAAATAAAAAAGATTTTAGTTATGGGAATTGTGGTAAATTCTCCCGTATATGATTTCCCTTTGAAAGTTCATCCCGGAAACTTCCCTCCCCATGGATAAAATCTCTTCTTGAAAAATCCCCATTGCAGAACATTCCCCCATAGAAAATTCACCCTCCTAAAAAATCTCAGTCTACTTCCCAAAAATAAATACTAAATGTAGACACTAGACATATTTCATAACTTACAACCATTTCCCCTGGGATTTGCAGGGATGTGTCATCCCCAAAGGCATGACTATATGACTTTTCAACTATGCTGATCAATACGGCTGTCTCAAAATTTTGATCGTGTGACTTTGGGAAAAAAGGGGCGTGGGAGAGGGTTCTACCTGCCTCCCAATCATTTTGGTCACAAAATGGGGAACAAGCACTGTAGTTTCCGCTTGAGCAAGCCCTCTCCTGATCTTATATGACCATTGGTTTGGTGTGATCATCCTGACAAAAAAAAAGAAATAAAAACGCATACGAGATCATTCTTCTGGCAAAAATTACGAAATTTCACATTTTTTCAGAGGGAAGCTAGAAACCGTTACAGTAAGATTCTTTGATATGCCGAATTTGATGGTGTGATTTTATTAAGATTTTGTGACTTTTTAGGGGCTTTATCGCCCTGTCTCAAAAGCTACACAAATTTTCTCAGACTTCCACTGCTGGTGATGGGTAAATGAGACTCGATGAATATTATATATCTGGAGTCGGCGTAAAACCATTTCACTTGATTTACCTATTGTTATCAAAATTCCGTGCTTTAGAGTTTTGGTTGTTATTTGGCCGAGCTGCACCTTATTTACACTTTGTTGCCACCAACTACATGATTAAATGATCAGGCTTGAAATTCTCTCTCAGAAAGGGCATTGGTGGCAATATAGACATTAATTTTACAACAAATTTATATATGTATCTCTGAGACCCATATTACAAGACTTCCATGACTTGAGTGGATCAGATTTTCTTGGAACCAAAGAGTCCCTACTGAAAATCTGGAAAGCTCTGACAGATGCAACTGCTGATGAAGCTTGCCTTGCATTGACTACTGAAACTTCGTCATGTTATCCCCACAAACTGCCTTGATTTTGTAGCGGCTTAATTGCAGGGTCTGTCATGGCACTTGCATCCGTTGATACAGATTCCAGAAAGGCCAAATCCATGTCTCTTGCTATTATACCTTCAACTTGGAGAAGATCGCTAGGGGTAATATATAATTTTTTGAAACGCGAATTGAAGTATGTGGCAATCATGACGAACGTGATCTGAACAAGGCGTATAAGCCTAGAAGGTATTTTATCTAGCGAAGCCTTTTGGAGTTTCTCTGCAACATTTGAGAGTCCTCATTAAACATAGTTTGCGAACAGGCTATGCCAACTTCTGGATACAGCTGTGCATGCTGTGTATCAGCATAGATGAGTCAATGGATTGAATACATTATTCTTCTTCTCGACCATTTACGAAACAATTTTCTCCGTTGGATCTTTTTTGCTGGATGTTCACCAGTAGCTACAAAAAAAAAGTCGAAACAATATTATTTTCGATATCGATATTTACGTTTCGATATTTGATATCAATATTTGGTGTGATTTATCGATATCGATATTCAATCTCGCCCAACACTACCCTTCCTACATAACATCTTAATAGGCACAGAGAATGACGAAGCACGTTTTAACTTAAATAAACTCATACTAAGCTTAGATATAAAACGCTCCTTAATAAAAATAGCAGAATATCTAGAAATAAGATCATTTAGCACTGGTAATTTATTCAAATAGGCTTCATTAATGTTCCAAGACAAACCTTAGCATCAAATTCTGCTTGAACTTCTCATCTAAATCATGCCGCTATATCCCTTAATCTTGCTACTGAAATGGTGGGGACTATTTCTGACCATCTCCTTATTACATCTTCTTTCCAACTCCACGGTTTCAAAGAACAGAATAATTATGTAATTCCTCTTAGGCTAAGAACCCGTAGTGATTAGGCTAGAATCAGTTAATCTGCTTGTAGATATTTGCCAAGTAAAATATCAATACAGTGTTTCTAGACTGAAGTCATATTATATTTCAATTCTGATTTGTTTTCCTCTTCTACATGTTGTATTCTGAGTAAAGTTCGGGCTGCCTTCCATCTTTTGCGAAGATCAATTAAATTGTCAAAATATGACGTGAGACTTAGCCTGGATATTTATGTAGCCAAAATCAGCCATGCTCAGTCTTTTGTCGAAAATCAAGCTGTCCAACTTCAGAAAACCCATGAGGGTATTATTTCAGGCTGTTCTTAAGCCCTGGTCTTGTTGCTTCTTACCTCGAAGTAAAATTTTGGTTCAATCTCTGGAAGGATTGTGAACGTCCATCGACTGACGCTGTGAATCCTTTTTGTTTCTGTACAAAAGAGAAATTTATCTGAGGTTCCAACTCCTCATTGTAGAAACTTGTTAAACGCCAGTTCGGCTAGTGCAAAAAAATTATTAAATTGCAATTCTGGCTTGAAAATTCAGATAAAATTAGGCAGTGCATGCAAGAGTGTAAAAATAGAAAAAAAGATGAAGTCAGAGACAGTGTTGCCGGATGGGTGCAAATTGTGTGCATTTTGCCTTTCAGAAAGCTAGAGCTCAAAATTTGTAAAATTCAATCTTTTTGGACTGATTTCGGTACCAGATTCCGAAATCCAGACTAGTACTTTTCTTTTTAACTCGTATCAGAAAGGGAAGCCAAATACTCTGCCTATTTTACGCGTTGTTCTATTTTCCCGTGTTTCTGAATCAAACTTTGACGCAGTAAAAACTTGATATGAGATCAAGTGATCCCATTTATATCTACTCCACACTCAGCAATCGCTTGCAAATAGTATTCAAAATGCGGTGCAACACCATTAATGATCTTTGATCAGTCACTTTTCTGGAAAGATCTTATCATTACTGCTGCCGAGACGGATACAAGTCCTTTAAAAAAAATAGTCCTATATAAAACCGCATTTTGAATACTGTTTGCAAGCGATTGCTGAGTGTGGAGTAGATACAAATGAGATCACTTGGTCTCATATCTATCATGGGTGTAAAGAGAAGGAAGGCTTTCTCTCTGTAAGAGCCTGACTGCGTGTCAACATACAGCTCGCTCATAGCTCCCTGCCGACTAGGCAAGGGTGCAGAAAATAGTCTGGACATCCTCCAAAGAAAGCCGCAATATTTCAATTGATCCAGAATCAAACCGTGTGGCAGAGGGTCATGCACAAGCTTAGGATGTCCTAATTTATATCTGAGATGCTTCATGGGAATTCGGTTTGGTTCGGTTATCTGCCTTGACGTAACAAGCTTTTTCCTCTGAAGTACTGTTGAATACCTCAACAGTGGAGTCGGGGAAACTATTACGTCCATGCCGTGAAAAGTGTCGTTATCATCAAGGGTTTGGACATTGTCATCAACGTCACCAGCTATGTGCTGTATGCGAAAATCTCGTCCCGGTCCTTCAATGTTTGTGCTGTTAGAAACCGAAGCGTTACACTCACAGAGCTTCGTCTCGTAAAATGACGAACTGACACCCATAGCAGTGACCTTGTCAATTAGAAAGTGGCTGCTTAAACTGATGATACAACTGGAAAGTTAATCCAATTTGAGGAGGCGGTATTGAAAACATTCCTTAGAGATCGTTTATTAATTAGACCCCAACAATAAAGAAGAAAGGTCGTTTAAAATATACATACGAAAAATTAAATACATTTAATAAGGTAGAAACCAAATAACATACAGAGGAAATATATAAAGAGCAAAAGGACAAAAATGAAGCTATATTATTCAACAATTCATTATCGATTTTATATTTTCTTTAGTACTTCTGTAAGCATTTTAGATTTTATTTCTTGTTTTTTAGTACAATACTAAAATCAAAACTAACGTTTTGTCCTAGTTATAATCTAGCTTTTGCCCTCTTTAACAGTCAAAACCAAATCCAGCCGGATTGGGAATAAGTCCAGGCAAAGCAATATCCAGGGGCAGGGGTTAGGAGTTTTGACCCCCCCCCCCTCCCTCGTAAAAACGTAACAAAAATAGATATGAAAAAATTTGAGTTTTTTGGGTAGACCCCCCCTCCAAAAAAAAAAAAAAAATTCTTGCACTAAACACCCCCGAAAAAAATCCTGGATATGGCCCTGAGTCCAGGTCTTAACGAAAAAAAAAAAGAAAAGAAACGTAAGAACTGGAAAAATCTAGAAAGCTACAATGCGAACTTATCCGCCAATACTGAGTAGTATCTGCAATACTGAGAGGTCGCCTATTCTTCTGAAGTTTTTAACAGGTGGGTCTGAGAAACTATAACAAAATATAAGTCTCTTTCCGTATTTCTGGGAGAGCTCCCGGAAATACTAAATGAAAAAGTTAATGGAACGCGCAAACAACTGAACAAAGTTTCAATCTACCAGTAATAACTTACTGAATGACAGGTCTAGGTCTAGGTGTAACACTACAGGTCTAGGTGTAACACGGCCATGCCTATTCATTGGTTCTGCTGGCTGTCCTGGGGCTATTGGATGCATAATTTGATTCTGTAAAATATATTGTACTAAATGATGTGACTGAAAAACTTTCTATTTTCTTATTGGCACAAAATTTACATAAAAGTCAACAACTAAGTATTATAGCGTCTTTACTGCGTCAAAGTTTGATTCAGAAACACGGGTAAATAGAACAACGCGTAAAATAGGTAGAGTATTTGGCTTCCCTTTCTGATACGAGTTAAAAAGAAAAGTACTAGTCTGGATTTCGGAATCTGGTACCGAAATCAGTCCAAAAAGATTGAATTTTAAAAATTTTGAGCTCTAGCTTTCTGAAAGGCAAAATGCACACAATTTGCACCCCATCCGGCAACACTGTCTCTGACTTCCTCTTTTTTTCTATTTTTATACTCTTGCATGTACTGCCTAATTTCATCTGAATTTTCAAGCCAGAATTGCAGTTTTAATATTTTTTTTGCACTAGCCGAACTGGCGTTTAATAAGTTTCTACAACGAGGAGTTGGAACCTCAGATAAATTTCTCTTTAGTACAGAAACAAAAAAGATTCACAGCGTCAGTTGATGGACGGTCACAATCCTTCCTGAGATTGAACCAAAATTTTGCTTCGAGGTAAGAAGCAACAAGACCAGGGCTTAAGAACAGCCTGAAATAATACCCTCATGGATTTTCTGAAGTTGGACTACTTGATTTTCGACAAAAGACTGAGCATGGCTGATTTTGGCTACATAAATATCCAGGCTAAGTCTCACGTCATATTTTGACAATTTAATTGATCTTCGCAAAAGATGGAAGGCAGCCCGAACTTTACTCAGAATACAACATGTAGAAGAGGAAAACAAATCAGAATTGAAATATAATATGACTTCAGTCTAGAAACACTGAAGTATTGATATTTTACTTGGCAAATATCTACAAGCAGATGAACTGATTCTAGCCTAATCACTACGGGTTCTTACCCTAAGAGGAATTACATAATTATTCTGTTCTTTGAAACCGTGGAGTTGGAAAGAAGATGTAATAGGGAGATGGTCAGAAATAGTCCCCACCAATTCAGCAGCAAGATTGAGGGATATAGCGGCATGATTTAGATGAGAAGTTCAAGCAGAATTTGATGCTAAGGTTTATGTCTTGGAACATTAATGAAGCCTATTTGAATAAATTACCAGTGCTAAATGATCTTATTTCTAGATATTCTGCTATTTTTATTAAGGAGCGTTTTATATCTAAGCTTAGTATGGGCTTTGGTTTATAGGACTTATGGCGAAGGGCCATACCATACAGAAAAACTTCTCTTTGCAACTCGTTTTTAAATACAATGAGCACTGAGCGACTGGGTATAAGATTACCATCATTTTTCAAGCTGAGTCTTATGGCTGTTGTTGGTTGGACCGGATGACCTGAAGAATCAATTAGTTCAGTTGTAAATTCCTCTATTGGTATACCGGTGTCAACACCATAAACCACGTATTTATAGGACTTTTCTACTTCTTTAGAAGTGGCAAAGATTTTGGAACCCTCAACGATTAATTCCTTAGACCTTGAAAGGACTGAATCTGCGGCCTTGTGAGAGGTAAAATAAAGATCTATCAGACCGTCTTTTAGGAAAACTACTTCAGAAGTTGAGTTAGCTAGTAAAAATATAGGCTTTCTAATATCCATTAACCGCTCTCTAGTAAAGGGTCGACCATTGGTTTTCTTGATGGTCACATTGTAATAGCATTGCTGATCTAAAGAGCTAGGAAGCGATTCAATTGGTTGGGAATCATCAGGGAGTGATATAATCTCGGGTTGGGGTTCTTCAGGGGGTGATCTAATTGCATCATTTTTTCTTTTTTTTGCCAGGGGTTTCACCGGTACTTTTAGCTTGAAGGATGTTTAGGGCTTGTATCCCCTTAAGATGTGTGGTTGATTTAGACATAGGAGTCGGGGGGGGGGCATTCTAGTTAAGTTTCTTTTTGAAGGCAGGAAAGGTGAGACATCTATGTCTTTTTCAGGAGGTTCCTTTGTGTCAGACATGAGCTATTTGGAACTAAAAATCTCACCTCTTATTTCTTTCACTGTTCAGAACTATAATTCAAATCCTATAATCCAATTATCAAAAACCAAGGTCAGTAATATCACTTAGGAAAGTCCAGGGACATGCACGGTCTGTAAATGTTCAAGTTACACACGGGGAATTTCGACTGGCAAATACCAAGAGTGAAAACACCAGTTAGATGTTAACACAGCGGAAGCAGTTCATAGTTTCGGTTTCAATTGCAACTAAACCACCGTGTACCTGAACCCCAAGCAACTGAACTACTGTAACTGAACCACCGTACAAATGAACCCTCTTGCCACTGGGCCCCCGTGCAGCTGAACCTCGTGTAACTGAACCCTCTTGCAACTGGGCCCCCGTACAGCTGAACCCCGTGTAACTGAATACTCGTGTAACTGAACCCCTGTGTAACTGAATCCTCGTGTAGCTGAACCCTCGTGCAACTTAACCCCATTTAACGGAGCCCTCGTGCAACTCAACCCCGTTTAACTAAATCCCATTTAACTAAACCGCCGTGTGACTGAACCCCCGTGCAACTGGTCCTTTGTATAACTGAACTCTTGTTTAACTCAACCTCCCGTGCAACTCAACTCCATTTAACTAAATCCCATTTAACTAAACCGTCGTGTGACTGAACCCCGTGCAACTGAACCCTCGTATAACTAAACTCTTGTGCAACTCAACCACCATACTTACATTGGGTAAAACACAAGTCATGATATAAATGACAGTCAAGATGACTAATAAAAAAGCTCGGTTTTGTTGTCACAAAAGCAAAGAAAATCTGACGTCACAAACTCTGAAAGGCAGATTTATTTCTCTTTTTTATGTCTGTTAAGGGGGGTTTCCTTCGCCCTGTTACCGTCTACGTGTCAAGGTGTTTACCCCCGCTCTTGCATGGGAAAACCCTCCTGGGGGAAAAAACCCCTCACAGAAAATATGGTTTTCCAAATTTAAATATTTTATTTGAGTTTTGTTATTTTTATTTTAGTTGAGAAGTGCTAAGTAAAGTAGAGAAGAGGAATTAATGTGTAAGTCTTGCCCCCTCCCTCTGTGCCAAAATGTTCTTCTCATGGAAAATCCTCCAGAAACTCTCACCCTTTCTGAAAACTCCCACTCAAAACATGTTTTATGTTTCCCAATAACAAACACTATCTGTAAGCAGTGGACAAATTGCAAAGCTTGAAATTAAAAAAGGTACTTTAACTTCTGCAATTGGGTTCTCTGATTATTTTATAGCTAGGGAGAGAAGGAGATACTTCAAAGGGTGCATTTTAATTCCAAAACATCTTCGCGACAAGAGGAGGTTTGACGTAAAAATTGTTTTATAATCCCCGGGCAGTTCTGTTTTTTTTTATAAGTCGAAAGTGATTGGATACCAATTGGAGTCGGGGCTGTACCTTTAAAAAGTAGAGGGGTCATGGTCGCTATTTCCGACCTATCAAATCCAATACTTTGGAGTGATAACCTCACTGGTGGATGGCTTTTCATTCCGATGGATGAGTTAACACACATTTTTTTCTTTGTTAGTTTTTTTTCTTTTTTGGTCTGATTTACATGATTTTATTGTTCGTTTTAAAGTGTCATGATTAATTATTGGCTGTTTCATTTACAGGCTAGATTTCTAAATTTCAAAATTCAAAATATGGTTGGCTTCTGTGACGTAAAATTTCCAATAAGTGTAGCTGCCTTAAGTGTGTTCTATCACCCCTTTTGCAGGTAAATACATATCTAATATTGGACCAATACCACTAGTGTAACGGCCTTCAATATCTAAATCCTTCATTTTACCTTAAATTTACAGGTCTTGATAAACAGCATGCGATTCGCGCCATTACACACATAGGGACTAATAAGCGTCTGTTTCTCTCTAATCTACAATTTTCTAATCTTGTTCTATAACAACAGTTAATTGCGCTATAATGGCTGTATCAAAATTCTGATTCGATGTGTTATGGAAAATGATGGACGAGGAGGATGGGCTAGTTGCCCTCTATTCAATTTTGAATCTTAAAAATAGCTTAAGAATTTAAGATTTACAATCAAATGAGCCTCCTCTAAAGTTTAGATGGCCACCCCTTCCGTAAATGCCCCTAGATTGTAGCTTTTATATCCCCAGAGCAAAAGTTACAGTCTTTGTTCCCAGATTCCTGGGGGTTGTGAGAACCCTAAAGATCTTCTCTTATTCTCTTTGGACAATTTTTGAACAAAATGGATATCTCAAAATTCATATCAGATAAATTTGGGGGGAAAGGGCCGTTGGGAACGGGGTAGTTTAATTCTGATTACTGTGACTCTAAAAAGCGGGCACTAGAACTTCTGGTAATTAATCAAATGAGCTCACTCAGAAGTGAAACCAACCAACCCTTCCATAAAAACTGTGTGTGCAAATGAGGTATAACTTATGATCCTTGCCCTGAGGGCTGTGAGGCGGGGGGGATTTTATCCCCAAAGACATAATAACTCGATTCGTCAACTATGCTGAACAAATGAGAATCTCAAAATGTTGATTGCATGGGAAAGGATAGGAGTGGGGAGGGTAGTTCCCATGCAAACTTTCATTTTCCAAATGAAATGAAAACCCTTTCAAAGTTTTTTCAACAAATCGTTCATTGCGAAGTACCTTTGTAAAAAAAAGGATAAGTAAATAATAAATTGTGACCGCGTCACTCTTTACTTAGGTAGCACTATTGTCCTGCCTTTGATTTCACCCGTTGTAGGTTTATTTTTTAGGGGAGAGGTAGGCATCCTGTCTCTTGCACCATCTGATTGGCCTTTGATCTAAAGGCTAAAACTTACACATACACATTTTCTTGTTTTGGTTAGGGGGGGGAGAGTTATAGCTTTATAATTATATGGGGAATCTAAAAACAAATGGTGGGAAAATTGTAAATACCTTGATATTTTGGGTAAGAGACATGGATCTGATTCTTAACAAGCCCAGACGCTCTCAAGCTCCTAGGATAATATAGGAATTACTTACTTACTTAGACTTGGGTCTTCCCACACCGACTGGTGCATAAGGCGATAACGGTGCCTCTCCATGACGACTTCTCTTGGGCTTTTGACCAAAGTTCTTCGAGCAATGATTTCAAAAGTGCAGCATCCTTCTCAAGGCATTTGCTTAGTTTTACCTTCTGTTGCCCACATCTTCTGATGCCAGAAGGAACACAACACCACACATCATGGGGTAGGTAGCCCTCTCCCATTCCATCGACTGACGATGTGAATCTTTTTGTTTCTATACAAAAGAAAAATTTATCTGAGGTTCCAACTCCTCATTGTAGAAACTTATTAAACGCCAGTTCGGCTAGTGCAAACAAATGATAAAAATTGCAATTCTGGCTTAAAAATTTAGTTGAAATTAGGCAGTACAGGCAAGACCGTAAAAAAAAGAGGAATTCGGAGACAATTTTACCACATGGGGCGCATTTGCCTTTCAGAAAGCTAGAGCTAAGATTCAATCTTTATTGACTGATTTCGATACCAGATTCCGAAATCCAAACTAGTGAAGCATTTTTTAACAGACAACATGCGCTTTTGGGGTCGAAATGTTCTGTTTTCAGTTTTCAGGCCCCTAGTTTTACAAAAAAGATACTTCTCTCAGTTCTCTCGTACGCCAGAGAATTAAATAAAAGCGGAAATGAAAGAAGATCTAATAAATAAATAAAAAAAAACACTTGACAATATCTAAGGTGATATTCTACATCACTTTCAGACTGATATCCAGACTTCTTTCCTATCAACAACGGAAAAGGGTGATTAAAGAACTAAAAAAGAAATGTTTACTCTGTATACTGATCTTACAATATACAATATATAATACAAAAACAATGAAGCTGGAGGTGCATCTGACATAGATAACAAGTAGATGGGATTTTCTGATGAAGAACAAAAGAGAAGCATATTTCTTGAAAGTCGTTTCCCCCCAAAATGTCATATAGATAAGAAGCATCAAAGTTTACTTTCTTATGCAATGTTTCTATGTCATTGCAATTCTAAGCTTCAGAAAGATGCAAATTAGTGTCATTAAAGGATGTGAACCGAGTTAGAAGAACAATATGCTTTGTAGTTTTCAAGAATATTAATTAGAACGACAAGAAGAACCGAGTGAAAGAAACTAGACCAGCCGTAATAGCTGCAACTACCAATAAAATTGCAGGCTAATATCAATGTCTTAAAAGATTTTTTCATGAAACGGAAGCTAAAGACATACATATAAGACAAAATCTACTTGGCTAAGTCCTTTAACACTACCGGGTGTTATTTCATTTGTGTTTCCCTTTAGTAAACTTCAAATCAGTTTTTGTACATTTTTTTAATCAAATATGAAATTTATCTTCGACTATTATTCAAAATCATTATCAAAGTTTGGGAAAAAAGAAAGTAAATATAAATTTAATTTCTAGATAATAGCAAATTCTTCTTCTATTATCATTCAAAATTTTCCCGAGAATTATGTTTTCATTCTCATCGGTTCATTTTTCTAACGGTTCGTTTTTTGTACATGTCACTGTTAAATCTATTCACCATAGCGGGCGTAGAAGTGAAGTCCTTGCAACACTTCCCCAGACAATTTGACCAAAGTCAGTCTAAGTGTGTATCGTAGAAAATAACTTGAGGGTAGCTGTTGAAACGTGCCGCCTAATTGATACGCGCTACTTAAATACATAATTTTTGGAAATGAGTAATCCTTCAAAACAACTTGTGGGTTGTGGGCGAGTGTCCTCCTCAAAAATATATTTTCTATCTGGAAATCAACTACGCTGGACAAAATGGCTATCTCAAAATTTTGATTGGATGTGTTTGGGGGAATGATGGGCGTGGGGGGGGGCTAGTTGCCCTTCAATCACTTTTGACTATTAAAGAGGGCACCAGCCACTCCAATTTTCAATCGAATGAGGCCTTTTCGAAGTTTCTAAGACAACTCCTTTGATACGAAGTGCCCTGGTATGAAAAAAAAAAAATAATAATACATTGTGCCAATATCGTTCTTTACTTAGGCAGTGCGATTGCGCTGCCTATGATGAGGAGCTGCCATTGCCTAATACGATGCAAGATTTAGCCAAAGTCAATTCCGAAAGCCTTATGATGAACAGAAATAACAAGAATGGTTTAAACAATTTCTTCTGATATAAACATTGCAGCAACAAAACTATTTTTCGTACTTCCTTGTTAGCTGGTACACACTCGAGAATTTACATCACGAACATGAGACAATAACCGGTTTTCATGGTCTTTTTACCAGGCAATCATCTTTTCGGCTCGGTAAGAAACTACATTGTAGCTAAATTTTATTAAATATTTAGTTGGTATTTTGGTTAGGTTAGGTTAAATTAGGTTAGGTTGGGTTAGTTTAGGTTACGTATTTAATATAATGCGGTCTGGGCGGCCATTTTCCATAATTCTTTGTTGTAGTTTCCATAATTTTGTTACTGAAGTATTATATTTTTATCCTATTTTGGTATATTTCATTATTATTAACCTAACTTCAATTCTTGAATATTAAATAGCTAACAAGGAAGTACCCTATTTTTTGCGCCATTAGAATTTTTTTTTTATTAAATTTGATAGAGAAATTTCCAGTTTGACTGCCTCTTACCATCCCCTCCCTCTCTTAACCAGTTACAAATTTAAGTTATATTTACAAGTAGCCTAGGTGAATTTCGTATGCATAAATTATTTTTGGTATCTATTTCTTATCAAGAGTTCGTTATAATTGCGTGTTAGAAACAATTTTCGAATCAGGAAACTTTTTTGTCCAACTCAAGCATCCAGGTATTAAGAACCGTTATTCAAATGATGTATTTCAATTGATCAGCCTGATCACCAATAGCGATATTCAAAAGGAAGCTGCAGTGCCAAACGTTGTAAATCAATAAGTCTTAACCAGGGCCGTATCTCGGATTCTGTTTTTTCTTAGGTGGGTATTTTACAAAAAGATTTTTCTGGGGAGGGGAGGGGAAGGGGTTACACAAAAAATTATTTATATCCATTTTTGTGTCGTTTTACGAGTTAGACAAAAATTTCGGGAAGGGGGGGGGCTCCTAACCCCTCTGGAAACGGCCTTGATCCTAACCTATCCATATTAAAATATCGAATATTAAGAAACAGCTAATGACTAGTCCTGCATTATACTCCGTAAATTGCGTCAAATTCTGTCCCCACAAAAACAATTTTTCTCAACCATATGCTACTTTTTTTAACAAGATAAATTGCAAATTGTATTTCTTTTCAGACCATAACCAAGAGAAATATCAAAATAATGTAAATGTTATTTTAGTACCTTTTTACAAAGCGGTAAGCGCGCGAAAAGTGAAGTTTCGTTAACGCTAATGAAATAAAAGAAAATAGAATGAAAATAGAATAGTTCAGAAACAAATTCGGGCTATATATTTGCATATTAGAGGGGGGGGGGTAAAGCATAGCATATATTAAATACGTAACCTAATCAACCCAACTTAGGTACCTTTTAGTCCCCCTAAACCCCAACAAACTAAAGTTTAAATTTAATTCCAGGAGTAAACAATTTACTCCTGGAATGAACGTTTTTAAACAAACATTTTATTGTTTTTAGAGGGAAGCCAGCGAGGCTTTCCACTCCAATAAAGTGGTGCAGTATCATTGACTCCTGCGTCAATATCAGGTGATAGCCGTGGTTACCAATACAATAATCATATTTTTTATATTCTTTCGTATATATCATTAGGCTTGAGTGTTACAGTTACCTGTTAGAAGAATACTAGGTAGGGGTATATAATAGAAGTATCTATAAATTTTATTGCAAATTTTAAATAAACCCTTTGGAAAGGAATGAACGTTTTTAAAGAAACATTTTTGTTTTGTTTTTAGTTTCTGGAGACCGAGAGATCGAATAGCTGGAGAAGAATGTCCATACGTTGAAGAAGCTTTCCTGTATTTAAGGTCTGAATTACAGGTGAGGAAGAAAAGAAATCCCGATGATTCTAGAGCTGCAAAGAAATGTGCAGAAATCGAAGAAGCATTTGAATATCTAAGGTCTGAATTACAGGTGAGGAAGGAGGAGGGTACCCTAGTAGAGGTACACTAGTAAAAAGATAAAGGGATATTATTAGCACCTACTACTAGTAGCAAGTTGTTGCAGCGCCAAGCCTTTTCCGTGGACGGGATGAGAGGGTGTAAAGAGGGAAGCGTTTAATAGAATAGGATGGAGGAGGAGCGTGCGTAGCTGTGTTGGTGTCGGGTGGCTTGGTGCTGCGGTGAGTTGTTAGTAGTAGTAGCAATAGTTTTTCTGGAACTGAGATCAAATACTTATTAACAGGGGCGTAATATGATATGGGGCAGGTGGCAACTGCCCCTCCAGAACCAAGTTTACCCCCCAAAACTCAATTTGTTCGCTAAAAATCTTGTCAAAACTAAGATAAGTCTGCATAATTCAAGGATCTAGAAAAACAGGTCAGTTTTCACTGTCATTTTCACCTGATTTGGGAAAATTGGCTCCAACTTTGTCCCTCCCCCTCCCCCCTGTATTTATCGAAATTACGTCACTGGTAATCATTCAACGGAATTATCCCATATTCTGTTGAATTGTTCATTTCTGGATTCCAAATCAGTTCCTTGATTTTTTTATTTGTTTTATTTTAGGCTAGCCTTGTCCAAGGGTGTCAAGGGGGGGAGGGGGGTATATGCCCCCTAGATTTTTTTCTCCTTATTAGATCTAAGAATTTTTTATTGGTGTTTTCAATGGAAAAATTAAAAAAGTACCAATATGCCCCCCCCCCCTGGGTTTTTGATAAATAGTATAAAGGCTATATTTCATTCAATGTATAGGCTACAAGATTCTGTAACTGATTTCAGGACTAGTTGAACATTCTACCTGATCCCTATTTGTATCCTATTTTTGAATGTTGGTTGATTTTTAATTCACCTGTGAATTCAGAGCTAAAGTATGGTCACATTGTTCTAACAGTACTCATGGAATCATATAGGTCTATGCTATGTATTGTCCAATCCAACTTTTTGTTAATTGATGCCACTGGCGTAGCCTAAGGAAAGATATTAAATAGGAAAACTAGAAAGACAGCCTAGCATTCTATTCCCCACGCAATGCTCTTTCCAGATCTTTTTATTACCCTCATCAGTATGTCCCAGTCAGCCTCCCTCCCCTCAAATGTGTTAGATAGGCTAGACTAGTTCTAGGCTATGCAAAGGTTTCCTGGTTGTATGAGTACTTTTTTAAATTAGATTTATTTGGCGTTCCGGATCAACTATTAGCCTACATGCTAAACAAGCACACAAAATTCACCCTGAAACCTGAAAAAAATTGTCAGTATAGCCTGGGACAAGGTCTGGTCCATTAGGGGTTATATAATGTAACCATGATTATTGTGACTAAGTATTGTTGGTCGTAAATTTATAGCAGTTTAAATTACTGACCTAGGAATAAGGTGGGTAAAATTCTAGACAAGCTTCTTTTTGCTATCTTGGAAAAGGATCAGGTTCGGAAAATGACACTGGTGCTGCACTACCTATTCGCAGAAAAGTGATTTTACAACAACACAAGAATTCCATGGCCAAGTATAAATTGTCAGATGTTTCCCTCAAATTTTTGAGGATTTCTCCTAAAATTTTGTTAAAACGCTTGGGTCTAAAAATTTAAGTTGTTAGGGAGTTATCTCAGAGGTATTTGACAGGGTTTCTTTCTCCTCACTGTTTTTAATTGTCTTTTCGTTTGCCATCAAAATGAGTGTCTATTGGATTTGTCCAACACTTCTATGTATTGGGAATGCTAAACCGGTGGAGTTTAGAGAGTAAAACATTCCGGTCTTTCTCTTGGGAAAAATCTGACCAGATTTCTTTTTTTTACTTTTGGACATTTTTTTAAGATTTTTTTAGAAGTTTTTTAAGATTTTACTTTGCCTCATTCTTTTAAATTTTGTTCCTTGCAGCTTTCTTAACGCTCATTGATTCTGCTCAATCTTTTTCCCACCACATTTTTTGTTTCTGTTTCCCGCGATTGCCAGGGTTAATGCTAATGAGCTTAGATATTAGCTTTTCAGAATTGTTTTGCTGATTTTTTGTAGCCATTTGTTCTGAATCAATTACATATGTTACTATGTTGAAGTTTTTATATGCTAAACATCCTGTGAAGAGATCTCAATTCCCTAGTCTGGTTTTAGATTGGTATAAAGATGGATTCTAGTGTCAAGACCAGTCGTTTTTTCTTGTTAGAAACACTGTGTGGCCGGATTCAACTTTGTCCACTCTGTGTATCTTTATTTTAGCATATAGCTATGGGGAGACCAAATGAAGATATGACTAGTTTTCTATTTCATGAAAAAAGAAAAATAATAACAACTAATTTAAATTGGAATTAGGTCGTGCCGTTTTTATGTTCGCTAAATACTGTTTTAATTTAAAACGTACGTTACAATTTTAGGTCAGAGTGCACCCACTTCCTCTACTCCTCGATCTCCAAAAGTCATCGGTATTGGACAAGCCACTACTGGTCTTGAAGCAGGTATTCACATGACACAGCCCTGGTTTCACAGTGGGATGTCTAGGGAAGAAGCGAACTATCTATTAACTACATCAGGTCTCGTCGACGGGTAAGTAAAGAACTCATTTCTTAACCTTGACAGTTTTTATGTCTGAACGAATTTTCAGTTATTATGTAATTATTATGCATCCTTCTTTGAAGATAAGCGAGCAACTTAATTATTCGCTTAATTTAAATCGAAATCGGTAATTTTGAGGATTAACCTTGATAGATCCCATGAATTGAGAAAAGGGAATAAATTATCAAATAGGATGATATTGGGTAATAGGCTTTCATAATAGGCTTTCTGCTTGGGTAATTTAAGATACTGCGGCGCAAGACAACTACTTTGGCATCTTTTTTATGGTATCTTTATTCTGGAAATTCTGGAAGGGGGTCGTGAAACGGAAGAAGAGTTCTGCTGAAGGCTGCAAAATTGCTCTTTTTTCCAGGACATTTTTTTAGCCAATTAAGTTAAAGACAACCTTGTCGCGTTGCCTTAATAAAGAGCTATGTGCCTCCTGAGTATGTTTCTTTTTTTGTCTTTCAACAGAATAAATGCATTGGAAAATTTTGTATATTGAAAACTTTTATCATTTTGTACACTAATGAAAATATCTGCATGTCGAATCCTCATGTCTTATTGACATGAACTAATTTTCCGTCCCAAGATAAGGGTTTTTAAAACAAGATATGGACGTTTTCAAATGAAAAACAGAGGCACCACAGAGCGATTTCTTATGTAATAAAAAAGGCAATATCTTTTTTACAAATACATATTACAACGATTTAACCCTTCCTGAGCATTATTGGCTTTATAGGTTGTAATCTGGCCAAAAATAAATTTTGTCGTGTCAACAATTAAAATTTTATGGTTATAAGAATTGTTTTGAAGCATTCACTAGAATTTAATCCTGATACTCCAACTTAGATTGTTTTGAAAATGAACTTTAGAAAATCAGTTTCAAATTTTTTGCGAAAGTTTTTGACAAAACTAATAAAGCTGTTAAGCACCAGGGTAGCTCTAAGGTCAAATTATAATCAAAATTGTAAAAATGGGTATGCTCAAGCCGCAATAGAGACACACCTTGGAATTAGAACTACAACTAAGACATGTAAATATATGTGTTTTACGTTAATTATAACTTCCCACCTGTGAAGCGATTATGGTAGAATGCCAGTGGCGTAATTTCATCAAAATCAATGGGAGGCGGGCAAAGTTGAAGCCAATTTTCCCAAATCATGTGAAAATGACAATAAACACTAAAAAATAAGCTATTTGGTACAATAAAGGTAGTATTTAGTACTATAAAGGTACTTTGTAGTACTGTAAAGATAAATATAAATTTTAAAAATCTGATGTGCTTTTGTTGAGGCTTGAATTATGCAGATTTATTTTAGTTTTGAAAATATTTTGAAACAAACTAAATTTTAGCTGGGCGGACAAAGCGGGGTCTTGGTAGGGGACAAACTGAGGTCTGACTGGGGCAGTTGCCCCCCTGCCCCATAGCAAATTACGCCCCTGTAGAATGCTACAATATTTTTGAAGAATTATATCTTTATTCCACCCTAATTTGAATTAAAGCTTAGTAGAAAATCGGTCTTGCTTCAATAATCAAATATCTTTGATGAAACTGCAGTATGAAAAGACATTTAATTGCTTAAAGAGCAAAAAAATGGTAATCGCAAATATATTTGTATATATTTTAACAAGGGATTACAACAATTTGAAAACCGTAAAAAGAAATCAAAAAGTTTGAAGCTTAGTAGAATTCGTTATTAGAAATCGGATTTGCAGTATTATCAAATATCTTTGAATAGAAATCAGTATGAAAAGACATTAAATTGCGTAAAAAGCAAAAAAACTGATAATTGCAAAAATATTTGTCTATTTTAACAAGGGATTACAACAATTCAAAAACCTAAAAAAAGTTTGAAGTCTAGTCGTACATATCGTTGTTAGAAATTGGAGTAGCTTCAACAATCAAATTTATTTGAACATAATTAGTATGAAAAGACATTAAATTGCGTAAACAGGAAAAAATTGGTAATTGAAAAAATGCTTCCATATATTTTGACAAAGGATTGCAAGACACAGTATTGAAAGATATTAAATTGCTTAGTAAAGAGCCACTCACTGGTAATTTCAAAAATATTTGTTTATATTTTAACAATGGATGACAACAATTCAAAAACATTACAAAAGAAAATTAAAAATTTGAAGCTTAGTAGAAAGTTGTTTGTTAGAAAAACACCTATTTCTTTTCTTATAAGCCCAATGGCTTTTTCAGAAATGAAAAAAAAAAACTTGAAAATTGTTCAAGTTCAGTTCAGAATCGCTAAAGTTATTATATAAAATGCAAAAATATTTACGGAGCCTGAGCAATAATTTTATGTTTTAATTCAAACTAGAGTTTTGTCGGAAAATTTTAGAAATAGCTTTTTTTTGTAAGATAAAATCAACTCGCTACGTCATTAAGCTTATTTAAGTTATTAAGTTATTTAATGTCATCAGGAAGGCCCAAAAAACGAAAACTTTCAATTATGACAAACAATTATTCGCTGTTTGGCAAGGGATTGCAACAATTCAGAAACCTTAAAAAAGAAAACCCAAAGTTTCAAGCTGAGTACATATATTTACATAATAATAATAAGTACATAATAATCAAATATCTTTGAACAGGCACAGTATGAAAAGACATTATATTGTGTAAGAAACAAAAAACAGGTAATTGCAAAACAAACAGGTAATTACAAGAAACAGCAGAAAATTATCAAGTTATTAATGCGCTGGAGCTCCCACGATATTTTTAAGACTTGAATTTTACCGTGGGCACCCCAATATGAAACCGAATGTTAATGTTAATCGAATTTCTCTGGCCTTCGTCTCACATCTCTGTTGAAAATCTTTGAATTTGGTGAATTTATATAGCATTTATATAAATTTTTATTTTCTTTGTTTCTATTTCAGATGCCACCAGCCCACCTGCCATCCTGAACGTAGTCTATTTGCTGTTATTTTCATGATTTGAGTTATAGAAGACGTCAGTTAAACACAATCACTGGAAATAATAGCATAGACTACTTGGAACTACTAAAATTCACTGGACACAACCACTGGATATAATAGCATAGACTACCTAGAATTACCGAAATTTACTTCAAAGTCCTTAAAATTCGCTTCACAAAAACAAGAATCAGCTCCACCCATACTTTTTGTAGACCTCTTTTTAGTAAATATATTGACATTTTGGAAAATTTTATGCGTATGAACTTATGGGCTGTAAAGACAATTAAGAAATTTAAGGTTGTTCAGGCTGACTTTTTGGTCTGAGGTTTTTTCTAATATGTTTTTTTATCGAAGATTTGTAGACATACCACCTCACTCGATATAGTTGTTGATTGCAAGTGTCCAAGCAAAGTGTCTTATTTGGGTGATCCTGTTATAGTTAGTTAAAAAACATCTGTTCCCTCAATAAAGGCCAAATTTTTCTTCCAAGCGGCTTGGAACAGCTTACCTAAGCAAGTTCTTGGATCAAGGGGGCCATAGTGTATAAAAAAATGATTCAGCGACAAGGTCCATCTAAAATCTTAGTTTTGACTGGTTGAAACCTGTTATTGAAATTCCTTGTTACGAAGATTATTTTTAAACTTTGAATTGCTTTATCAATAAATTTACTACATCTTCATGCACCTGTATTTTAACATTGTTATTTATGGGAAGCTTTTGGATAAAATCAAATACCAACGAAACTAGTAATTCTATCCAAGACAAAAAAAAACTGAATCAACAATTTGAACTAAATCAAACAATTAAAGTATACCGATATAAAATGTGTCTTATTCCATTCAGCATTCCATTTTGTTTGTAT
This sequence comes from Artemia sinica, assembly GCA_027921565.1. Lineage (NCBI taxonomy): Eukaryota > Metazoa > Arthropoda > Branchiopoda > Anostraca > Artemiidae > Artemia > Artemia sinica. The sequence goes on along the minus strand of CM051270.1, from coordinate 21,126,987 downwards.
ACTTCAATATTAAGGCTCTCAACTTGCTGACTCATAGACGTCAGTTCATGGAAATTAGAAGAGTTAAACGGTGTATGTGTAAATACGTATGTTTAAAATACATTTTTACAGTCCTATACAAATGAGGAGCTATTTCAAGACGCAGGTTCTGTTTTTTACATTTTACTCACATGAGTTTGAATACATCTTAGTTTTAGCAAGGGCTAAAACTGCCACTCTTAGCAGCTTTAGGTGTTGACTTTTGCGAAACATAACATATGTTCGCTTCTGACAGGTAAAAGTACGGATGATCCCCGTTATATTTCTACAGTAAATCGCAGTTCGGCCCACTCGGTGGTTTACCACTTAGTAAATCACTTGGACAAGACACTTCGGTTGAGCAGGACAGTTCAACTGCGGTAGCTCTAAAGGTACTATGAAAGTCACCTAAATAATACACGCCCCCTTCCCTTTAATGCATACTTTCAACTATAAGGTAGAAAGTCTACCATTGACAAGCATATTCAACCTTGTTTAAACCATTCAAGGAATCTCAATTTTAAGCTTCACCTTTACTAAACTTGGATTTAAGCTCCTCCTCCTAAAATGAATCAGATCCACCGATTGACCATCTCATTCTATCCAATTTGCTTCTCAAACAATTCACAAGTTTTTCGACTTTTCTAAAACGTGCTATACTCTCTTTCTTCCTTCTAAGAAGCAGTAGAAATCCAAGCTTTTTTATGCCAAAATTATTTTCCTTTTCATTACCATTGTTCGTTAGGTTATTACATTACTACAGTTACCATTCGGACCTCTTCTTCAGAAAGCCAAACAAATTGTTCAAGGTTTGTATAGTCACCATAAATTGTTTTTGTTAATATTTGGGTTAGCCTTCTTTTAGATGACAAGATAACCATTTTAATTTTTCAGTGCGGTAATAGTATTTGGAAATGCCATAAGATACTGTGCGTAAGACCAAACACGTGTGCAAAAATTCATTACAAAGAGGTCCTATATATCGAAAGGGAGAAGGGGGAGACAAAGCACAGATCCAAAGAACATAAAAATTGATAAACTATACAACAATAAATAACTTGTAGGATTAATAAAATCGAAATACTAAAAGTCAAAGAGTGGGCCACTAGGAGTGGCAGTGATAACAGAAAGACCTTGACAGGTAGGTAAACACAAGACTCAAAATGGTGACAAAATAATAAGCCCGTTTTTTAGCACTAAGATCTTACATTTTTTTTGCAAAGATTATCGTTTTTTAACTCATCTTTGTTCTAAGATCTTACAGCTCACTGATGTTAGCAAAAAGTGTGAAGACCGCCACTGTTCTGCCATATAGAACAAAGATGAGAGAACTTTGATTATCTACTCATCATTCTTCTCAGACCGCTGATCAGAGCAGAATGATGAAAGACGTTTGCACAAAAATGACCAAAGATGTAAGATCTTAGTTCAAAGATTTCACTTTTAAGCGTTTTATGACAAAAGATGTAAGATCTTAGTACATTGATGGGTGAAAAAACGCCCCCAATACTGAACAACCTGTAAAGGTTCAGACTTTCCCCGGGCAGAACTATTGAGCTTTATCTTACTGTTGCTTATTCGGGACCAGTGACCTTTTTTAGTCAGGAATAATTTCAATCAATCTCATTTAGAATTTGTAATAGTTTTGGTAGGTAATGCTTCTTCTTCTTTTTTTTTTTTTTTTGGTTATTCAAAAATAATTGGCATGCTAAATATTCAAATTCCTTTTGCCATTTTGTTATACCAGCTGAAAAATAAATTAATGTATCTTTAAGATGAATTATACCGTCTCAATTGCTAGCAATATTTTGCTAATAACCTAACGAAGTAAGATACCTCTACGCATATTGAAATTACCTCTACACATATTCAAAATTTTCCAATTTACTTTTGTTAGTAATATTTGCCCAACAACCGAAGAATAATAATGGCACAACGATAGTGTATATTAAGCCATCTCTATTCGTCCTTATTTACAGTAAAGGGTTGGACACACGTAGCTGATTTCGGGAACTGATTTCCAAATTAGCGACGATTTTAAAAGAAATCGGCGTCGATTTGAGCTTGAAAAATTTTCTAGTTTTTGGCACCGATGGGTGCCGATTTTTAAGAATTTGAGCATGATCATCACAAAAAAATAGAGATATAAATAAATATTCAGCCAGAGCTGTCTGTGGTGAAAGATGCCGCTACTGAGCTGAGAACTAAGCTGAAATCAATCATTTAACTATTAATAAACTCCAGTTGAATATTTGTGTCCATGATTTTTTGTTTTGAAAATCTCACGCCATAAATTTTTCTTTCAACAAATGTTTCTTGCCACTATCCTTTGCCCACTGATGCTGAAATCGGTTCCCGAAATTAGCTACGTTTGCCCAGCCCTTAAGAGCCCACTTACACGAGGATGAAAACTAGATGGAATTCATAACATCCAAGCAAACCTGAGGTTTCAGGCTGGATTCGTTCGACGAAAGTACATTTTGCTTCCATCCTCCTTCATCAGTCTCTTGTTGAACCTAACGAAGAGCTCTAGTTCAACTTGACCTCAAAGTGGCCAGATGCAATGCATTTCTGCCATTTTGGCGCTTTTTTTAGGCGGTTGCGCATTGAATTTTTCAGATCGGCACATTTTTTTACGGGGAAATTCGTTTACTCGGCATATTTTTGCTAGAAAAATTCAACGGTTGATTCTTAATCGAAGTAGTAAAGGCCATGCGGCTCCAATGTTGGAGTGGGTTGAGTAAAGTTAGGTTGAAGTGGGTGCTATTCAACCTAACCTAATTTTTTCTATGACTACCAAGATCATGGTTCACATTTGCACATAGGCATATACTCAGGACTTTGCTTGAATGGGGGTTGGCACTTTTTGGAGGTGAGGGTTAACAATTTCAAAAAGAACGCAGGTTTGTTAAACAGAATGTGCGGAACGCATAAGAACTCAAGATGTCAGAAAGAGGGGTATCGGTCCAAACCTATTTCACAAAGACTATGGTTAAACAAATTCGTAGTAAATCTAAGAATCAACTTGGATATCTCCATCTATATTTGAACGTGCTTTTCAATTTGTATAACAAAGAGACGCAGGTGATCTCAAAAATACATATTACACTTGAATATTTCATTTAGTACTTTTAGCACTGGTGAAAACAAAACAAGGATTTCGTGAAATATCAAACATATGATTAAATGATTACAATTGTTTATCAAGTTAGTTCCCATTAAAAACATATCCTAGCAAATAAGGAGAAGTTTAGTAAATTGCACAAAACGCTAAAGGCGCGTTGAGAGGTCGTACATAATCTATAATTAGCGGTCATTTAAAGAATTAGTGCTTAATCCAAATTTTGGGAACTTTATTTGGTGAAACACCTTAGCTCGAGAGATTTCTATTATATACAACTTAAGGAGTAGAATTCCGATACCAGGGTATCAATTAGGGAGGAAGGAGACGATAACTTATCCCTTGTGTTTTAAAAATACTTTTTTTGTATCAAACAGTTTGAAGTAATGAACTGTAAGTAAGGAGCACAGTTCATATATTATCCAGTATGATCATTCTCTATCTCACCCATTATAAAAACCCGGACCGGGGTGCGAGTGCTCCGGAGAACGTTTTTGCAGATATAAACATAGGCGAAGTCAGATTAGCGGGAATGCAGGTTAGTCTGTTTCCGACTGTTTCCATCAAAGTGCATTGAAACAAACGGAAATAAAGCTAATGCAGAAACAAGCTAATGCAGAAATAAGTGGGAGGAGCTTTTTGTTCACGAAGACCAGAAATGATCTGCGATAAGCTTACTGGTACATTCTGTCTACTGTGGTAAGGAGCGACCAGGCTCAATAATAACCGTAACTCTAAAAAATGAAATTTTCATACCAAAATCATACCAATTTCATACCAAAGAATTAGATTTTTATCTTAATTTCAGATATATAAGTCTTATTAAGTCTAGTTGAATCCTTATTAAGTTGAGCTCCTATCTACAAACATGCAGAATTTTGCGCTCTTTGCCAGAAGAAAGATGACGGATGCGTCTATTTTTTTCCCAAGCTGGATCTTTGGACACCACCCGCCCCCTCCCAGTTCTCTTTTCCCCAAGTGCATCCAGTCAAATGCTTGAGACGGCCATTATGTCCAGAATAGTCAAAAGGTGAAGAAAGTAAATAATTATTGCTCGAGTGTTGATAAAACCTCACACTACCCCCAAGGAAGGGGCTGTAAGTTTGGCAAACTGGCCATTGTTCATATATAAGGTTTTTATTGAATGGGATAATCATATAAACTGTGGAAAAGGCTCATTCGATTTAAATCGAAAGTTCTAGATCCATTTTTAAAAGTCAAGAGTAATCAGACGGTAAGCAGCCCCCCCGCCCTTTTATTCGAAATGCTTCCGATCAAAATTTTTTACTAACCATTTTGTTCAAAAGGTCCAAATGTCAAATGGCTATGGTTCTAGGCTTGAACCCCCCAGCCCTTGGGGAAAGGGCTGTAAGTTATACTAGCAGCCCATCGTTAATATATAAAGCATTTCACGCAAGTTTTTATGCTCTTGCATGTACTGCCTAATTTCATCTGAATTTTTAAGCCAGAATTGCAATTTTAATAATTTTTTTGCACTAGCCGAACTGGCGTTTAATAAGTTTCTACAATGAGGAGTTGGAACCTCAGATAAATTTCTCTTTAGTACAGAAACAAAAAGGATTTACAGCGTCAGTCGATGGACGGTCACAATCCTTCCAGAGATCGAACCAAAATTTTGCTTCGAGGTAAGAAGCAACAAGACCAGGGCTTAAGAACAGCCTGAAATAATACCCTCATGGATTTTCTGAAGTTGGACAGCTTGATTTTCGACAAAAGACTGAGCATGGCTGATTTTGGCTACATAAATATCCAGGCTAAGTCTCACGTCATATTTTGACAATTTAATTGATCTTCGCAAAAGATGGAAGGCAGCCCGAACTTTACTCAGAATACAACATGTAGAAGAGGAAAACAAATCAGAATTGAAATATAATATGACTTCAGTCTAGAAACACTGAAATATTGATGTTTTACTTGGAAAATATCTACAAGCAGATGAACTGATTCTAGCCTAATCACTACGGGTTCTTAGCCTAAGAGGAATTACATAATTATTCTGTTCTTTGAAACCGTGGAGTTGGAAAGAAGATGTAATAGGGAGATGGTCAGAAATAGTCCCCACCAATTCAGCAGCAAGATTGAGGGATATAGCGGCATGATTTAGATGAGAAGTTCAAGCAGAATTTGATGCTAAGGTTTATGTCTTGGAACATTAATGAAGCCTATTTGAATAAATTACCAGTGCTAAATGATCTTATTTCTAGATATTCTGCTATTTTTATTAAGGAGCGTTTTATATCTAAGCTTAGTATGGGCTTTGGTTTATAGGACTTATGGCGAAGGGCCATACCATACAGAAAAACTTCTCTTTGCAACTCGTTTTTAAATACAATGAGCACTGAGCGACTGGGTATAAGATTACCATCATTTTTCAAGCTGAATCTTGTGGCTGTTGTTGGTTGGACCGGATGACCTGAAGAATCAATTAGTTCAGTTGTAAATTCCTCTATTGGTATACCGGTGTCAACACCATAAACCACGTATTTATAGGACTTTTCTACTTCTTTAGAAGTGCCAAAGATTTTAGAACCCTCAACGATTAATTCCTTGGACCTTGAAAGGACTGAATCTGCGGCCTTGTGAGAGGTAAAATAAAGATCTCTCAGACCGTCTTTTAGGAAAACTACTTCAAAAGTTGAGTTAGCTAGTAAAAATATAGGCTTTCTAATATCCATTAACCGCTCTCTAGTAAAGGGTCGACCATTGGTTTTCTTGATGGTCACAATGTAATAGCATTGCTGATCTAAAGAGCTAGGAAGCGATTCAATTGGTTGGGAATAATCAGGGAGTGATATAATCTCGGGTTGGGGTTCTTCAGGGGGTGATCTAATTGCATCATTTTTTCTTTTTTTGCAAGGGGTTTCACCGGTACTTTTAGCTTGAAGGATGTTTAGGGCTTGTGTCCCCTTAAGATGTGTGGTTGATTTAGACATAGGAGTGGGGGGGGGGGTTCTAGCTAAGTTTCTTTTTGAAGGCAGGAAAGGTGAGACATCTATGTCGTTTTCAGGAGGTTCCTTTGTGTCAGACATGAGCTATTTGGAACTAAAAATCTCACCTCTTGTTTCTTTCACTGTTCAGAACTATAATTCAAATCCTATAATCCAATTATCAAGAACCAAGGTCAGTAATATCACTTAGGAAAGTCCAGGGACATGCACGGTCTGTAAATGTTCAAGTTACACACGGGGAATTTTGACTGGCAAATACCAAGAGTGAAAACACCAATTAGATGTTCACACAGCGGAAGCAGTTCATAGTTTCGGTTTCAATTGCAACTGAACCACCATGTACCTGAACCCCAAGCAACTGAACTACTGTAACTGAACCACCGTACAAATGAACCCTCTTGCCACTGGGCCCCCGTGCAGCTGAACCCCGTGTAACTGAATCCTTGTGTAAGTGAACCCTCTTGCAACTGGGCCCCCGTACAGCTGAACCCCGTGTAATTGAATACTCGTGTAACTGAACCCCTGTGTAACTGAATCCTCGTGTAGCTGAACCCTCATGCAACTTAACCCCATTTAACGGAGCCCTCGTGCAACTCAACCCCGTTTAACTAAATCCCATTTAACTAAACCGCCGTGTGACTGAACCCTCGTGCAACTGGTCCTTTGTATAACTGAACTCTTGTGTAACTCAACCTCCCGTGCAACTCAACCCCATTTAACTAAATCCCATTTAACTAAACCGTCGTGTGACTGAACCCCCGTGCAACTGAACCCTCGTATAACTGAACTCTTGTGTAACTCAACCACCGTACTTACATTGGGTAAAACACAAGCATGATAGTAGAGATGCCCCTATTGACCCGACGAGAACACCCCTGCTGCCATCTACAATTTAGTTTAATGCTGACGGGACATAATTTATTCAAGGATTATCGATCGAGTCTAATGGGGGTGTGTCAAGGTCAATCGATCTGTTGTTGTTTGGCCACGTGCGAATGACATGAGGGGTGATTTACATAATCGATGGGGGAATTATTGATTCACGAGCGTGGGGTGATTTACATAATCGCTAGGGGAAATTATTGATTCACGATGGGGGAATTAAGAAACAAACCTGGCTTCATTGTTGTTTGGCTAGCTTAACCTGAGAACTTGATTTACATAATCGCTAGGGGAAATTATTGATTCACGAGGGGGGAATTAAGAAACATTAAGGCTTCTTTAATCTTAGGTCTGTGGGATAAACGTTCATTAGGTCAGAGAGAAAAATTAATATACTATTTTTAAATAGGGCTTCACGAAGGGGGAATTAAGAAACATTAAGGCTTCTTTAATCTTAGGTCTGAGGGATAAACGTTCTTTAGGTCAGAGAGAAAAATTAATATTCTATTTTTAAATAGGGCTTCATTGATCTATAGTGTCATGAATTATAAATGACATCACTTGTTATCTTGGAATTATGTGGGAGTCTAAAGAGATAGAAATTCTATTTTAAATACGGCTTCACGGAGCTTTAAGTCGGAGAGATAAATTGATATTCTAACGAAACCATAATAGTTTAGCTAGGGAAATTTATGAGATGAAGAGATTAACGTAGGAAAGGGTTTCCTAGAAATTTGAAATGTGAAAGCACTGAGATGCCAAACAAAAGGAACACGATGAAATTACTTTTAGGGATTATTTGGGCGAAACGGTTTTAGACAGCTTATGGAATTATTTCGGCGAAACCGTTAGAGACGTTGATTTAAAAGATGATTTAAAAGATGATTTTTGAGTGTGGTCGTTATAATACACAAGTTCCATTGAACAGTGTTGTGAGGTCCCCTACCACAACCCCAAAGAGCCCCGATCGCCCTACCCCGATCCAAAGGGTTCCATCCCCATACCCCAATCCAGAAGGACCCCCCCCGGTCCCCAAAGGTTCCCAGGGCTCCCACCCGGCCCCCAGACCCTCAAAGGCCCACCCCGGACCCCCCAAAGGCACATCGAGCTCCCAAAATACCACCGGGGTCCCAAAGGCCTTCACCCGGTCACCAAATGTCCCCCAGGCTCTCAACCGGCCTCCAGGACCCCCAAAGGCCCTCCACCGGCCCCCAAAGGTCCCCCAGGCTCCCAAAGCGCCCCCACCCTCCCTCTCCCTCTCCTCCCCACTCCTCACCGTCACCGGTGAGGTGACGGTATATATATATATTTTCCACTTCAATTCAGATTTTTTCTCAAAGAGATGAAAAAAATTTAAAATATTGTTCCAAATTTTTCTTAGAAGATAGAAAAGATCACTTCCAAAAGTTCTAATCTGAATTTTACCAAAGAACACAATTCAATTCTAATTTCTCCAAAAAAAAATAAAAAGCTTCCACTTCAGTTTTAAGTTTACCAAGACATAAAAAATTTAAAGTTCAGTTCTAAATTTTTCCTTAGAAGATAGGAATAGTTATACTTTGATTGTGATTATTTCTATGAAGATAAAAAGTTTCACTTTAATTCTAAATTTTCTTAAATTCAGTTCCGACCTTTCTCAAAGAGATGAAAAAATTTAAAGTTCTGTTCAATATATTTTCTCGGAAGAAGAAAAGTTCAACTTCGATTCTGAATTTTCTCATTGAAAATGAAATAAGTTATTGATCAATTCTATTTCTCCAAAATAATATAAAAATTTTCCACTTCAGTTCAGATTTTTCTCAAAGAGATGAAAAATTTAAAATACTATTCAAATTTTTCATAGAAGATAGAAAAGTTCAAGTTCTCTTCTGAATTTTACCAACAAACACAATTCAATTCTAATTTCTCCAGAGAAAATAAAAAGCTTCCACTTCAGTTTTAAGTTCACCAAGACATAAAAAATTTAAAGTTCTGTTCTAAATTTTTCTGTAGAAGATAGGAAAAGTTATACTATGATAGTGATTATTTTCCATGAAGATAAAAAGTTTCACTTTAATTCTAAATTTTCTTAAATTCAGTTCCGACTTTTCACATAGAGATGAAAAAAATTAAAGTTCTGTTCCAAATTTTTCATAGAATATTGGAAAGAGTTATACTTTGATCGTGAATATTCAAGTTCTCTTCTGAATTTTATCAAAGAACACAATTCAATTCTAATTTCTCCAGAGAAAATAAAAAGCTGCCACTTCAGTTTTAAGTTCGCCATGACATAAAAAATTTAAAGTTCAGTTCTAAATTTCTACATAGAAGATAGGAAAAGTTATACTATGATTGTGATTATTTTCTATGATGATAAAAGTTTCACTTCAATTTTAAATTTTCTCAAAGAAGTGAGGAAAAGTTCAACTTCGATTCTGAATTTTCTCAATGAAAATGAAATAAGTTATTGATCATTTCTATTTTCCCAAAATAATATAAAAATTTTCCACTTCAGTTCGGATTTTTCTCAAACAGATGAAAAAATTTAAAATACTGTTCCAAATTTTTCATAGAAGATAGAAAAGTTCTTGTTCTCTTCTGAATTTTATCAAAGAACATAATTCATTTCTAATTTCTCCAGAGAAAATAAAAAGTTTCCATATCACTTTTAAGTTTACCAAGACATAAAAATTTAAAGTTCAATTCTAAATTTTTCCATAGAAGATAGGAAAATTTATACTATGATTGTGATTATTTTTCAATGAAGATAAAAAGTTTCACTTTAATTCTAAATTTTCTTAAATTCAATTCCGACCTTTCTCAAAGAGATGAAAAAAATTAAAGTTCTGTTCCAAATATTTTCCCGGAAGAAGAAAATTCAACTTCGATTCTGAATTTTCTCAATGAAAATGAAACAGTTATTGATCAAATCTTTTTTCCCAAAATAATATAAAAATTTCCACTTCAGTTCAGATTTTTTTCTCAAAGAGATGAAGAAATTTAAAGTTCTGTTCCAAATTTTTTCATAGAAGATAGAAAAAGTTATACTTTGATCGTGAATATTCGAGTTCTATTCTGAATTTTACCAAAGAACACAATTCAATTCTAATTTCCCCAATAAAAAAATTTAAAGTTCAATTCTAAATTTTTCGGTGGAAGATAGAAAAAGTAATACCATACGTGTGAATATTTTCCCGGAAGATAAAAAGTTCTAGTTCAATTTAAAATTTTCTCAATGAAGTGAAGAAGAATTCAAGTTCTCTTCTGAATTTTACCAAAACACAATTCATTTCTAATTTCACCAGAGAAAATAAAAATATTCCCACTTCAGTTCATTATTTCAAAAGACATAAAGAAATTTAAAGTTCAATTCTAAATTTTTCGGTGGAAGATAGAAAAAGTAATACCATACTTGTGAATATTTTCATGGAGGATAAAAAGTTCTAGTTCAATTTAAAATTTTCTCAACGAAGTGAAGGAAAGTTCAAGTTCTCTTCTGAATTTTCTCAATGAAAAAGAAATTAGTCATTGATCATTTCTATTTTTCCAAATAATATAAAAATTTTCCACTTTAGTTCAGATCTGACTCGAAGAGATGAAAAATTTAAAATACTGTTCCAAATTTTTCACTGAAGATAAAAAAGTTCAATCTGGCTCGAAGAGATGAAAAATTTTAAAATACTGTTCCAAATTTTTCACTGAAGATAAAAAAGCTCAAGTTCTCTTCGGAATTTTACCAAAGAACACAATTCAATTCTAATTTCTCCAGAGAAAATAAAAATCTTCCACTTCAGTTCTTTATTTCACAAAGACAAAGAAATTTAAAGTTCATTTCTAATTTTTTCGGTGGAAGATAGAAAAAGTAATACCATACTTGTGAATATTTTCACGGAAGATAAAAAGTTCTAGTTCAATTTAAAATTTTCTCAAACGAAGTGAAGAAAAGTTCAAGTTCTCTTCTGAACTTTACCAAAGAACACACTTCAATTCTAATTTCTCCAGAGAAAACAAAAATCTTCCACTTCAGTTCTTTATTTCACAAAGACATAAAGAAATTTAAAGTTCAATTCTAATTTTTCGGTGGAAGATAGAAAAAGTAATACCATACTTGTGAATATTTTCACGGAAGATAAAAAGTTCTAGTTCAATTTAAAATTTTCTCAACGAAGTCAAGGAAAGTTCAAGTTCTCTTCTGAACTTTACCAAAGAACACACTTCAATTCTAATTTCTCCAGAGAAAACAAAATCTTCCACTTCAGTTCTTTATTTCACAAAGACATAAAGAAATTTAAAGTTCAATTCTAAATTTTTCGGTGGGAGATAGAAAAATTAATACCATACTTGTGAGACTAAAAATGAAGATATTTATGCAGAGTTTCAACTAGCTATGGCTAAGTTTGCTAAAGACAAGCTATTTTCTTGCGAAAACACACAAACTCAGAAAAAATGTTCAATGTTCCTTTAGTACCTACGCAATTAGACTAAAAATGAAGATATTTATGCAGAGTTTCAACTAGCTATGGCTAAGTTTGCTAAAGACAAGCTATTTTCGTGCGAAAACACACAAAATCAGAAAAAATGTTCAATGTTCCTTTAGTACCTATGCAATTAGGCTTAAATGAAGATATTTATGCAGAGTTTCAACTAGCTATGGCTAAGTTTGCTAAAGACAAGCTATTTTCTTGCGAAAACACACAAACTCAGAAAAAATGTTCAATGTTCCTTTAGTACCTACGCAATTAGACTAAAAATTAAGATATTTATGCAGAGTTTCAACTATCTATGGCTAAGTTTGCTAAAGACAAGCTATTTTCTTGCGAAAACACACAAAATCAGAAAAAATGTTCAATGTTCCTTTAGTACCTACGCAATTAGGCTTAAATGAAGATATTTATGCACAGTTTCAACTAGCTATGGCTAAGTTTGCTAAAGACAAGCTATTTTCTTGCGAAAACACACAAAATCAGAAAAAATGTTCAATGTTCCTTTAGTACCTACGCAATTAGGCTTAAATGAAGATATTTATGCAGAGTTTCAAACTAGCTATGGCTAAGTTTGCTAAAGACAAGCTATTTTCTTGCGAAAATACACAAAATCAGAAAAAATGTTCAATGTTCCTTAGTACCTACGCAATTAGACTTAAATGAAGATATTTATGCAGTTTCAACTAGCTATGGCTAAGTTTGCTAAAGACAAGCTATTTTCTTGCGAAAACACACAAAATCAGAAAAAATGTTCATGTTCCTTTAGTACCTACGCAATTAGGCTTAAATGAAGATATTTATGCAGAGTTTCAACTAACTATGGCTAAATTTGCTAAAGACAAGCTATTTTCTTGCGAAAAACACGAACAAAATCAGAAAAAATGTTCAATGATTCCTTTAGTACCTACGCAATTAGGCTAAAAATGAAGATATTTATGCAGAGTTTCAACTAGCTATGGCTAAGTTTGCTAAAGACAAGCTATTTTCTTGCGAAAACACACAAAATCAGAAAAAATGTTCAATGTTCCTTTAGTACCTACGCAATTAGGATAAAAATGAAGATATTTATGCACTGTTTCAACTAGCTATGGCTAAGTTTGCTAAAGACAAGCTATTTTCTTGCGAAAACACACAAAATCAGAAAAAATATTGTTAGGTTAGGTTAAGTTAGATTAGGTTAGGTTAGCCTACGTACGCGCGCATATAGGTTAGGTTAGGTTGGATTAAGTTAGGTTAGGTTAGGTTAGGTTAGATTAAGTTAGGTTAGGTTAAGTTAGGTTAGGCTAGGTTAGCCTACGTACGCGCGCGTACGTAGGCTAACCTAGCCTAACCTAACTTAACCTAACCTAACTTAATCTAACCTAACCTAACCTAACTTAACCTAACTTAATCCAACCTAACCTAACCTATATGCACGCGTACGTAGGCTAACCTAACCTAATCTAACTTAACCTAACCTAACAATTTTTTCTGATTTTGTGTGTTTTCGCAAGAAAATAGCTTGTCTTTAGCAAACTTAGCCATAACTAGTTGAAACAGTGCATAAATATCTTCATTTTTATCCTAATTGCGTAGGTACTAAAGGAACATTGAACATTTTTTCTGATTTTGTGTGTTTTCGCAAGAAAATAGCTTGTCTTTAGCAAACTTAGCCATAGCTAGTTGAAACTCTGCATAAATATCTTCATTTTTAGCCTAATTGCGTAGGTACTAAAGGAACATTGAACATTTTTTCTGATTTTGTTTGTGTTTTCGCAAGAAAATAGCTTGTCTTTAGCAAACTTAGCCATAGTTAGTTGAAACTCTGCATAAATATCTTCATTTAAGCCTAATTGCGTAGGTACTAAAGGAACATTGAAACATTTTTCCTGATTTTGTGTGTTTTCGCAAGAAAATAGCTTGTCTTTAGCAAACTTAGCCATAGATAGTTGAAACTCTGCATAAATATCTTCATTTCAGCCTAATTGCGTAGGTACTAAAGGAACATTGAACATTTTTCTGATTTTGTGTGTTTTTCGCAAGAAAATAGCTTGTCTTTAGCAAACTTAGCCATAGCTAGTTGAAACTGTGCATAAATATCTTCATTTTTAGCCTAATTGTGTATGTACTAAAGGAACACTGAACATTTTTTCTGATTTTGTGTGTTTTCGCAAGAAAATAGCTTGTCTTTAGCAAACTTAGCCATAGCTAGTTGAAACTCTGCATAAATATCTTCATTTTTTAGTCTAATTGCGTAGGTACTAGAGGAACATTGAACATTTTTTCTGATTTTGTTTGTGTTTTCACAAGAACATAGCTTGTCTTTAGCAAACTTAGCCATAGCTAGTTGAAACTCTGCATAAATATCTTCATTTAAGCCTAATTGCGTAGGTACTAAAGGAACATTGAACATTTTTCTGATTTTGTGTGTTTTCGCAAGAAAATAGCTTGTCTTTAGCAAACTTAGCCATAGCTAGTTGAAACTGCATAAATATCTTCATTTAAGTCTAATTGCGTAGGTACTAAAGGAACATTGAACATTTTTTCTGATTTTGTGTGTTTTCGCAAGAAAATAGCTTGTCTTTAGCAAACTTAGCCATAGCTAGTTGAAACTCTGCATAAATATCTTCATTTAAGCCTAATTGCGTAGGTACTAAAGGAACATTGAACATTTTTCTGATTTTGTGTGTTTTCGCAAGAAAATAGCTTGTCTTTAGCAAACTTAGCCATAGCTAGTTGAAACTGTGCATAAATATCTTCATTTAAGCCTAATTGCGTAGGTACTTAAGGAACATTGAACATTTTTTTTTCTGATTTTGTGTGTTTTCGCAAGAAAATAGCTTGTCTTTAGCAAACTTAGCCATAGATAGTTGAAACTCTGCATAAATATCTTAATTTTTAGTCTAATTGCGTAGGTACTAAAGGAACATTGAACATTTTTTTCTGAGTTTGTGTGTTTTCGCAAGAAAATAGCTTGTCTTTAGCAAACTTAGCCATAGCTAGTTGAAACTCTGCATAAATATCTTCATTTAAGCCTAATTGCATAGGTACTAAAGGAACATTGAACATTTTTTCTGATTTTGTGTGTTTTCGCACGAAAATAGCTTGTCTTTAGCAAACTTAGCCATAGCTAGTTGAAACTCTGCATAAATATCTTCATTTTTAGTCTAATTGCGTAGGTACTAAAGGAACATTGAACATTTTTTCTGAGTTTGTGTGTTTTCGCAAGAAAATAGCTTGTCTTTAGCAAACTTAGCCATAGCTAGTTGAAACTCTGCATAAATATCTTCATTTTTAGTCTCACAAGTATGGTATTAATTTTTCTATCTCCCACCGAAAAATTTAGAATTGAACTTTAAATTTCTTTATGTCTTTGTGAAATAAAGAACTGAAGTGGAAGATTTTTGTTTTCTCTGGAGAAATTAGAATTGAAGTGTGTTCTTTGGTAAAGTTCAGAAGAGAACTTGAACTTTCTTGACTTCGTTGAGAAAATTTTAAATTGAACTAGAACTTTTTATCTTCCGTGAAAATATTCACAAGTATGGTATTACTTTTTCTATCTTCCACCGAAAAATTAGAATTGAACTTTAAATTCTTTATGTCTTTGTGAAAATAAAGAACTGAAGTGGAAGATTTTTTGTTTCTCTGGAGAAATTAGAATTGAAGTGTGTTCTTGGTAAAGTTCAGAAGAGAACTTGAACTTTTCTTCACTTCGTTGAGAAAATTTTTAAATTGAACTAGAACTTTTTATCTTCCGTGAAAATATTCACAAGTATGGTTTTACTTTTTCTATCTTCCACCGAAAAATTTAGAAATGAACTTTAAATTTCTTTGTCTTTGTGAAATAAAGAACTGAAGTGGAAGATTTTTATTTTCTCTGGAGAAATTAGAATTGAATTGTGTTCTTTGGTAAAATTCCGAAGAGAACTTGAACTTTTTTATCTTCAGTGAAAAATTTGGAACAGTATTTTAAATTTTTCATCTCTTCGAGCCAGATTGAACTTTTTTTATCTTCAGTGAAAAATTTGGAACAGTATTTTAATTTTTCATCTCTTCGAGTCAGATCTGAACTAAAGTGGAAAATTTTTATATTATTTGGAAAAATAGAAATGATCAATGACTAATTTTCTTTTTCATTGAGAAAATTCAGAAGAGAACTTGAACTTTCCTTCACTTCGTTGAGAAAATTTTAAATTGAACTAGAACTTTTTATCCTCCATGAAAATATTCACAAGTATGGTATTACTTTTTCTATCTTCCACCGAAAAATTTAGAATTGAACTTTAAATTTCTTTATGTCTTTGTGAAATAATGAACTGAAGTGGAATATTTTTTATTTTCTCTGGTGTGAAATTAGAAATGAATTGTGTTCTTTGGTAAAATTCAGAAGAGAACTTGAATTCTTCTTCACTTCATTGAGAAAATTTTAAATTGAACTAGAACTTTTTATCTTCCGGGAAAATATTCACACGTATGGTATTACTTTTTCTATCTTCCACCGAAAAATTTAGAATTGAACTTTAAATTTTTATTGGGGAAATTAGAATTGAATTGTGTTCTTTGGTAAAATTCAGAATAGAACTCGAATATTCACGATCAAAGTATAACTTTTTCTATCTTCTATGAAAAATTTGGAACAGAACTTTAAATTTCTTCATCTCTTTGAGAAAAAATCTGAACTGAAGTGGAAATTTTTATATTATTTTTGGGAAAAAAGATTTGATCAATAACTTTTTCATTTTCATTGAGAAAATTCAGAATCGAAGTTGAACTTTTCTTCTTCCGGGAAAATATTTGGAACAGAACTTTAATTTTTTTCATCTCTTTGAGAAAGGTCGGAATTGAATTTAAGAAAATTTAGAATTAAAGTGAAAACTTTTTATCTTCATGGAAAGTAATCACAATCATAGTATAAATTTTCCTATCTTCTAAGGAAAAATTTAGAATTGAACTTTAAATTTTTATGTCTTGGTAAACTTAAAAGTGATATGGAAACTTTTTATTTTCTCTGGAGAAATTAGAAATGAATTATGTTCTTGATAAAATTCAGAAGAGAACAAGAACTTTTCTATCTTCTATGAAAAAATTTGGAACAGTATTTTAAATTTTTTCATCTGTTTGAGAAAAATCTGAACTGAAGTGGAAAATTTTTATATTATTTTGGGAAAATAGAAATGATCAATAAATTATTTCATTTTCATTGAGAAAATTCAGAATCGAAGTTGAACTTTTCCTCACTTCTTTGAGAAAATTTAAAATTGAAGTGAAACTTTTAATCTTCATAGAAAATAATCACAATCATAGTATAACTTTTCCTATCTTCTATGTAGAAATTTAGAACTGAACTTTAAATTTTTTATGTCATGGCGAAACTTAAAACTGAAGTGGCAGCTTTTTATTTTCTCTGGAGAAATTAGAATTGAATTGTGTTCTTTGATAAAATTCAGAAGAGAACTTGAATATTCACGATCAAAGTATAACTTTCCAATATTCTATGAAAAATTTGGAACAGAACTTTAAATTTTTTTCATCTCTATGTGAAAAGTCGGAACTGATTTAAGAAAATTTAGAATTAAAGTGAAACTTTTTATCTTCATGGAAAATAATCACTATCATAGTATAACTTTTCCTATCTTCTACAGAAAAATTTAGAAAACAGAACTTTAAATTTTTTTATGTCTTGGTGAACTTAAAACTGAAGTGGAAGCTTTTTATTTTCTCTGGAGAAATTAGAATTGAATTGTGTTTGTTGGTAAAATTCAGAGAGAACTTGAACTTTTCTATCTTCTATGAAAAATTTGGAATAGTATTTTAAATTTTTCATCTCTTTGAGAAAAATCTGAACTGAAGTGGAAATTTTTATATTATTTTGGAGAAATAGAATTGATCAATAACTTATTTCATTTTCAATGAGAAATTCAGAATCGAAGTTGAACTTTTCTTCTTCCGAGAAAATATATTGAACAGAACTTTAAATTTTTTCATCTCTTTGAGAAAGGTCGGAACTGAATTTAAGAAAATTTAGAATTAAAGTGAAACTTTTTTATCTTCATAGAAAATAATCACAATCAAAGTATAACTATTCCTATCTTCTAAGGAAAAATTTAGAACTGAACTTTAAATTTTTTTATGTCTTGGTAACTTAAAACTGAAGTGGAAGCTTTTTATTTTCTCTGGAGAAATTAGAATTGAATTGTGTTCTTTGGTAAAATTCAGATTAGAACTTGATCTTTTCTATCTTCTAAGAAAAATTTGAACAATATTTTAAATTTTTTCATCTCTTTGAGAAAAAATCTGAATTGAAGTGGAAAAATTTTATATTATTTTGGGAAAATAGAATTGATCAATAACTTATTTCATTTTCATTGAGAAAATTCAGAATCGAAGTTGAACTTTTCTTCTTCCGGGGAAATATTTGGAACAGAACTTTAAATTTTTTCATCTCTTTGAGAATGGTCAGAACTGAATTTAAGGAAAAATTTAAAATTAAAGTGTCAAATTTCTTATCTTCATAGAAAATAATCACAATCATAGTATAACTTTTCCTATCTTCTACGGAAAAATTTAGAAGTGAACTTTAAATTTTTTATGTCTTGGGACTTTTCTTGTTCCGGGAAAATATTTGGAATAGAACTTTAAATTTGTGACTCTTTGAGAAAGGTCGGAACGTAAAAAGTTAAAAAAATTCCTGTTTAACAAATTCAAGAAAGTATTTACAAATTGGGGAGGGGACTCTTTGAGGTTGGAAAATGGGTTAGGAATGACATTATGAATGGAAACTTGTTCAGAAAAGATATAATAAAGCCATAAAAAATTATTAAAAAAAATGGAGAGGGGACTCTGTTGGGGGCCCGGGAGGATGTTTGGGGGACCTTGGGGGAGGGTGTCCCTTCTGTGTCTCAATGCACAAAAAATATTAAAAAAATGGGGAGGGGAGGAGGGGAGGGGAGGGGAGGGGAGGGGGAGGGGAGGAGGAGGGGAGGAGAGGGGGAGGAGGGGAGGGGAGGGGGAGGGGGGTTGGGGGGAGGGGGTTGGGTTGAGGGGGGTTGGGGGGAGGGGGTTTGGGGGGAGGGGGAGGTGACGGTGAGGAGTGGGGAGGAGAGGGAGAGGGAGGGTTGGGGGCCCTTTGGGAGCCTGGGGGACCTTTGGGGGCCGGTGGAGGGCCTTCTCGGGTGTTCTCGTCGGGTCAATAGGGGCATCTCTACTCATGATATAAATGACAGTCAAGATGACTAATAAAAAAGCTCGGTTTTGTTGTCACAAAAGCAAAGAAAAATCTGACGTCACAAACTCTGAAAGGCAGATTTATTTCTCTTTTTTATGTCTGTTAAGGGGGTTTCCTTCGCCCTGTTACTGTCTACGTGTCAAGGTGTTTACCCCGCTCTTGCATGGAAAAAACCCTCCTGGGGGAAAAAAACCCTCACAGAAAATATGGTTTTTTCCAAATTTAAACATTTTATTTGAGTTCTGTTATTTTTATTTTAGTTGAGAAGTGCTAAGTAAAGTAGAGAAGAGGAATTAATGTGTAAGTCTTGCCCCCTCCCTCTGTGCCAAAATGTTCTTCTCATGGAAAATCCTCCAGAAACTCCCTCCCTTTCTGAAAACTCCCACTCAAAACATGTTTTATGTTTCCCAATAACAAACACTATCTGTAAGAAGTGGACAAATTGCAAAGCTTGAAATTAAAAAAGGTACTTTAACTTCTGCAATTGGGTTCTCTGATTATTTTATAGCTAGGAAGAAAAGGAGATACTTCAAAGGGTGCATTTTAATTCCAAAACATCTTCGCGAAAAGAGGAGGTTTGATGTAAAAATTGTTTTATAATCCCGGGCAGTTCTGGTCTTTTTTTTATAAGTCGAAAGTGATTGGATACCAATTGGAGTCGGGGCTGTACCTTTAAAAAGTAGAGGGGTCATGGTCGCTATTCCGACTTATCAAATCCAATACTATGGAGTGATAACCTCACTGGTGGATGGCTTTTCATTCCGATGGATGAGTTTAACACACGTTTTTTTCTTTGTTAGTTTTTTTTTCTTTTTTGGTCTGATTTACATGATTTTATTGTTCGTTTTAATGCGTCATGATTAATTATTGGCTGTTTTATTTACAGGCTAGATTTCTAAATTTCAAAATTCAAAATATGGTTGACTTCTGTGACGTAAAATTCCAATACGTGTAGCTGCCTTAAGTGTGTTCTATCACCCCTTTTGCAGGTAAATACATATCTAATATTGGACCAATACCACTAGTGTAACGGCCTTCAATGTCTAAATCCTTCATTTTACCTTAAATTTACAGGTCTTGATAAACACCATGCGATTCGCGCCATTACACACATAGGGACTAATAAGCGTCTGTTTCTCTCTAATCTACAATTTTCTAATCTTGTTCTATAATAACAGTTAATTGCGCTATAATGGCTGTATCAAAATTCTGATTCGATGTGTTTTGGAAAATGATGGACGAGGAGGATGGGCTAGTTGCCCTCTATTCAATTTTGAATCTTAAAAATAGCTTAAGAATTTAAGATTTACAATCAAATTAGCCTCCTCTAAAGTTTAGATGACCACCCCTTCCGTAAATGCCCTAGATTGTAGCTTTTATGTCCCCAGAGCATAAGTTACAGCCTTTGTCCCCAGATTCCTGGGGGTTTTGAGAACCCTAAAGATCTTCTCTTATTATCTTTGGACAATTTTTGAACAAAAATGGATATCTCAAAATTCATATCAGATAAATTTGGGGGAAAAGGGCCGTTGGGAACGGGGTAGTTTAATTCTGATTACTGTGACTCTAAAAAAACGGGCACTAGAACTTCTGGTAATTAATCAAATAAGCTCACTCAGAAGTGAAACCGACCAACCCTTCCATAAAAACTGTGTGTGCCAATGAGGTATAACTTATGATCCTTGCCCTGAGGGCTGTGAGGGGGGGGGATTTTATCCCCAAAGACATAATTACTCGATTCGTCAACTATGCTGAACAAATGAGAATCTCAAAATGTTGATTGCATGGGAAAGGATAGGAGTGGGAAGGGTAGTTCCCATGCAAACTTTCATTTTCAAAACGAAATGAAAACCCTTTCAAAGTTTTTTCAACAAATCATTCATTGCGAAGTACCTTTGTAAAAAAAAGGATAAATAAATAATAAATTGTGACCACGTCGCTCTTTACTTAGGTGGCACTATTGTCCTGCCTTTGATTTCACCCGTTGTAGGTTTATTTTTTAGGGGAGAGGTAGGCATCCTGTCTCTTGCACCATCTGATTGGCCTATGATCTAAAGGCTAAAACTTACACATACACATTTTTCTTGTTTTGGTTAGGGGGGGGGAGAGGTATAGCTTTATAATTATATGGGGAATCTAAAAACAAATAGTGGGAAAATTGTAAATACCTTGATATTTTGGGTAAGAGACATGGATCTGATTCTTAACAAGCCCAGACGCTCTCAAGCTCCTAGGATAATATAGGAATTACTTACTTAGACTTGGGTCTTCCCACACCGACTGGTGCATAAGGTGACAACGGTGCCTCTCCATGACGACTTCTCTTGGGCTTTTGACCAAAGTTCTTCGAGCGATGATTTCAAAAGCGCAGCATCCTTCTCAAGGCATTTGGTTAGTGTTACCTTCTGTTGCCCACGTCTTCTGATGCCAGAAGGAACGCAACACCACACATCATGGGGTAGGCAGCCCTCTCCTATTCCATCGACTGACGATGTGAATCTTTTTGCTTCTATACAATAGAAAAATTATCTGAGGTTCCAACTCCTCATTGTAGAAACTTATTAAACGCCAGTTCGGCTAGTGCAAACAAATGATAAAAATTGCAATTCTGGCTTAAAAATTTAGTTGAAATTAGGCAGTACAGGCAAGACCGTAAAAAAAAAAGAGGAATTCAGAGACAATTTTACCACATGGGGCGCATTTGCCTTTCAGAAAGCTAGAGCTAAAATTCAATCTTTATTGACTGATTTCGGTACCAGATTCCGAAATCCAAACTAGTGAAGCATTTTTTAACAGACAACATGCGCTTTTGGGGTCGAAATGTTCTGTTTTCAGTTTTCAGGCCCCTAGTTTTTACAAAAAAGATACTTCTCTCAATTCTCTCGCACGCCAGAGAATTAAATAAAAGCGGAAATGAAAGAAGATCTAAAAAAAAAAAAAAAAAAAAAAAAAAAACACTTGACAATATCTAGGTGATATTCTACATCACTTTCAGACTGATATCCAGAATTCTTTCCTATCAACAACGGAAAAGGGTGATTAAAGAACTAAAAAAGAAATGTTTACTCTGTATACTGATCTTACAATATAGATTATATAATACAAAAACAATGAAGCTGGAGGTGCATCTGACATAGACAACAAGTAGATGGGATTTTCTGATGAAGAACAAAAGAGAAGCATATTTCTTGAAAGTCGTTTCCCCCCAAAATGTCATTTAGATAAGAAGCATCTTAGTTTACTTTCTTATGCAATGTTTCTATGTCATTGCAATTCTAAGCTTCAGAAAGATGCAAATTAGTGTCATTAAAGGATGTGAACCGAGTTAGAAGAACAATATGCTTTGTAGTTTTCAAGAATATTAATTAGAACGACAAGAAGAACCGAGTGAAAGAAACTAGACCAGCCGTAATAGCTGCAACTATCAATAAAATTGCAGGCTAATATCAATGTCTTAAAAGATTTTTTTCATGAAACGGAAGCTAAAGACATACATATAAGACAAAAGTCTACTTGGCTAAGTCCTTTAACACTACGGGTGTTATTTCATTTGTGTTTCCTTTAGTAAACTTCAAGTCAGTTTTTGTACATTTTTTTTTAATCAAATATGAAATTTATCTTCGACTATTATTCAAAATCATTATCAAAGTTTGGGAAAAAAGAAAGTAAATATAAATGTAATTTCTAGATAATAGCAAACTTCTTCTTCTATTTCCGAGAATTATGTTTTCATTCTCATCGGTTCGTTTTTGTAACATTTTTGTATCGGTTCATTTTTGTAACGGTTCGTTTTTTGTACATGTCACTGTTAAATCTATTCACCATAGCTGGCGTAGAAGTGAAGTCCTTGCAACACTAGTAGAGTCCTAGGTTATACTTCTGAGCCTTTATGTTCCTTCCTATGCTATTCTGGTCCTTTACGTCCCTTCCTATGCTATTCTGAGGGTTTATGTTCCTTCCTATGCTATTCTGAGGGTTTATGTTCCATCCTATGCTATTCTGAGGATTTATGTTCCTTCCTATGCTATTCTGAGGGTTTATGCTCCTTCCTATACTATTCTGAGGGTTTATGTTCCTTCCTATGCTATTCTGAGGGTTTATGTTCCTTCCTATGCTATTCTAAGGGTTTACGTTCCTTCCTATGCTATTCTGAGGGTTTATGTTCCTTCCTATGCTATTCTGAGGGTTTATGTTCCTTCCTATGCTACTCTGAGGGTTTATGTTCCTTCCTATGCTATTCCCTCACACAGTTTGACGTGCAAATTTCCAAAAAAATTAAGTTTTGGGAGATTACGTTCCTTGGCACCTTTGGAGAAAAATGGTTAAAGTGATTAGCAATTACGAGCGGGGATTCCCCGCTGGTTTTTTTTTAAATCGAAAACTAGAGATTGTCAAATTGCGTATTTAGGAATTTTTTTGATTGATATTTTTGCAAAAGGGATAAGGAATTCGCAAATTGGACACTATGAACGATATTAATTAATGTTTGAATAATAGGAGTGTGTGATTGATTCTAATTAGTGATTGGATAATTTTTTAACATGAAATCTCTGAATAAAATATTTTTTTGGGGGAGATGGGTTGATTGTGTACTGTATAATACACAAGTGATGTTTTGGACAATGTTGTCAACTGTTGCCTGATTCCGTGTGGTTTTTCTTTACTTAGTGCTCATTAAAAACGATTTTTTTGTTAAATAAGTAGTTTTTGTATCTTTTAAAAAGAGCTTTACGGGGTTTGAGAGACTCTGTTGGCTGATTCCATGTGGTTTTTCTTTACCTGGTGCCCATTAATAACGAAACTTTTTGTGTTAAATAAGTAGTTCTTGTATCTTTTAAAAGAGCTTTACGGGTTTGAGAGACTCGGTTGCCTGATTCCGTGTGGTTTTTCTTTACTTGGTGCCCATTAAAAACGAAATTTTTGTGTTAAATAAGTAGTTCTTGTATCTTTTAAAAGAGCTTTACGGGGTTTGAGAGTCTCTGTTGCCTGATTCCGTGTGGTTTTTCTTTACTTGGTGCCCATTAAAAACGAAATTTTTGTCTTAAATAAGTAGTTCTTGTATCTTTTAAAACAGCTTTACGGGGTTTGAGAGACTCGGTTGCCTGATTCCAAGTGGTTTTTCTTTACTTGGTGCCCATTAAAAACGAATTTTTTGTGTTAAATAAGTAGTTCTTGTATCTTGTAAAAGAGCTTTACGGGGTTTGAGAGACTCTGTTGCCTGATTCCGTGTGGTTTTTTTTACTTGGTGCCCATTAAAAACGAAATTTTTGTGTTAAATAAGTAGTTCTGGTATCTTTTAAAAGAGCTTTACGGGGTTTGAGAGACTCTGTTGCCTGATTCCATGTGGTTTTTCTTTACTTGGTGCCCATTAATAACGAAATTTGTGTGTTAAATAAGTAGTTCTTGTATCTTTTAAAAGAGCTTTACGGGGTTTGAGAGAATCTGTTGCCTGATTCCGTTTGGTTTTTCTTTACTTGGTGCCCATTAAAAACGAAATTTTTGTCTTAAATAAGTAGTTCTTGTATCTTTTAAAAGAGCTTTACGGGGCTTGAGAGACTCCGTTGCCTGATTCCATGTGGTTTTTCTTTACCTGGTGCCCATTAAAAACGAAATTTTTGTCTTAAATAAGTAGTTCTTATATCTTTTAAAAAGAGCTTTACGGGGTTTGAGAGACTCTGTTGTTGTCTGATTCTATGTGGTTTTTCTTTACCTGGTGCCCAGTTAATAACGAAATTTTATGTGTTTTTGTTAAATAAGTAGTTTCTTTGTATCTTTTGAAAAAGGGTTTTTCGGGGTTTGAGACTCGGTTTTCTCTATGTGGTTTTCTTTTACCTGGTCCCATTAATAACGAAATTTTTGTGTTAAATAAGTAGTTCTTGTATCTTTTAAAAGAGCTTTACGGGGTTTGAGAGACTCGGTTTTCTGATTATGGTTTTTCTTTACTTGGTGCCCATTAAAACAAATTTTTATGTTAAATAAGTAGTTCTTTGCATCTTTTAAAAGAGCTTTACGGGGTTTGAGAGACTCGGTTGCCTGATTCCATGTGGTTTTTCTTTACCTGGTGCCCATTAAAAACAAAATTTTTGTGTTAAATAAGTAGTTCTTGTATCTTTTAAAAGAGCTTTACGGGTTTGAGAGACTCTGTTGCCTGATTCCGTGTAGTTTTTCTTTACTTGGTGCCCATTAAAAACGAAATTTTTGTGTTAAATAAGTAGTTCTTGTATCTTTTAAAAGAGCTTTACGGAGTTTGAGAGACTCGGTTGTCTGATTCTGTGTGGTTTTTCTTTACTTCGCGCCCATTAAAAACGAAATTTTTGTGTTAAATAAGTAGTTTTTGTATCTTTTAAAAGAGCTTTGAGGGGTTTGAGAGACTCAGTTGCCTGATTCCGTGTGGTTTTTCTTTACTTGGTGCCATTAAAAGCGAAATTTTTGTCTTAAATAAGTAGTTCTTGTATCTTTTAAAAGAGCTTTACGGGGTTTGAGAGACTCGGTTGCCTGATTCTGCGTGGTTTTTCTTTACTTGGTGCCCATTAAAAAACGAAATTTTTGTGTTAAATAAGTAGTTCTTGTATCTTTTAAAAGGGCTTTACGGGGTTTGAAAGACTCTGTTGCCTGATTGCATGTGTTTTTCTTTACCTGGTGCCCATTAATAACGAAATTTTTGTGTTAAATAAGTAGTTCTTGTATCTTTTAAAAGAGCTTTACGGGGTTTGAGAGACTCGGTTGCCTGATTCCGTGTGGTTTTTCTTTACTTGGTGCCCATTAAAAACGAAATTTTTGTGTTAAATAAGTAGTTCTTGTATCTTTTAAAAGAGCTTTACGGGGTTTGAGAGACTCTGTTGCCTGATTCCGTGTGGTTTTTTTTTACTTGGTGCCCATTAAAAACGAAATTTTTGTCTTAAATAAGTAGTTCTTGTATCTTTTAAAAGAGCTTTACGGGTTTGAGAGACTCGGTTGCCTGATTCCGTGTGGTTTTTTCTTTACTTGGTGTCCATTAAAACAAAATTTTTGTGTTTAAACAAGTAGTTCTTGCATCTTTTAAAGAGCTTTACGAGGTTTGAGAGACTCGGTTGCCTGATTCCGTGTGGTTTTTCTTTACTAGGTGCCCATTAAAAACGAAATTTTTGTATTAAATAAGTAGTTCTTGTATCTTTTAAAAGAGCTTTACGGGGTTTGAGAGACTCTGTTGCCTGATTCCGTGTGGTTTTTCTTTACTTGGTGCCCAATAAAAAAAACGAAATTTTTTGTGTTAAATAAGTAGTTCTTGTATCTTTTTAAAAGAGCTTTATGGAGTTTGAGAGACTCGGTTGCCTGATTCCGTGTGGTTTTTCTTTACTTGGTGCCCATTAAAAACGAAATTTTTTGTGTTAAATAAGTAGTTTTGTATCTTTTAAAAGACCTTTAAGGGGTTGAGAGACTCAGTTGCCTGATTCCGTGTGGTTTTTCTTTACTTAGTGCTCATTAAAAACGAAGTTTTTGTGTTAAATAAGTAGATCTTGTATCTGTTAAAAGAGCTTTAAGGGGTTTGAGAGACTCGGTTGCCTGATTCCGTGTGTTTTTTTTTTTACTTGGTGCCTATTAAAAACGAAATTTTTTGTGTTAAATAAGTAGTTCTTGTATCTGTTAAAAGAGCTTTACGGGGTTTGAGAGACTCGGTTGCATTGTATTTTCCATAATTTTCTTACAAGAAACTAGAGTTTACGGCCAAAAACCCTTATTAGCTCAGATTTTATAGAAATAGTTTTATTTTCCGATCCGAAAATAGACTAAAGTTTCAGATTTGAATCAGAGAATTGTATTTTCCATAATTTTCTTACATCTTTGGAAATCATTAACGATAACAAACATGTTTTTCGACCAGATGGTTTTTCGAAAGCACATTCAGCATGGCGTGCGCTATTTTTTTTTATCATGAACCCTTTAGAGACCAATTTGATCAACTTGGAGAAAGTTCAAATAGAATTGTTACTGATATTGATATTAGTGCGTAAACTACAAAACTGATAAAAAAAATATCCAGAACTTTTTTTCTTATAGCCTTAACTTTGAAGACATTTCTTCATCTTAATTGGGTTTAGAAATATCATGCAAAATAAAACTAGCCAAACCGTCGTTGCTTTGTCGAATTTTGAGCAAACAAAAGGATTGTAACACCTGATTGGCTCGTTTGTATGCAATTTCAAGCCAGTGAAAAGAAGGAACGTCTTTGAGTCACATTTAAAAAAAAAGTAAATTCGATGTTTCTCTATGATTCAATCCCAAACGTCCCCCTGCTCTGAGTGTTGAAAATGATTTCACGACATTATTTTAGTTTTTTTTCTTGCCCAAACTTTTTTTTTTTATCATGAGCTCTTTAGAGATCAATTTGATCAACTTGGAAAAAGTTCAAATAGATCGTTACTGATATTGATATTAGTGCGTAAACTACAAACTGACAAAAATATCCAGAACTTTTTGATTCAAACTATTACCTTGAGAATCGATGTTGTTAGAAGAATTCAAAAGGATCGCTTATGAGTGCTGGCGTATCTGATGAAGTAATTTAGGTTGTATGATAAATTTAATTCATTTTTTTAATGCAGTAGTTTTTAGTAAGGACACTCGATATCCTAAAAGTGTTTGATTCAAACTTTTACCTTGAGCATCGATGTTTTTAGCAGAATTTCAAAAGGATCGTTCATAAGTGCTGGCGTATCTGATGAAATAATTTAGGTCGTATGATAAATTTAATTTATTTTTTTAATGCAGTAGTTTTTTTTTTAGTAAGGACACTCGATATCCTAAAAGTGTCTGATTCAAACGTTTACCTTGGGAATCGATGTTGTTAGAAGAATTTCAAAAGGATCATTTATGAGTGCTGGCGTATCTGATGAAATAATTTAGGTCGTATGATCAATTTAGTAAGGACACTCCATATCCTAAAAGTGTCTGATTCAAACTTTTACCTTGAGCATCGATGTTGTTAGCAGAATTTCAAAAGGATCGCTTATGAGTGCTGGCGTATCTGATGATATAGCCTTGACTTTGAAGACATTTCTTCCTCTTAATTGGCTTTAGAAATATCATGCAAAATAAAACTAGCCAAACCGTCGTTGCTTTGTCGAATTTTGAGCAAACAAAAGGATT